>OU015747.1:129589919-129644768 GCA_907169655.1 Acomys percivali
TTCTTTCTTTCTTTCTTTCTTTCTTTCTTTCTTTCTTTCTTTCTTTCCTACAGATTGAGGACCTTAAAAAGTTACCAAAGCCACTAACAAATCAAGGCCAAACAGTTAGATCCTCACTGAATCCAGTGTCTTCTATGCTAGTCTGTTAGTTGTATTCTAACTGGATTAGTTCAAATACAGTAGAAGAAATTCCCATGTGCTCCAAACTAGAATTGAAGATTGTGGCTTTTCAGTGACTCCTCTTTTGTGGTTTCAGAAACAACACTGCTTTCTTTTGCTATGCTAAAGGTTTGAGAATAACCAGATTGTTTCAAATAAAAATGCCTTCCTCCCGCCAATTACTGAGAAATCAAATTGTTAGCCAGCATAGCATAAACTTGGATATGGAACCAACCTCCTTTATTGGTCTGCCCTCACCCCACCCCACCCCAAGTTCTGGTTCATTCCTCCTTGTACAGCACCACCTCTCTGTGATAGAATTTTCTCTGAAGGACTAGCCCCAGTGTCTTATGTAACTCTACATCCCACCTTTGGCATTGTCTCAGAGCAAGAGTTCTTAGTCCACTCATCTTTAGTTGAACTACA
This sequence comes from Acomys percivali, assembly GCA_907169655.1. NCBI lineage: Eukaryota > Metazoa > Chordata > Mammalia > Rodentia > Muridae > Acomys > Acomys percivali. The sequence continues at coordinate 129,590,505 of OU015747.1, forward strand.
CTCTGGGAATAGAAGTGGTCTTCCTCTGGTTCAGATAAAAAGCCAGCTTCTAAGACTTTGGATAAAATCCTGGATAATCCATTTTTTTTCTTGAGTGTGTTATGTCTAAACTTTTGGCATCTGCTACTATTTAGACAACAAAATCAATAAAGACATACTCAACACAAATTAACAGAAATCTTGCTAACATCCAGTCATAATCTAGTTCAGCAGCTTGTTTTGTTTTTCATAGATGCTTGTTCTTGGCTGTGATTTTCATTTTTGCATATTTATAATATTTTCTGTTAGAAAAATGTTTCTAGTTTATAAAATAGATTTAAACAGATACACTGTACTTGGTAGTGTTCTACAAAAGCATGAATTTTCATATTGCAAATATAAGAAGCTCTGTGAACTTTGTAGGGAGATTTTGCTCTAAATTCTGTGTAAAATACGTTTTGGTGGTAGCAATATGATTTTTCAGCTGGGCAGTGGTGGCACATGCTTCTAAATCCAGCACTCAGGAGGCAGAAGCAGGTGTATCCATATGAGTTTGAGGACAGCCTGGTCTAACGAGTGAGTTCCAAAACACCCAGGGATATACAGAGGAACCCTGTCTTGGAAAATAAGAAGGAGAAGGGGGGGAGGTGGTAGTAGTAAAGCTAGGCCTGATGGTGCATACTTCTAACACTCCAGAGGCTTCCTGGTTTGCCTTGAGTCCATAGCAAGACTCAGAAAAACAAAGAACCAAAAAAAGTGATAACAAGAAATAAACACCAAGTAATAGAATCATTGGCAACCACTACTACTAATTTTACAAATTTTACTTCAGCAGGAATAGTGATGAATCACTATAGGAGAATTTCACAACTGAAATTATTGAGTAAAAGGCTCAGCTTCTTTGTTTACAGTTATCTCATTAAATCTCAAAACAGGGCCTCATCCTGTCTGCATAGCCAAGGCAGGACTTGATAAAGCATGCTGACCTTGAATTAAGTTCCCATCTTCCTCTGGCAGCCTGCCATTTATGTAAAGCGTGAGCCTTCCAGGCCTGTTCTCTAATAATAGATCTAGGAAGCCTAAACAGGGGCAGAAACATTTGGAGGGCATCTCTCTGACCAACTCTCCAAGGAAGGGCTTATCCTTCTGTGATGAATGTATTCAGAAAAAAATGCTCACACAAAGAAAAAGCATCTGCTTACACATTTTATAGTGAAAACTAACATTTTCAGAACTGTGCTGCTGTTGTGTATGGAGAGCTAGCGGACTAGAATACACACTTGAGTCCTGTGTGCTCCCCCTTGTTGAAGTGCTCCTTTATATCCTATTTTCATTGTAACTAAAAGCACAAGTTTAGAAGGCAGCTTAGTTAGATGTAGTCTGTAACTTAAGAAGTAATCTATTTAAATTGACTAGGGTTATAAAATTCAAGCACTTACTGTACTTCCTTTGGTGTTGCTAGAACATTTTTTAGGGTATTTGTATTTAACATTTTTTTATTCCCATTGAGAGTCATATCCATAATCTACATGGAGGTATGTATCGGTTAAGGCAGGAGATGCACCAGTTGCTTATTTGTGTTATTAGATAGTTTTGTTTATAGAGTGTATTTACACAAACGTACATGGTATAGTCCAGTCAGCTCATCATGGCCTGATGCTATGGTTGAAACCCAGTCCACATACACATGTGGCATATGGATAGAGTAAAAGGTGAGGTAAACATGAGGTGGTGTAAGATTCCTGCCCACATAACACAGCATCTAGCTTTACAGGGAGCTTTCCCCACCTTTAATAAGTATGAGAAGTACATTGTAAAATAACAACAAAAAGTATAGTAATGCATAAACCAGTAACATTATTAGTAAGTCCTTTGTACTATTATAATTATATGTGCTATACTTATAAAATATTTTTATCTTATATATACTTACAGATTTTTTATATCAGTATATGAATAATGTGTTGCACCATTATCTTAATATGTCTACTGTGTTACCGAGCAACAGGAATTTATTTATTTATTTATTTATTTATTTATTTATTTGTTTATATTTTGGGTTTTCCAGGACAGCCAAAGGTACACAGAGAAATCCTGTCTCAGGAACAGGGGAAGGGGAGGAGGAAATAGAAACTTGATAACAAGGAAAAAAAATTATATTGTCAATAAAGTCTATGTTATACTTGGAAAAATTACTGCTGAGGGATTCATGGTATGTATAAAACAGTTTTTGGTTTTTTTTACTAAAAACAAATAACTATAGTTTGTATTTATGAAACAATATACTCAGACAAGTGTAGTGTAGGCATCAGTTTATTTTGTAGTTTAAATTCTGATTTCCTGTCTAAATGTTGTGTAAATTCTGTTCCCCAATTGTCCCTTTGTTATGTCAATAAAGTTGCTTACAGCCAATCAAGGAGCAGGGGAGAGAATAGGGCTGGACTTCCTGCCAGCCAAGGCAGGAGGAGTTAGGAAAGGAAGCAGAGGATTGAGGGAGGGGAAAGGTCCAAGGAAGATTAGGAGGAAGGAAGTAGAGCTGAGGAAAGCTACAATGTGCAAGTATCACTGGGCTGTTTGCTGGGAGTAAGATAGGATAGCATAGAGGGTCAAGAACAGTCTTAAACTGCTCAGATCGTGTTGTGAAGCCTTGTAGTATAAAAGAATCTCAATTATTTGTGTGATAGCCAGGATAAGAGAGAAGCTAAGAGAAACAAACACTGTTTTTAAAAATAACTTAAGCAGTGTAGTATTGCACATCTATAATCTCTCTGCTCAGGAGGCTGAGTCAGGAAGAGCATGAGTTCCAACTAGCCTGGGTTACATAGCAAGGCACTGTATCAAAGTGTGCTTGTACACATGGTCTTGTGCCATTTGCTTCAAATTAGTAGAACATTTAATACATTGAGAACGTTGCAAAATTTTCATTACCATAAGTGGAAAGCACATACCCATCAGCAGTCATTACTCATATCCCAAACTTTGCAATCATAAGCAGTTTGTAAGCTACTTTCTAACTTTCTACTTTTATAGATTTCCTTATTCTGGGCTTTTCATATAAGTCACATAATGTGTTATATGTTTTAACTACAAACAATATGTAAGCAACAATATTAGTTTCTGCCTTACACAGTATTAAAAGCCTACCAAAAGACAAAGGATGTCAGGAATGAGAATTGTACTTGTTAAATTCTGTCCAAAGGAATATTTTTGGTTTTGTTTTTTAAATCCTTTTTTCTTTTTAAAGCAAATTGTGGTTTTCTAGAACCTTGAGCAAAACCAACCTGATTGTCCAACTTTCCTTCTGAAAGTAATACTGCCACTTGCTAAGAATGCTATCCAGTATTCTTTTTTTCCCAATTGTGGTGCCTCAGCAGTTCTTCAGACACTTTATGTAGGCCACATGTCATTATTATGAATTGTAAAGTCCTGACCAGATATTGAGGTGATACATGTTTCTTTTTAAGAGTCTCTCATTTTGTGGAAAAATGTGTCAAAACGTAGCCATTTATTAGAATATAAAGACTTAAACTTTACATGGAAATAATAGAGTTCACAAGTACATATTGGTTTTAAGCATGGAATCCTTAAGTATGGGAAAAAATTTTTTTTATTTATGAAAAGAAAGAGAATAAAAGATTTTCTGAGGCCAGGGACTTCACTCTGCCAAGTGCATTCTAGTCTTACTGTCTTCTCAGAAGTTACCATTTGAGTATAATCTTTTTCACAAAGTTCTTTCCCTTTTTAGTGAAACACTTAGATTACCATTGTAGAAATGTATTACAAAGCACTTTTGTAGGAAGCTGAGAAAGAGCACTGGGAATCCTACCAGTTTTTTGACTGCCCCCACTGCATCTCTTCTAACAAGGCCATGCCTCCTAATTCTTCTCTTTGTTCCTACAAGGGAAGATTTCTTATTACTTACTTTTATTCTCGAGTATAATTGGGGGAGGAGGGGATGATTTGTTCATTTATGCTTTTTCTAGTAATGTGTGAGAATGTATGTGTCCTAGCTAGGGTTATAAAGACAAAGCTAAGGCTTGACAAATGTAGTGGTATGAACCTGTAATCCCTGCACTGGGGCGGGCTTGGGGGTGGGGTGCCTAAAACAAAACGATCTTAAGTTCAAGGGCAGCCTAGACTACATAGCAAAACTTGTCTTGAAATAATAAATAGTGGCTGGGATGGTGCCCAGTGTTGCTGGTGGCAGGAGCTGATGCAGAAGCCATGGAGAGGTTCTGCTTACTGTCTCATTCATTCTTCATGGCTTGCTCAGCCTGCTTTCTTATAGAACCCAGGACCACCTGCCCAGGCATGGCCCCCACTCATAATGGCCTGAGCCCTCCCACATCAATTACTATTAAGAACATGTTCTATCTACAGGCCTGCCTATGGCCTGATTTTACTGAGGCATTTTCCTAATTGAGACTCCATCCTCTTCTAGCTTGTGTCAAATTGTGACATAAAACTAGCCATCAAGGCGGCTCAGTGGGTAAAGTGCTTGCTGCACAGCCCGATGACCTGAATTAGAATCCCCAGCACCTATGTTAAGAAACCAGAAATCTTGATGGGGTGTGTGGTGGAGGGAGGTAGAGGCAGGTAGATAACTAACTGTAAGTTTGAGGACAGCCTGGTCTACAGAGTGAGTCTAGGACAGCCAAGGCTACACAGAGAAACCATATCAAAAAAAGAAAGGGAGGAGGGGGAAGCCAGGAATCTTGATGCCTGTCTGTGACTCCAGTGCTGAGAAAGTGGAGACAAACAGATCTCCAGAGTTTGCTGACCAACCAGTCCAGTCAATCAGTAAACTCCAAATTGAGTGAGAGACCTCTGTCTCACAATAGAATAGAATAAAATAAAATACAACAGAGAAGCATTTGAAAAAGACTTTGTGGGCCTCTCATAGTGTCTGTGCTAAAGCAACCAAGGCCCCAAACCATTGCCTGGCCTCTGCCTGTAGACTGCTGGCACTGAAAAGGAAAAAGAAAAAGACTTCGTGTTGATATTTAACCTGGTATATGTACACATATATGAACAGGTATATACCACATGCACCACAGACACAAAAATAATAATAATTAATAGAAGGACCTGGAGGGGACATGAGCTCTCTACCAGGAGACCAACAGAGCCAACAAATCTGGGCCCTGGGGAACCTAAAGACTGATGTACCAACCAAGGACCATGTGTGGAGAGGACCTAGGCCTCCTGCTCAGTTGTAGTCGATAGGCATCACAGTCTCCATATGGCCCCATAATACGGGGAGTAGGGGCTGCCTCTCACATGGACTTTGTTGCCCATTCATTGATCACTTCCCCCTGGCAGGGTGGCTTTGACAGGCCACAGAGGAAGAGGATGCAAGCAGTCCAGATGAGACTTGATGGGCTGGGGTCAGATGATAAGAGAGGAGGAATCCCCATTTCTGAGGACTGAGAGGAGATGAGAGAAGAGGCTGTAATTGGGATGTAAAGTGAATAAATTTAATATAAAATAATTATAATTAAAAAGTAAAAACAAATCATCAATCATCTAACCCAGGAGAAGTCCAATAGCATTGAACACTCTAGTTTGTTTAATTTGCTAATAACTCATTTAACTCCTTCTAGGTTTAAGGTTCTCTAGCTCATTCTTTTAGCCCCTTCTATAGTCATTCCTGTACTTTGATACCATACTGCTGATCTCCCTCTCCTTTCCCCTTCCACATTATTAGATTTTTCTTCTCATTTTCCCTTCCTTGCCAGTCCACTCTTTGTATCTGAGAAAATCTCATGTGTTCTTGTAGACTCATCTCATATACTACCCACCTCCTCTAGGATGTTTGTCTTCATGCTGATTTTGTAGGAAGGGTGTTCCTGTCTTCCTAGTGTTCCTCTGTGCACCCTACTGCTTGTTCCTAGTTTCACACTTTAGGTTGAATTGGTATAGAAAATAAGCCATAAATGTTTACAAAGAGCCAGACGTGGTGGCACACGCCTTTAATCCCAGCACTCGGGAGGCAGAGGCAGGCGAATCGCTGTGAGTTTGAGGCCAGCCTGGTCTACAAAGCGAGTCTAGGACAGCCAAGACTACATAGAGAAACCCTGTCTCGAAAAACCAAAAAAAAATGTTTACAAAGAATAAAGTGTCCCTACCTTCAGAGAACAAACTGGAGTATCAAAGAAAAACTTTAGGGTAGAAGAAAATTAAAAACCAGATGTGCTTTGGGGTTTGTTGTTGTTGTTGTTGTTGTTGGTTGGCTTGTTGAGATAGAGTATCTGGCTGGAACTCACTGTAAAGACCAGGCTGGCCTGGAACTCAGAGCCACCTGTTTGCCTCCCAAGGGCTGGGATTAAAAGAGTGTGCCACCATGCAGTGGGGACTCTGTGTATTTTAATCACTAATGGCTCTTTAATGTCGATGTTTGTTAGCAGCCTGATCCAAATTTAGATTTCATTTCAGTTAAATATTGCTGTTATCTTAATGGTATGGCCTAATAAATGTTTATTATTAGGCTTATAATTATTATGGTGGTAATATCTAACCTACTATCATAATAAAAAAGACACAGATACCTGTTGTATTTTAGAATAAGCCTTATTTTACCTGGGGCTGAGCAGATACTAACCCCCTAAACTACCTTCCAATGTCTCTCATCCTCTATCCCATGCCATGTGTTCTAACATTTCTCTCTGGGCTACCTCTCATCCATAATCCCAAATACTTGCTAAAGTGGTTGCTCATCTGGGCTGTTTTTGTTTTTGTTTTGTTTTTTGTTTTTCGAGACAGAGTTTCTCTCTGTAGCCTTGGCTATCCTGGACTCATTTTTTTAGACCAGGCTGCCCTCGAGCTCACAGTGATCCACCTGCCTCTGCCTCCCAAGTGCTGGGATTAAAGGACACCCAGCTGCCTTTTTTTAACATGGAATTTCAGAGTTCCTCCTCTGGGCCCACGCAGCTCTTTTCTATCCATGGTGATTCTCCTCCTTCCTCGTCTTCCTCCTGTTCATTTGCCTCTCCTCCCAAGATCCTCTCTGTCCCAAAAGTCCTCAAACCTTCACCACGCCTTCCTTTCCTCCCATCCTGCCCAGGCTTTCTTTAATAGTCAAACAGGGAGGCCAGGTTAAACAGCAATACTTGGGGTACATGACGGTCTGCAGTAAGAATCTAGGGGTGGGAGCAAGCAATTAACAAATACACAGCACCAGACCATACTCCAACAGTTAATTTTTATTTAATGTGTGCTAAGCCTTAAATAATGTGCTGGACTCAAGATGAAACATTTGTCTAGACACAGGAAGCCTTCCAGATTAGATGTGGGAGAATAGACTAGGCTACTCTTGGTAGAGTTTCAACATTGTAAGGGAAATAGCAAGAATTGGATTTATGCTCTTCTTATCCTCTTGAGTTGGGCTGTAAATGAATGGATATTCTAAAGTTGTTTTTTTCTCTCCTTAGTACTGGATGAATGAATACACCTCGTCTATTGGAATTGGAGTTTTTCATTCTGGAATTGAAGTATATGGCAGAGGTATGTGTGCACATGGTTTAAATATGCTTTCTGCCAATTTTTTAAAAATACAGAATCATGTTATGTTTTTTCTTTGCCCCTTTTCTTTTAAGCACTTACATGTGTTATGGCAGAAAGTAGAATAAAAGTCCCAGATTTGTTTATACTGTGTTTTGAAAACCATGTCTGTGGTAGAATACAAGAGGGTACATTTGTTTTATTATCTTTTTTGTTTTTTTGTTTTTTGTTTTTATTATGAATACAATGCTCTGCTTGCATGTACACTTGCAGTCCAGAAGAGGGCATCAGATCTCATTATAGATGGCTGTGAACCACCACGTGGTTGCTGGGAATTAAACTCAGGACCTCTGGAAGAGCAGACAGTGCTCTTAACCGCTGAGGCACCTCTCTAGCCCCCCCCCCTTTTTTTTTTTAATTATTGTGTCTTCTAAGGCATTTTCTTAACCAGGGGTGGTGACATGCATCGTTAATCCCAGCACTCCAGAGGCAAAGGCAGGCAGATCTCTGTGAATTTGAGGCCAGCCTGGTCTACAGAGTTTCAGGACAGCCATATCTACACAGTGAAACCCTGTCTCAAAAACAAAACACAAAGAGGGTCTTCTTTCTGAAAAATGTCAAAACCATGATTTTTTTTCTCTAATATGTATAAGAATTTCAAAGAAACTTTTTTTTTCCTGGCTTTTTGAGACAGGGCTTCTCTGTGTAGCCTTGGCTATCTTGGACTCACTTTGTAGACCAGGCTGGCCTCGAACTCACAGCGATCCGTCTGCCTCTCCCTGCCGAGTGCTGGGATTAAGGGCGTGCACCACCACGGCTTTTACACGTCGAAAAACTATATAACAAAAAAAAAAAAAATCATTTTGGTTAGTAGTAGAAAGTGTCAAGCTTGAAGTACCAACTTCCTGAGGGTGTTTCAGTAAAACAGTTGGTTTTGCAGGCCTGTAAGTATCAATAAAGTAAAACATTGCTGAGCAAATCCTGCCTAAGTAACATGTAACATTTTCATCAGAGTTCTAGTGATACATCATCAGAATTACAAGCTTGCCTTTTAGCATAAGGTCCTGTATTTGCATGAGCTAGGCAGTCTTTGTAACCTAGAATACATTATCTAATTTCTCAGGGCAAACTACCTACCTACCTATTCAGTGGTGAATGCCTTTAATCCCAGCACTCAGGAAACGGAGGCAGGCAAATCACTGTGAGTTCAAGGCCAGCCTGGTCTACAAAGTAAGTCCAGGACAGCCAAGGCTACATAGAGAAGCCCTGTCTAAAAAAAAAAAAAAAAAAAAAAAGCAAAACAAAAATAACCTTCACCTACTTAAATGTTTCAGTATGATGTTTCTGTTGTCTTTGTGTTTGGGTGGGGAGGTGCTAATAATTGAATCCAGAAGCTCACACTTGTAAAGCAGGTGTTGTGCCTCTGGCCTATGTCCCTGGCCCCAGTCTATTTATTTATTTATTTATTTATTTAATATTAGTTGCTTCTAGCTGAAATTCAGCATATTCAATCTTGGCTATAAAGATTTGTCATTTAAGCTTTACTTTTACTTGAAGCAGGTTCACTTGCTACAACCCCAAGAAACAATGAGGGTCTTCACCTGAATTTTTCAATTATTAGAATATTGCATTGGATGGGATTATTATAGGCTATGGTTTTCTCTCTGGCCTTTGCCTAAATTGTGTTACTCCTCTTTGGTTAAATTTGAATAGTGTGTTATGGTTTCTATAGTATTGTGAACTTTGGAACCATATGATTATACTGTAAGGTAAGAGAATGTAGTGGTTTTTTACTAAGAAAAAAATAAGTTAGGCTCTAACCTGCCACCATTCAACTACTAATAACTAACAGAACTAAGATTTGAACTCAGATGTCCAGTGCTCTATTACCTGTACAATCTTACTTCCTCATAAAATAATTTAAAAACAAAACATGTTCATGGAAACTCAGAAAAGTTGTAATTGTTTCTTGTAAATAAATAAATAAGTAAATAAATAGGCCTTTGTCTTCCCTTACTATACTTAAGAAAGTTAAAAATCTAAGTATGAAGCCAGGTGATTGTGGCCCATGCCTTTAGTCCTAACACTCAGGAGACAGAAGAAGGCAGATCTTGTGAGTTCCAGGCCAACCTTGTCTACAGAGCAAGTTCCAGGACAGACAGAGAGTTACACAGAGAAACATTGTATCTAAAAAACCAAAAACAATGATTTTGCCAAATTCAATCTCAGTATATATAATATTTTATGTGGTTGTATCTCAGTGCTTAGGAAGCTTAGGAAGGATTGTGGGTTTAAGGCCAGAATGAGACCCTACCTCAAGACCAGATAGACAAACAAAATTTAGAGCAGACATAGAAGTGGCTATCTATAACCTCAGCACCTAGGGAGCAGAGAATTAGGAGTTCAGAGCTAGCATGGGCTATATAGTTAGGGTACCTAACAAAATCATTTCTTTAACAAAAAAAGTTTATATTTCAAAATTAAATGCTAAGCATCCTCATCTATGCCAGGCACGGTGGGTGGCATACTTTTATAAATAATCCCAGTACTTGGAGAGCCAGAGGCAGGTGGATCTCTGTGAGTTCGAGGTCAGCCTGGTCTACAAAGCAAGTCCAGGACAGCCAAGGCTACATAGAGAAACTCTGTCCTGTCTCAGAAAACAAACAAACAAAATTTACAGAATTTGTGAATGAAAAGTTAACTTTGGGGGCTGGAGAGATGGCTCAAAGGTTGAGAGCACTGACTGCACCTCCAGAGGTCCTGAGTTCAAGTCCCAGCAACCACATAGTGGCTCACAACTATCTATAATGTGATCTGATACCCTCTTCTGACCTGCAGCTGTACATGCAGCCAGAGCACTGTGTATATAATATTTTAAAAGAAAAGTTAACTTTGGAGCTCTACCGTAAGCGTGCTTCCTGCTACAGAGGACCCGAGTTCAGTTTTGTTGGGTGTGGAGGTAGGAAGACTGTAGTTACTGACTGACTGTGACTCTCACTTCAGGGTATCTAGTGTCTTCTTCTGGGCCTCTGCAGACATCGGCACATACATGGTGGCATATACATCTAGACTCCCCCTGCCCCTCTCTCTCCCTCTCCTTCTCTCCCCTCCCTCCCCCTCTCTCTCCCTCCCATTCCCTGCCTCAAATAAAATTTAAATCTACCTTGATTTTTCCTGTGCTTTGTCTTAAAATTTAAGACTCCATATTTTCCCAGCACTTGGGAGGCAGAGGCAAGTGGATCTCTGTGAGTTCAAGGCCAGCCTGGTCTACAAAGTAAGTCCAGGATAGCCAAGGCTACACAGAGAAACCCTGTCTCAAAAAACAAACACAAAAGACTGTTTTTTTTAACAAATCTATCCATTTACTTACACATTTTTAAAGACAGTCTTGCTATGTAGCCCTGACTGATCTGGAACCCACAGTGTAGACCTAACTGTCCTCAAGCTTATAGTAATCCTCCTGCCTCCACCTCTCCAGCACTGGGATTATAGGTATATACCATCATGCCTTTTTATTTAGTAAATCTTAAGTGATAGGATTAATTTAAGCATCTTTTTGGGATTGCTTATATCTACAAAGACTTTACCACTTAATATCTAAATGAGATACCAGAATTGAAGCTAGAAAATTTGCTTCTGTCCTGATTTGAAGCTATCTGCATTTTTGTTGTAGATGAGAGCATATAGCTAGAATACAAGTATTAGGAGAGTGTACAGCTAGTACCTCCTAGCTACAAGACTTCCTGTGAAAAATATGGGGATGTATTTAATAGTTGGCATCTTAATGTGTTTCAGGTTTGATGTTTCTGTTTTGTTTCAGACAGGGTCTCAATTTATACATAGTTCAGACCTGCCCGAAACTCACTAGGAGTCTAGCCTAAAACTCATGATCCTTCTGCCTCCTGAGAGCTGGATTACAAACATACACCACCATGCTTGGGGCTGAAGTGTTTTCACTCCTAATCCAGGGTAAATCCAGAGTCTTCCAGGCTGGGTGGATGCATGCAGCCCAGTGATGAAGCACACCAAAAGAAAACAACATTCCATCTCAGGAACCGTGAAGACTCACTGTCACCAGATGGTTTCTCCAGTGAAGTGCAAGCTCAGAAAGTGCCCAAGTTCTGAGCTGCTGCCCTGCTGGTGTGATTGCGCCACAAAGACTGATCACCTTTGAATGCTGGTCACTCTCCTGCCAGTGTAGGCCCAGAGCAGTACTCAGAGCAGTCACAAACATTGCAGTGTCTGTGGCTAGTCAGATTTCAGGCCTTTTAAAGACGGTATTCTATACTGGTAATATATAAGCAGGACTTTTCAAAAGGCACTTTATAAGCTGAAAATTATTCAGATGATATTATCTTTGTAGTATTTTAAAGATGAGCGTTCTGATTACCTTTCATGCAATACTTTCATACTAAAAGTTTTGACTTTTATCTTTTCAGAATTTGCTTATGGTGGCCATCCTTATCCTTTTTCTGGAATATTTGAAATTTCCCCAGGAAATGCTTCTGAACTAGGAGAAACGTTTAAATTTAAGTAAGTAGGGAAAGTAATTTCTATTACACTGTTGTAAGTAGCAAAGCTTATTTTTCAGATATGAAGAATTTACCCTGCAGATTAAAAATCTAAAAAATTAAAATAGTCTTTACTTTGGTTTAGTGGCTAAATTAAGTCGTTATGTAAAAATGGAAATCAAATAATGTTTGAAATAACCTATCTTGCATTTGTTCAGGATCTCTAAGTTGCTTTCTGTCTGCTTGCTCCCCAAATATGGTTGTCATTGTTTTGCTTACACTCTGCCTTAAGAAATTCCTTGTCTAATGATTTCCTGCCTACTCTCCTATTTCAGAGGGAAAATGGAGAAGAATTTTTGTGGTGAACTAATATAAAAATCTCTTTATTTCCTTAATGAAAGAAATACTGGTAAATTCAAAGTAAATGAAATGATTAACCTCAAAACTTGTCAGTAGCATCAGTGCAGTGGTAACCCAAAACCAAGTGGGTGTCTCTGGGCCCTTCTCTCTCTCTTTTTTTTTTTTTTTTTTTTTTTTTCCTTAACTGTTACATCTAAAGTCTTTATTTCAGAAAACTTTAAAGAAATCTCTGAGCCTGTAAGAGTGAATTTGCCCAGGATAAGATGGATAATAAATTCAGAATAGGGCTACCACTTCTGAGTGTATAGCTCCTGTAACTAAGCACTGAATCAAAACATTCTGTATAATGATGCTTCTAAGTCTATGTTTGTGCCAGATAAAATGATTTTTTTAATAATTGTAGATGTCTTTTACAGCTTTCTTACATATAAAATTCTGCCTTTTGTTAAGTAATATCTATTACATTTTCCAGGAAATATATTGAAGTGTTTTTATTTGATGTTTTGAATAATACGTTTTAAAATTTGGTCAAGCCTCATGGCTTGTATCACTGCAACACAAGAGCAGTTAATGCCAAAGATTTCTTTTCATCAGTGAAAATATGGCCACCTCAGTACTTAGCAGCGGTGTTTTTAGCTTGAACCTGAATTTCTTTTTTTTTTTAAGAATTTATTTAGTTATTTATTTATTATGTATACAGTGCTCTGACTGCATTTATACCTGCAGGCCAGAAGAGGGCATCAGATCACATTATAGATGGTTGTGAGCCACCATGTGGTTGCTGGGAATTGAACTCAGGACTTCTGTAAGAGCAGTCAGTGTTCTCAACCTCTGAGCCATCTCTCCAGCCCATTGAACCTTATTTTCTAATAATACATATGTTTATTATAAAGCAAAATAGAAGCTAAAATCATTGAAACTTTTAAGTATCTCATTTACCTTTAGTCTGAATATGTTAGCCCTAATTTTTATTGTTATATACCTGGAAATAAGCAAGTGTTTAATTATGCTTATTATAAATAACTTGAATGAAACTCACACAGCTTTGCTTTGTTTTTTGTTTTTGTTTGTTTGTTTGTTTTTTGTTTTTTTGTTTGTTTGTTTTGTTTTTGCTTTTTGTTTTTTGTTCTTCAAGAGAAGCTGTTGTTTTAGGAAGTACGGACTTTCTAGAAGATGATATAGAAAAAATTGTAGAAGAGCTGGGGAAAGAGTATAAAGGCAATGCCTACCATTTGATGCACAAAAACTGCAATCACTTTTCTTCAGCTTTATCAGAGGTAAATTCAGTTTCATCCTAAAAGTTCTGCAGATAACACTTGCCTGGTGTACTTCTGTGGCACTGTGTTCAACCTCGGTATTTTTTTCCTGATTCATTTTTCCAATATGGCTGATCTTTCCAGCTTTAAGTTGTTATTCTGTTCATTCTTTTGTAGTGTGTAGAATGATTACAAATAATTGGCTCTTACTCAGTTGATGGCGTCTTTGTGTTAGCATTCTATAACTGTGACAAATACATGCTAAAAGGCATTTCCATTCATAGTGAATTGCCATTGTTTGGGGCCTGTGGTCACAGTATGTCTTGGTGGGGACTACACAGAAGAGCAAAGCAGCTTACTATGTATCACTAAGAAAGAGGAGTGGGGAGGAGCTGGTGTCACATTATCCTTCAAGGGCATCCCTACCATCTCCAACCCTACTTCCTTCCTACACCCTACCCCTTCAAAATTCTGTACCTTCCAGTAGTACCCTAAGCTAGCAACCACACTTACTTAGTACATGTACCTTGTGCAAATGCTTAAGATTCAAACCCTAGCACACTGAAACTGTTAACTTTTAAAAAAGTAAAGGTTAAGAAACTTCCTAGCCTTTAATCTCAGTACTCGGGAGACAGAGGCAGGCGGATCACTGTGAGTTCGAGGCCAGCCTGGTCTACAAAAGTGAGTCCAGGACAGCCAAGGCTACACAGAGAAACCCTGTCTCCAGAAGAAAGAAAGAGAGAGAAAGAAAGAAACTTCCTAGAAGAAGAAGAAGAAGAGGAGGAGGAGGAGGAGGAGGAGGAGGAGGAGGAGGAGGAGGAGAAGAAGAAGAAGAAGAAGAAGAAGAAGAAGAAGAAGAAGAAGAAGAAGAAGAAGAAGAAGAAGAAGAAGAAGAAGAAGAAGAAGAAAGAAAGAAAGAAATTTCCTAGCAGGCCAGGCATAGTGGCGCATGCCTTTAATCCCAGCACTAGGGAGGTAGAGGCAGACAGATGGACAGCCAGGGCTACACAGAGAAATGGGAGAGGGAGAGAGAGAGAGAGAGAAAATTCCTAGCTGCTGAGACTTTTTGTTTGATGAATTTTAGTTACCTATGTGAATTTTTCTGGCTCTTGTTAATTGATAACTTGTTTTGTTTTCTGAGGTGGGTTTCTCTGTGTAGCCCTGCTGTGCTGTAACTCATTCTGTAGACCAGGCTGGCCATGAATTCAGGAAGCCACCTGCCTCTGCCTCCATAGTGCTGGGATTAAAGATGTATACCCTTTACGTGGCTTGTACTGTCGTATATACATGTTTTATATACATGATATATTAGTTACTTCTCTATTGAGGTAATAAACATCATGATCAAGGGAATTTAGAAGGAAGGGTTTACTCTAAGGCTTATGGCTCTAAAGGGTAAGAGGCCATTGTGAGGAAGGCAATAAAATTTAACAACAAAATAAAGTTAAAGCAGAGTTAAGCAGATATATCTTTTTTTTTTTGGTTTCTTTTTCTTTTTCTTTTTCTTTTTCAAGATGGGGCTTCTCTGTATAATAGCCCTAGCTGTCCTAGACTTACTTTGTAGACCAGGCAGGCCTTGAACTAATAGAAATCTACCTGCCTCTGCTGGGATTAAAGGTGTGTGCCACCACACCCAGCTCTGCTTATTTTTCCCCAGCTGCACAGTCCACATGTGACAGTATAATATTCAACTAGGTTTCGTTTGTTTGTTTGTTTTTCAAGACAGGGTTTCTCTGTGTAGCCTTGGCTGTCCTGGACTCACTTTGTAGACCAGGCTGGCCTTGAACTCACATTGATCTGCCTGCCTCTGCCTCCTGCACCACCATCCCTGGCTCAAATAGTTTCTTATTGCTGGTGCTTGAGTTAGTCTGGTCCTTTTACTATTACTCAAAGTATGGTAATGGGTACCCCTGTGCATACTTCTTCGTATTTTGGTCAGTGTGCCACTGAGAGAGATAGATTCCTAGAAGGATTGTTAGATTTATATTTAAAAGCAAGGTGATTCTGTATGCATTAATTATTTGTTGCTAGGACAAAAGTAAAAAAGCAAGAGCTTCAGGAGGCAAAGGCAGGTAGATTTCTGTGAGTTTTCAGCCAGGAGTACGAGGAGGCCCTTTCCTTAAATAAATAGACCGATAGATAAATAGATGAGTGGGCGAGTGAATGAATGAATGACAAATATTAGAGTCTGTTTTGATTTAAAGTTCAAGGGGAGTTTATATAGCAAGTTTCAGGATAGCCAGGACTATGTAGAGAAACTGGATGGATGGATAGATGGGCAGACAGACAGACAAAATTAGAGTTTATTTTGATTTACAGTTTAAGGGCAAGTCTCTTGTGTCAGGGAAGTCATGGCAGCAAGGGCCTGGGACAACTGATTACGGTGTATCTACAGTTAGGAAGCAGAAAGAAAAGGACCCTGGTAGGAGCTCACTTCGTAACCCTTCAATATCCTAGACTCTAACTCATGAGTCATGCTGCCCACATTTAGGGCAGCAGGGGGAGTCTTCCCACCTCAGTAACCTGACCTAGATAATTCCTCAAAGACATGCCTAGAAGTTTATGTTTGCTTATCCTCAATCTTATTATGAAATTGACAAGAGTAACCATCCCGTGTTCTCCTTGTCGTGTTGATATCCAAACTTAGCACTTTTAACTCATAACTTCTATTCTTTGTCCCAAGAAGCTCATAGCATTTCATAATACAAAATGAATTCAGTCCAACTTCAAAAGCCCCTCTCGTCCTTATGATCCCTTAACTGTGGTCTCTTCTCACATAAAGCCACGTTCCCTACTTCCACAATACAGTGTCTCAGAGTAAACATTCTATTTTAAAAGAGAGAAATGAAGCATAACAAGGAATGATCAGACCAAAGCAAGACCAAAAACCAGCAAGGAAAACACCAAATTCCACAGATGCGTATCTGGCATTTGGGGCTCCTGTTGAGCCCATTTTTCATCTTAGGGCTTGAATAGCTCTATCCCCAGCTCTGTTGCCTCAGCACATGCACTGTCTGCCTTATGCCAGTTCACTTCACACATTCAGCTTTCTTTGGCTGACAACTGATTTTGGCATCTCCAACTAACTGGGGTCGCCATTGCAAACCAGGGTTCACCTTCACAGCTTCACAAAGGTTGGCCTCTCAGGGACTCCAACTCTACTATTCATTGCCGGCCCTTGTCAGCTTTCTCTAACCATGGTATAAGACTCCATGATTCACACAGTTTTACATCTTATGCCTGAGAAACCAGTTCTCTGTGGATGATACTACTAGGTTATGCTGCCAGCTCAGGATGTAGCCTGCTCCCTTGGACCATAGTTGTAGATTTGAGTGTGTCAACCCTGGGGAGACATCTCCTTAGTCTGTTGCTTTCCAGGAGCAAGGAACTCCTTCAGTTACATACTTGGCTTAAACTTCGTCCTGCCAAATGAATGTCCATTTTCACAAGTCAGAGTCTTTAATAGGTACCTTTCCCATAAGATACTAGTTTCAGAGCACATGATTATAATGTTTAGCATGACTAGAGGCAAACCGTCAAAGTGCCAGTGCAGCATGGATTCAGGTGAGCCCATTTTTGTGTGTGTGAAATAGAGGGTAAAGTTAGCATTGTAACTGAGCTGCTTCTCACTACGTGAAATAAGGAGAAGACTCCTCAATCCTAAGGACTGTATAAGAATGAGAAGTGAGCAGAGAAATGCAGCAGGCCATCAGCCAAAATGGAGTCCAGCTGACACTCATTTCTACCCCTAGAGTCCTCCAGCCAAAGGCTAGCCAGGCTTCCAATGCCTTGTTCTGACTGTAGGCGCTCCTCTGCCCAGATATCATGAAGCTAGTCTTCATTTGGGAACACTTCTTTCTGGACCCTCTGAGCTTCCATGAAACATATAGGTCAGAGTTGAAAGCAAAGGCATAGAATGCAGCCCAAAGGAAAGTGGGATGGTAGGAACTGCAAGACGATAGAAAAGAACCTGGGAAAAGACTTAACAAAATACCCAAGACTGACTCTTCTAACAGCCTGAGGCTTCTCTGCTAATAACATCTTGAACTAACAAGACTCGTTCCTTCTTTCTGTACTGTTTAGAGTAACTTTACGTGTTTCAGAGTAGCTCAAGGATCCAAGACAGACAGAAGGTAAGGGGAATTGGCTTGACTTCACAAATGTAAAAAGTAGCACTCTGGAGGCAGAGATAAGAGAATCACTATGAGTTCAAGGCCAGCCTGGTCTACAAAGCAAGTCCAGGACAGCCAAGGCTACACAGAGAAACCTTGTCTCAAAAAAACAAAAACATAACAAAATTTTTTTAAATGTAAAAAGTACACAGCTGAGGCTGGGCATGGTGGGGCAGACCTTTAATCCTAGCATGAGGGAGGCAGAGACAGGTGGATCTCTTTGAGTTCCAGGCCAGTTTGGTCTATAAAGTAAGTACAGGACAGCCAGGGCTACACAGAGATACCCTATCTCAAAAAACAAACAAACAAACAAGTACACAGCTGAAAGAAAAAACTGGGCTGTGGAAGGGCCTAGCTCCTGAGTTAACACACTGCTTCCCAGCAGCCTGCAACAGTGGCATCACAAAGCTGGTCTGCAGTATATTTTCTCTACAGCCACCCATCCCTCAGTAGGACAGTCAGCATTGATCTCTTCTCCCTAACACAGAGCTCTCTCCTCCTTAGATTCTTTGTGGGAAAGAGATTCCTCGCTGGATCAACCGACTGGCCTACTTCAGCTCCTGTATACCCTTTCTACAGAGTTGCCTCCCAAAGGAGTGGCTCACGCCTGCTGCACTGCAGTCTAGTGTCAGCCAGGAGCTCCAGGATGAACTGGAAGAAGCAGAGGATGCAGCTGCATCCGCTGCCGTGGCAAGTGCTGCAGCTGGTGCCAGAACTGGGCGTCACACTAAACTATAAGATTTCCAAAGTCACGCCTTCTGAACTGTCTCTGGCAGTTGAGTATCACTAGAGAAAAAGGAAATATAGTAAATGTCCTTTGGATATTTTGTATGCAAAGATGGCTCTCCCCCAAATCCCAGTTTTTCAGCTCAGGATTATATTTGTAATCAAAAACAAAAACAAAAAAGAAGAAGAATCACTTGGCGCAGGAGGGAGAACTTTGTATGAAGCTGCCCTCTTTTCTTTTCTTTTTTAATCCACTTGTAAATTTGGATTCACTTCCTCTGTTTTATATAAGCTCTGTTAAATTACGTTTACAGTATTTTGTATCACTGTTTACAAATCTTGCATGGACTTCTGCCACCGTGAAAGAAGAAAATCTTCATCTTCAAAAATTAGGCAGGTCATCTTTATATACGTCCTGACAGTTGCCAGAACTACAGGAGAAATAGCAGGCACAGGAAAAGCCTTACCAGGCTACAGTTCCCACCACCTGTTTAAGAGCTGTCTGTTAGATTTGTATTTGTTTTGTTACCATTTTTGGCACCCAAATACAGGGATCCAAACTGGCCTGACATGAAGGAGCACACATCCAGCCAGGGGCTGGGCCCTGGGTCAGTTCTTCTCCACACCCTTCCCATTCTGAGTAGCACATTTCCCAAGGTGCCCGTGGAGCAACTGGTTTCATCCCAAATAAGCCCACCTCAGCCAGGTGGTGTTCTTGTATCTGCCTGGCTTGATGCCTCTGATTCTATAATGAAGATGTTTTCATGGAAGGTTCTCTCATAACTGACAAGTGTTTTTGCACATGTGTTGGGAAAGGGACTTCATTTTTATTTTAACACATTCAGCTCTTCCCTGCACAGGATGTTTTTGGTGGGGTGAAAGTGCCCTAACCTAGCTTCCTGAGCAACAGTACAAACTGACATTAAACTGCTTTTTAACTAGCCAGGCTACCTTTTATACTAGACATTAAAAACTAGAGTCTAAGACACCCCCCAAAGGTAATTCTTCAATACTTAATACTTTGTGTACACCATGTCAGAAATGGCTTAGTTCTTGATGCGAGTAGTTTCGCCTCATAATAGAAATTCTATTTTCATTGATCTCTCATTGAAAAGTCATATTTTTGTGTGTCTTAAATCCATCTTTTTATGTTCTCTCAAACGTACATCTCTTCCATAACAATAATCTTAGGAATGAATTTGTGCTACAGATAAGTCTTCTTCAGTAAAGAAGTTGTCTGCTAGAGTCCACCCCCAATTGACCCTTGGATGTAAGAACCAGTCATTACATGTCACAATCAATGTTCTGCCTTAAGCGTGAGTGTCCTGTGTAAAGTAGTGGATGCAGCATAGAAACATCCAAGGTACTGACTGTCCCTTTGGGTACTTTGTTAGTGTGAAAGTCACATCTCTATGTGAGGATATATGTCTTTAAGTAAA
This sequence comes from Acomys percivali, assembly GCA_907169655.1. Classification (NCBI taxonomy): domain Eukaryota; kingdom Metazoa; phylum Chordata; class Mammalia; order Rodentia; family Muridae; genus Acomys; species Acomys percivali. The sequence continues at coordinate 129,610,448 of OU015747.1, forward strand.
TTACATCTTTAACTTTCCCATGAGCTAATTTTGGTTGATATTATGAACATAAGCACACCCTCTTTATAGGGAAAGTAAACCTTGGGTTATAAACACTGGCCTGAGGAAAATGAAGCCACTTTGTGCTGTTTGACTGTTCTGTTTCCAGAGAAGAAAGCCACTGCAAGTTACTCTGCTCTGTGAGAGACAGGGCATTTGTTTCAAGAACCATGCAACAAGACAGAATGTGCAATCTTTATGAAGAGTTGACTTGGTTCAGGTCTGAAAATGAGACTTAGGACAAACACTAATGCTCTCCAAGACGTTGTTCACTAAAAGAAGAGCCCTAGCCCTCAAGCCCAGGTTAGTAGGAAATGCTTGGTGCAGTTGACTTGGGGTTTTTTGGATTGTTTTTGTTTTTACTGTATTTTTCAGACCATAAGACACACTCCCCGCTTCCCGAAAGGGGGAGGGGGGCGATTGGGGTGAGCCTTCTGGTCTGATTTCTTATTTTACTTCTCTAAAAACTGGGTGTATCTTATGGTCAGGTGCATCTTATAGTCTGAAAAACACGGTAATTAATAATGTAGATCATGGTGTTTTCTAATCCATTGAGTTATAAATGTTTTGAATCTGCTGTTGACCCAAGAGAATCTGCTGTTGACCCTCAGACATTTCTGGGAAAGTAGCCAGAACTAGCTCCTCTGTGCTCGCCCGCATTTCAGCAGCTCAGAACACCTGAGACATGCCGTTCTCATGTCAGTCTGCAACATTTGAAGTTTGAAGTAATGTAAAGGTCTTTTAGGGAATAAACAGTGCCTGTGCCAGTTACCTGAGAGTCAGCAGGTCAAATTCTGGGCACAAGATTCCTTGCAATGTGGTGTACCTGAGATTGAGAGAGAAAGAAAATCTCATTTAATGAGGACCTTCTCTACTGTGCAAATTAAAAATGGGCTTAATTAACTTTGCTCTTCTCGCCCTTGGAAAAAAGCAGTCTTGCTCTCAACCTAAACTCGTAAGAAAATCCCCAAGTCAGAACTCTGGTCATGAATTTACATGTCACCTATGGAGTCAGATAAAGCTTTTGTTGTTGTAACCAAGTGAAACTGTTTCTCCTGGTAGGTAAGTTGAACAATAATAGCAGTAAAAGATCAGACAGCTAGTTTCTGGTACTTGTTTTAAATATGGTTGGGCTTTTTAAATCCTCACTGGCGGCATGGGCTTTAGAAGTGTAGCTGGTGGGCCTATAGAAGGTGGTGATTGTCCTAGAGCCTCCAGGCCTGTACTCCAGGCAACTATTGCTCTGACTCACAGCAATAGCATACTTACCCATCACCAGCATCTTACAGAGCAGGGAATTCCAGGTTTAGTCCATTGATAGCCTTGTGTGTGTGGAGATTAGGCACCGCAGACAGCTGCAGGACTCTGTGTCCATGGCTTCTTCCATCACAAGACGGGTAGAAACATATTCACTGCGCCAGGGCTGTAACCCCTGTGTGTGTGTGTGTGTGTGTGTGTTATGCTCCATTATATACTTCCTGTAGCTTTGGTGTATGCTGTGTTTTCTTTAAATGACTAACTTTAAAAGTTAGGTTTCTTCAGCAGTTGGCCATCCTGCCATTATATCCCATTCTTGCTTGATTGTTAGACTTTCATTGTCTGCTCAATCTATACACACACGTTTCCACTGTCAACAAGTGGGACAGCTGTCAACAAATCCTCATGGACCTGAAGAGAATTTCTTGTGAAGTTGAGTGCAAGTGTACTGTCATTCACAGTGTTTATAAAACACCAGGAACCTTCACTTTTGCTACCTTGATATAGCATTGGGTTATCATGTAACAACATTGAAATACATCAATTTATTAAAAACTACTTTTATAAGAAATGTTTTATAGTTCTTTCTGACCTCTAAGACACAACACTGTTCTGTGCTTATGATGGGAAGGGTTTTTCATACAATCTAAGAATCCCATCTGCTCTGCAGGAGTGTGGTCAGTCCCCTCTGTGTCACACCTTTCTTGTATTCACAGCTTCCTATACTCAAATGGTAATTACTCTTGTGCTCAGTCCCCAGGCTAACATGTTGACTGTCAAAAGGTGCATAGGCAGCAAGTAGCAGCTCGGATTTCTGGGGAATAGAGGCAGAGTGCTGTCCCAATCCCCTTTAAGCAATTAAGTAGGAGCCTGCCTGTGTATGCTCCTCATTTCTCAGTAGCGTCTACTGCTTGGTACCTCAAACCTGAACCTTCATCTATCACCTCCATCGGCCCTTTTGTACCTAGCTCAATATTTTTCTCCACTAATTAAAACTCTTCCCTAGAATTAAGTGTTATCAGGTAAATGGATAATTGGTTTTTATCATCTAACAAGGTTTGTCCACTCTTTGCCAAATAAGAGTGATCTACTGTAACCAAGCTGTTCTTACCTCAGAGGCACACAATGGGACTCTTGCCATAATTTCCTAGTAGATTCAGATCGACTGAAAACAATTTAAAGATCTTCTCTGCAAAAAGAATGCCAATTATACAAGGGACAGTGTTGGTTTTTTTTTTTTTTTTTTTTTTTTTAATTGTCCCTGAATTTACCTATGAATTAGCGTTGCTCTAACTTTTCAGAAGTCTGTGCTAAGGAAGATTAATGACTTGCTATACTTCCTCAAAGGGGAATTAGTAGCAAACAGCTACTTTAGTTGTTGCTGATACAAGACAGATAACTGCTAAGCATTCTCAAACCTGCCCGTAATTTCCCCCCCAACACACCTTGACTCAAACTGCAAATTTGAACAGTTTTCTTCCTATCCAAACAAAGGGAACACCAAAGAAATGTTAGAAGCCACCCGTCTGCTGACTCAGAGACCAGATGAGCCTCAATGTGCTCTGACCCTGTCTGGGAAGAATTCATAGTCCTACCTGAGAGTGACTCACTTCCATGCTGTTGAGAGCAGTAGTTAGGGCTGCTGTCTCAGCCCTTCCCTGGCCTGTCACATGGGAAGCTGTCTTAGTTAGAGTTGTATTGCTGTGAAGAGACACTGTGACCACAGCAGCTCTTATAAAAGAAAACAGTTCATTGGGGCTGGCTTACAGTTTCCAAGGTTTAGTCCATTGTCGTCATGGTGGAAAGAATGGCAGCGTGCAAGCAGACCTGGTGCTGAGAAGTCTACATCTTGATCCGAAGGTAGCAGAAAAGGACTCTGATTCTTCATTGGGTAGAGCTTAGGCATAGGAGACCTCAAAGCCCACCCCCAGAGTGACACACTCAAGCAAAGCCACACCTCATAATAGTGCCACTTCCTATGGGCCAAGCATTCAAACACATGAGTCTGTGAGAGTCATACCTATTCAAACTACCATATTCCACTTCCTGGCCCCCCATAGATATGTAGCCATAACATAATGCAAAATGCATTTAGTCCAACTTCAAAAGTCCCCATAGTTTGCCACAGTCTCAACAGTGTTTAAAAGTTTAAATTCTCTTCTGAGATTGATGCAATCTCTTAACTGTTATCCCTTATACTATAAAAATAAAAAAGCAAATCACATAACTTCCATTATAAAATATTATACTAAGGAAATACTAAACCAAAGCAAGAACAAAAGTCAGCTGGGCAAATTCTAAACTCTGCATCTCCCTGCCTCATGTCCAACTCCTTTCGGCTTTATTGACTGCAACACAATTCTTTCCCTTGGGCTGGTTCCACTCCCTGTTAGCAGCTCTCCTCTGCAGATATCCCACGGCTCTGGCATCTCTAATATCTTGTGATCTCCAAGACGATTTGAAGTTCACAGCTTCTTGTTCCATTGTCTGGAATCGACACATGATCTTCTGGTCTCCTCCAAAGGGCTTGGGTCATTTCTCCAGCTCTGACCTCTGTAGTACTCTGGGCTCTCACTGACTCCACTACAGTGCCACTGCTGTTCTTGGTGGTCATCCCGTGGTACTGGCATCTCCAATACACTGGGGTCTTCCCCTGCAACTAGACTACACTTTCACCAATAGCCTATCTTCATTGTGCCAAGCCTTAACTTCTTTGCATGATTCCTTCAGTCCTGGGCTTTCAACTGCCACTGAGGCTGCACCTTCACCATTAGCCTTTCCTGGCCTCTCTCAGTGCCTCAGCTGCTCTCCATGACCTTCACGCCTCTAAAACCAGTACAACCTGGATGATTCTTACACATTACCAAGTCCAGCTGCCAGCAGTGTCTATCTCTGGAATATAACTTCTTTGTGCTCTCAGAAGACACTTGCCAGAAGATTTCAGCACAGTGATGCTAGTCTCTTCTTAACCACCACTAATTTCTTAGGTCCAGCTAACCAGTATCAATTGCCAGTAACTCCTCCTATTCTTGACTCTAAAACTAGAGCCACATGACCGGAGCTCCTGAGTTCTGCTGCTTGCTGGGCCTGAAACATGGCTACCTTGTCTTCTTATATCTTCACCAGCTTTCTGTTTTCAGTGGTTCACTTCACTGCCTTAGCTTGGCTTTCATGGAACTTGCTCTATAGACTGACCTTGAACTCAGAGATCTACATGCCTCTGTCTCCTGAGTGCTGGGATTAAAGGCCTGGACCTAAGCTTTTCTTTAATTCCTTTCGCAAGACTTTTAAGTTCTGCATTGTGGTTCATTCCAGATATAGTCAAATTGACAAGAATAGCCATCACAAGTCGGGCCTGGTGGTGCATACCTTTTGTCCCAGCACCGAGGAGGCAGAGGCAGGTGGATCTCTGTAGGCCAGCCTGGTCTACAAAGCAAGTCCAAGATAACAAAGGCTCTTGTTACACAGAGAAACCTTGTCTCGGGGAAAAAAAATAGCCATCACAATCAAATCTCCTTATGTCCAAATGAAAGCAATAACCAGGTCATAATAAAGACTAGCATATAACTATCCCTTATACAACTGCAAATGCATAAACAATAAGCTTAGCTGGGTGGGATCTTGTCCCAAGATCCCTTAATTTCATTTAATATCCTTAAACACAGGATTTAGCTCCATTCCACTTCCAGGTACCCCTTTACTCTTTGAACCATATTTTGTATTTTTCCTTTCTAAGCTTGCTATGCTTGGCCAAAATAATCTTTATAAGAATGAACCACAGGACAGAGTCTATGCTAGGCTTTTTTGAGATTTCCTTTGACAAAGAAATTAATCTATCTTCACTTTAGCCTCAGGTAGACTCCAGACAAGGGTGAAAAGCAGCCACATTCTTCACCAAAATATCACAAAAACAATCTCTAGGCAACATACTAAAATTCTTCTGAAGTCGCTTGAGCCAATCCACCACTGTTCAAACTACCCTCAGTACAACTGTCTTACATCTCCCAAATAGGATAACCCATTAAGCCTGACTTAAAGCATTCCACTGCTTTCCTAATCCAAAGTCCCAAAATCCACATTCCTCCAAAAATGAGTTTGATCAGGCCTATCCCAGCAATACCCAACTCCTGGTACCATCTTGTTTTGGTTAGGGTTTTATTGCTGTGAAGAGAGACCATGACCATGGCAACTCTTTGTAAAGGCAAACATTTAATTGGGGCTGGCTTACAGTTTCAGAGGTTTAGTACATTTTCATCTTGGTGGAAAGCGTGGCAGTGTGCAGGCAGACCTGGTGCTGTAAAGTGATCTGACGCCCTCTTCTGACATGCAGGTGTACATGCAGACAGAGTACTTAGACTTTTTTTGGTTTTTCGAGACAGGGTTTCTATGTGAAACCTTGCCTGGACTTGCTTTGTAGACCAGGCTGGCCTTGAACTCACATTAATCCACCTGCCTTTGCGTCCTGAGTGCTGGGATTAAAAGTGTGTGCCACCATGCCCAGCTAGTATTTAGACTTTTAAAAGCAAAATTTTTAAAAAGAAAAAAAAGAGGTAACTTGAAGCTGGAGTAGCGGCTTGGCAGGTAGGAACACTGCTTGCTGCTCTTCCAGAGGGCTCAGTATCTATAACTCCAGTCCAGGGAGGGAGCCGATTCCCTTTCCTAGCCTCTAGCCTCACAAGGTGCAGACATACATATAGGCAAAAAACTCATTTAAGTAAAAATTTAGGGCAGTTTGGTCTACCTGAGGGTGCTCAGTCTAGTGACCTTTACTTGTCCCACAAATATGGGCTGGAACTTTCAAATGGCAAAGCTGGAATATGGCCTGAGGGAGCAGAAGCTTCCAGACTTGGCCATAAGGAAGGGTAGAAAATGCACACCTTCCTTTTCTGCCAGCATTTGTGAACAGACACCACAAGAGTACCCTATTGTTGCCCCCAACAAATTAATTAATTTTTTTTAAGGTTTTCGAGACAGGGTTGCTCTGTATAACACAGTCCTGGCTATCCTGGACTCTCTTTTGTAGACCAGTCTGGCCTTAAACTCACAGAGATCCACCTACCTCTGCCTCCTGAGTGCTGGGATTAAAAGCATGGGCCACCACACCCAGCCTCCAACAAATTAATTTTAAAAAAAACAAAAAAAACTTAGACTAAAGAAAAAAAGGGAAAATCTTTTTTTCTACTGTTGTCATGTGTTTGGGGTTGTGCTAGGTCACTTAAGTGCATTTCATTTATTACAACATCCTGTGCTTCACAAAGACAATGCAGAGGTCATTAGCCTGAAATCACACAAGGTTTCCTGGATAAAGTGACTGTCAGCAGCCTGGAGAGATGAACCATTGAAGGTGTAGCCATTGGGTCCCGTCCAAAACTGAGTAGAGGGAGAGGTTAGATTCCCCCAAGTGTTTAAGGGGTTTGAGTCAACCTGTACAAATTACTCAGAAAGTAACCACAAAGTGAAACATGAACTTGAGTGCTTCAGAGAGAATAGTCTAGAAGCCTCTAGTCCATGGGCTAAGGCTGGCCTGTTTTACCCAAGAACTGCCTTGCCATAAGAGTTGGCAGCACTGTCCCCATCAATCAGCCATCCATGTTTATGTCTGTCATCATGAAGGCTTAAAACTGCTCAGACCTTCATCCCCAGGCTCCCTGCACGTAGCCTCATCTGCTAGCTGTCCATTCTTACTGTCCCCTCTGACACTTCCACTGTGGCAGACAAGAATGCTTGAGTGGGTGACACAGTTCCAAGAGCATATCTCAGTCACACCCTGTCCCTTGAGAGGCCATCTGGACCTTTGTGTTCTCCATTTCCATTGCAGCTTCTGTCATTTCTCCACTACAGACCCTCCAGCCAGCTGAACCTGAGCTGTCCAGTTCTGCCCGATGCCACCTGTTGTTTCCCACTCTTCTGCTCTTGCTGTCTTCCTCTCCAGCCTTTTCCTGTCCTCGCTCCCAGTGACCACATCCACACAGATGGCCCATACCATTTGCCTCTGTCATCTTGGCTCGCTGTCCCCTACTTGCCAGCACTTCCACCCCTTCTCAATCAAGACCGGGTTTCTCTGTGTAGGCCTGGCTGTCCTTGAACGCAGAGATCCACCTGTCTCTGCCTCCCGAGTGCTGGAATTAAAGGAGTATGCCACCAGCGCCTGACCACTTCTAGAATCATCATTCCAAGCATTTCTGGTCTTTAGCTTTATGCTTACCTCATTCCACTGCACTACAAGAAGTCATTGGCCTTTACAAGATCCCAAAGCCATTAAGTCTAGCACTTACTATCATTTTCTCCCAAACCCACCTGTTTCTCCTTTCACCCAAACCAAATCCCACTTGCAGCAACTAAGTTGTTTCCTCCTTTGGTCCCACCACCACTTAAGTGCCCCTTTATTAAAATTATCTGGCAGGCAGCCCAACTTGGATCTAGGCTCTGTCAGAGTCTGGATGCAGCTGTGTAGATTGGCTTGAATTTATGTTTCTGTCCACAAAGCTGCAAGCACTCACACTGCACCACGGTCTATTCTTTGTCCCTTGAAAGTCGGTTTCCTCTTGTTGGAGGTCCCTCCATGCCTCCTCCCTCCTTGTGGCTCCAACAGGTTCCCCACATACATCTCAGCTGAGACCCTCACGATGCCTCAGTAAAAAGATGTCATGCCAATTGGCCTCTCAGCTCCCAGTCTACAAACTCACTACATTTGTATCGAGAGACACTGTGCGACCATGGGAGGGGCTTGCTACTTTCGTCTAATTGCCCCCACCTCTGGAGGCTCTGTCTCTAACAGTTGCTCCCCATCCTCCTCAACGTTGCAGCTCCTCTTTCCTGTCAGCCCATAGCACATGAGATCTCCTCTGAAATAGTCCCTGGAGTCCTGCTGTGACAAAGTGGAGCCTCCTCATCTCCACAACCAGAATTTACCAATTCTGCGTCCCAGGCACTATTTTGAAAATCACTTTGATTTAGAATGACGTATACAATAGAATTGAGGGCTGGGGGTGTAGCGCAGTGATAGAGCACTTGCCTAACATGTGCAAAGCCCAGAACTGCATCCTAGCACTGTTTGAAAAGTAAGGGGAATGAGGCATGCGTGGTGGCACACACCTTTAATGCCAGCACTCAGGAGGCAGAGGCAGGCGGATCCCTGTGAGTTTGAGGCCAGCCTGGTCTACAGACTGAGTTCCAGGACAGCCAGGGCTACACAGAGGAAAAACCGTGTCTCAACCAAAAAAAAAAAAGGAAAATTAAAATTAGGGAAGGAAAAGATGTATATAATGTATATGTACAGTTTCAGGCCTGGGGAATATGTCCAGGTCCCTCCCCCATCACTCCCTCTTCCTCACACCAGAAGAGGAACCACCATCTTGAAGTTTGTGTACATTGTCCCTTTGGATGTTTTTTTTTAATGGTTTTATCACCTGCATATGCCTATTTTTGAGCTTTGTATAAATGAAATCATATCTATCCCATGGTTTTAAAATTCTCTATTTTTATAACTCATGCATATTAATATGTATAATTCTAACTCATTTCCACTACTGTATTATATTCTACTGTATTATACAAACACAATGATTCTGTTTACATATCTGCTCTTTGACAGACATTTGAACTGTTTGAGCTTTCTCACTCTGATGAGCAATACTTCGTGAATGCTGTGAGGCATGTCTGGGGTTATGAAAACCTCTAGAAACTACTAGGAATGTGTGTGTTCAACCTTACTGGTGTAGAAAGACAATATGCTCTTTATTACACCTTTACTAAATAAAATCCTGTTTAGCCTTCTTTCCATCTGCTAATAAACAACTCCATGGCCCAATTATTCTCTTATAATACCACATGAAAGTCTCAGAACCTTGCCTAAAGAATATTTTTCATAAGTAAAGGAATCAGAGAGATGAAGTCCATACATACCTCCCACACAGCCAATGAGAAAGGTAATACTCAACATTGAAAAAATCTAGTTGGGTCTGGAGAGACGGCTCAGAGGTTAAGAGCCCTGCTTGCTCTTCCAAAGGTCCTGAGTTCAATTCCCAGCAACCACATGGTGGCTCACAATCATATAATGAGATCTTGTGCCCTCTTCTGGTGTACATAGTAAGTAAATAAAATTTTTTTTTTTTTTTAATCTAGTTGAGCTGGGCACAGTGCTCATGCCTATAAGCCCAGCATTTGGGGGACCAAAGCAGGACCATGAGATTGAGGCTGCAAGAAACAACAAGAAGTGTCTCAAAAAAAACTTATAAATCAATAAACTAGGTGCACACTTGTTCTCTGTCGAACATTCATGAATATTATGAGTCAAAACTATGAGCAACGGAGCCTTATTAAACTTTTTTTTTTTTTTTTTTGAGACAGCATTTCTCTGTGTGTAGCCCTGGCTGTCCTGGACTCACTCTGTAGACCACGCTGGCCTCAAACTCATAAGAGTTCTGCCTCCCGAGTGCTGAGATTAAAGGCATGAGCTACCACCACCCAGCTTCTGATTAGACTTTTAAAGCTTCGAGGAATAAATTGTATATAAAAGTGTCTGTTGGGCCTGTGAAATGGCTCAACAGGTAAGGAAGGGTGCTTGCTGCCAAGCCTGAAAAATCTTAGTTTAATCCTCTAGTCTCGTGTGAAGAAAGAAGAGAACCGACTCCCACAGGTTGTCCCCTAACCTCTACCTGCATACAGGTGCCTCACACACATACGCACAAACGGATGCTTTTTAAATTTTGTTAAAATAACTCCAGAGAAGCCTGTATCATCGTGTGTCCTTTGTAATAACTTGCAGGCTTGGCTGCAGTGTTGTGTTTGTGCACGGCACCAATAGTCCTAAAACTTGTACAAACTTGGGTTAGTGAAGGACTGGCTGCTTTTCCACAAATAGTCTGGAAAGATCAGAGCAGTTCACACCCCACAGGATATACAGCTTAGCAAAGCATCAGAGTCCACACCGTATCCAAGCCACCTGAGGTAGTAAATGCCACGTGGCTTTGATGTTCCCACCCCTAGGGTTTACTTTCTGTTAATTGTATCTTTGTCCAATGACACTGCACCCAAGTTGTCTCAGTGTAGACAAACCTCTTCCCAGTTTTGATTTATGTGTTCCTGGTTATTAGTGCGTGTGTTAGTTGCTTTTCTTTTTTTTTTTTTTAAGATTTATTTTATTTATTATGTATACAACATCCTGCCTGCATGTGGGCCTGCCAGCCAGAAGAGAGCATCAGATCTTATTATAGATGGTTGGGAGCCACCATGTGGTTGCTGGTAATTGAACTCAGGACCTTCGGAAGAACAGCCAGTGCTCTTAACTGCTGAGCCATCTCTCCAGCCCCATTAGTTGCTTTTCTTATGGACAAGATAAACCCCTAGAAGCTCTCACTTCTGGAAGCAAGGCTCTGTCTTCACATTACCCGAACCTCCCTGCACAGATGGAACCCCTTTCTGGTTAGCATCCCTCAGCCTAGATTCCAGGGGTGGTGGTATCTTGTAAGTGGCCACCACTGCTCTGAGGAAGATGTGGCTGTGTCGCTCTAGGAATAGCACGTGCAGCATCTGTGTATCACCATGCCTGGCTCTAGAAACAATTGAAAGGGTGGCTCTCTCTGGCTGGGTCGGTGGTTTCTCTGAGTCCACAGCGATGGCCAACATTACCCAAATCTTCTTCGTGGCACAGAGAGTTAAAGGGATAGCATGAGAAAACACGTTCACCAGCTCCTCATTCACCGTTGGTGAGAGCTGAGGAACTCCGTGACTCCACATAACCTTAGGGAACACTTTGAGGAGACGAAGGAATGGAGTGATGCTGGCTGATTGCTAAAAGAATAAAGAACTGAAAGAAGTATCTTAGTTGGGGTTCTATGGCTATGCAGAGACACCATGACCATATGAGCTCTTAACTGGGGCTGGCTTACACTGTCACAGGCTTAGTCCATTGTCATCATGGCGAGAAGCGTGGTGGCACACAGGCAGACATGGTGCTGGAGAAGGAGCTGAGAGCTCTCCATCTTGATCTGCAGGCAGCAGAGGGAGACTGTATACCACACTGGGCATAGCTTGAGCATGCCTCAAAGCCTGCCTCTACCAGAGACCTACTTCTTCTGACAAGGCCACACCTACTCCAACAAGGCCCCACCTCTTAATAGTGCCTCTACCCTACAGCCCTGTGCTGCCCTTCCCTCAGAGGCTCTTCCCTATATAGTCCAGCTAGTTTGGTTACCTGCCGCCTTTTACCTTTTGCCCTCTTGGCTACTGCATCTCTCCCCCTGTCCTCACATGGCTCAGGTCGTGTCCGCCCTGCTCTCTCCCAGGTGTCTCTACCTCTGGCTATGCTCTCCTTTTATCTGCAATAAACCTCCTTACTATACCTAGGAGCACCCATGTCCTTCCTTTTTCTTTCTTCATCAATGATAGCCATAAACACAATCCAATACGAAATCAGAAACTTACTTAAAACATCATAAGATTTTTTTTTTAATGTGGTTTTTCCAGCAAGAACTTTGTAGGTGACTTCTTGTGGCAGTGTCACAAGGCTGGACATGCCTACAAGGCTTCTAAGTTTGTGTCATAAGAAAGAACCCTTTCTCCTGCAGCTATGAATTGAATGAAGCTCCTGAAATAACAAACAAAAGGCCTCGTCATGCAGCTGGCTGACCTACAGTGCAAGTTAAGTCTGGGCTCAAAGTGTGTGCATAGAGTGAAGGAACTGGAAGACGGGGCTCCTGCCACTGGGGAGGGGCAGAGGTCATTGGACATTGACAGGTTTTTTTTTTCCTGAGGAACTGATGTCCGTCCTCACCCTCAGTAGCAGATGCTTCCAGTCCTCCTCCTACTGCTGCAGAATCACCCTCTATCAGTACCCGAGTACTAATACTGCATTGTGTGTAGACACAGCAAGGACCTTCTTGCCCCTCACATCCATCTATCTTTGCCTCTAGATGTATCACGAGACGCAAGGCTAAACAGGCCCCTACAAGTGAGGCACCTTGTGACCTATATAGAGGTGCACTACACAATTAAAGAACTTTTGAGCTCAGGAATACACATAGGAATGGATTGCTTGCCCTGCTGCTGCTGCTGCTGCTGCTGCTGCTGCTCACTGTCTGCTTTTGCAGCCTTCCCCACCCCCACCCCTGCTTGGCCCTGAGAATTTGATGTCTGGGTGTATCCTTGTACCAAAAGCTGAGGGGGCTGCCCTCCCAACACCATGGCTCACTGAAGTCACTCATCCTGCTATGGTCACCTCCTCAGTCCTGAAATGCATAATTGGGACAAATATACTTAAGAATTGGCAGGATCCCCACATTGGTTCCCTGATCTGTGGACAGAGTGGGGACTATTATGATTGAGAAGACCAAAAGGAAGCCTTTAAATCTGCCTCTGCCCTGGAAAAGAGTGAGCTGGAAATCAGTGTGGAATCCCTGCAGGGACTGAGGAAACTGGTACCAAGAAGAGATGCAGGTTTGGTGGTTACCACCGCATCTCCACTTAACTCTGTCTCCTCCTCGGCTGATGCAGAAGACAGGTAGATCATGGAGATAGTTTGGTTATAGTTAGTTTAATCAAGTGGCAATTTTGTTGCAGCTGCTGTTCCAGGTGTGCTTGTAAATTCTCACAGCCCCTAGCCCCTGGCATTGGTAATGGATCTCAAATGCTTTTTTTCTCCATAATTGTCTATAATGCCCACTAGAAGCAATTTGCTCTTAGCTGGCTAGTCTGCCTTCACTGTCTTACCTTAAGGGTATGTAATTTTCCAGCCCTGTGTCACGACTCAGTTCAAAGAGACCTTGATCGCTTGTCTCTCCACAATGTACGACACAGATCTGTTACATTAATGACAATTATGTTTGTTAGAACATGGGTCTGCTCATTTAAGAAGGCAGCCACTCTTACGAGGCTAGATCCCCCAGGCTGAAGAAATCAGGTAAGAGATGCAGCGTGGTGGCACACGCAAGCACATCTTTAATCCCAGCACTCTGGAGGCAGAGGCAAGTGGATCTTTGTAAGTTCAAGGCCAGCCTAGTCCACAAAGTGAGTCCAGGACAGCTAAGGCTACACAGAGAAACCTTGTCTCAAGAAGAAGAAAAAAATCTGACTTTGGGCTTTTGAACGATGTCAGAAACTGTCACTGATGACAATATAAGTCCCTCAGGTCATGTCCTTCAGGTCCCTACTAGGGAAACTGTCTGCAGTGAAGCCTGGAGGTAGTACACAGACGGAGGCTCAGGGAGGAGCTGCCCCACAGCTACCTTGGAGGCCTTCTAGCTCCTTTTGCAGCTACCATTTCTGCATCAGTTACCTTGGGGGAAGTTGATGCTTACACAATGCCTCTAAAAGAGGAAGCTAGCCAGCACTGTGGCCATACCCTTGTTTCTAAAGTCTAAGGATCCTAAGTATGGTGAGACCCTGTGTGCTGGCTAGTTTTATGCCAACTTGGCGAAGCTAGGGTGATTTTTGGAAAAGGAAACCTCGACTGAGAAAATGCACTAGACTGACCTGTGGGCAACCCTGTGATGATTGACGGGCGAGAACCCAGCTCATTAGGGCAATGCTACACCTGAGCTGGTGGCACATAAAAGCAGTCTGAGTAAACCATAGGGAGCAATACAGTAAGCAGCACTCTCCCATGGCCTCTGCATCAGTTTCTGCCTCCAAGATCCTGCCCTGCCTTCCCTCAGTGATGGACTGTGTGATACGAAAGTGTAAGCCAAATAAACCCTTTCCTCCCCAAGGTGCTTTTGGCCATGGTGCTTTGTTACCGTACTAGAATGCCTAACTAAGACAGCCTGGATCAAAATTAAAAGGTTGTGGATACAGCCCTGTGGTAGAGCACTTGCCTAGAATGAATAGGTCTTGGTTTCCAGTAAACAATAAATAAAGCTTTGCTAACACAAAAACCTAAGCTGGCTTACCTCCTCAGGCTATGAGATGTGTTTCTGGAACATTTAAGTCAACAGAATAATGCCTGAACAATGAAGTATTGAATTTAAAATGTCTCTGGAAGGAAGAGGATGGCTTTGGGAGGTCCCATATGGTGCTATCCTATGCCCAGAAGGTCACAGTTAAAAGTTGCCATTCTAAAGCATGAAAAAATTCTTACCCTTGAGCTAGTTGACAGGGAAAGGAAATGCCACCAAGTCCTCATTTCCAAACTGTAGCTGGCCTGCATCCACAGTGAGCATTGTTGCTGAGCTATGGGTCTAGAGACAGCTAACAGTTAACAAGCAAACTTAACAAAAGTTGTCCCTTCAGAGAGGTTGGTAACCAAAAAAAGCCGGATGTGGGCTCGTAGCAATGCCAGACATGCTAAGTTGGGTGTGACGTGTGTGTCAAAGAGAACGCAGAGGATGTTCATTAAATCACTACACTGAGTGCTGGAGAAGTGGCCACTCTTCCAGAGGTCCTGAGTTCAATTCCTTACAGCCCTCTGTGATGGGATCTAATTTCTTCTGGTGTGTGTGAAGACAGGTCACTCATATAAATAAGGGAAATATTTTTAAATATCACTACACTAACCTCTGAAGAAGTTAAACATCGATCACATCAAAGCTGTGTGCTTATACAGAGAACTGGTGGGAGGGGAAGCTAGAAAGGAGAGAGGCCGAGAGAGCGTGTGCCCTACAGACCAACCCCGAGTCTTGGCTAAATTAGTCTAACGAGGAGGAAATATTGCAGAGTCCATAAAATGGTCAAAACACAAAGGCACGGCTACATTCAAATTAAAGGCTTGAAATTTTTCACTTGGCTCTTTTCTTTATAAAAAGAAATAAATCCATTTCATTCAGCAGTTGGCATTTCTTGTGTGTTATTAGCTGCACTTCCATTCTAGTACATGAGGGTTCAGCAATTTGGTATTCTAACAGTCTACCGTGAGTCTCTCGGTGCTGAAAGGATTCTACAAAACAGCCTCTAAATTCAGGTATCGTTAGATTTGAGGCCCAATCAGTTCTGCACAAGATCACAGGAAAAGTGGTTTCCTCAGAATGAAGTGTCATACCTTTTCTGGTTTAAAAGAAAACAGCATAAAACATCTCCTCTATCACGGACCTATAGATTGTATAAGCTAGCTGGGCAATGACAGGATAAACTCACAAAAATGCCAGTGCACAGCACTGCTTAAGTCTAAGAGCCAGAACCAGAGCTAGAAGCCTTTGCTCCTGTCCTAGCATTCTCACCCATTGTCCTGCTTTTCTCGGACTTCCGGGTACCTTCCTCAGGATTCCATCATCACTCCTGTTAAATAAAAATCACAGAAGGCTGTTCTTTGAGACTCAGCTCCTGCACTAAGGCCAACAGATCAAAAGGGAACCACCCATACTAAGTTCAATGGCATTAAAGTTACCGACGAAGTGGAAGACGTGTACAGCCAAATTGCTGGGGGAGGGGTGTGCATCTTCAGGGTGTCTCACTACAGGATGTCCAGGCCCTTTGTCTCTCAAAAGATCAAGCAAGACCCGTGTTAGCACGGAGTTGGGTTTTCCATTGCAAGTTGCCTTATTAATAAAAGGATTTTAAGCCAGGCGTGGTGGTACACGCCTTTAAGCCCCGCACTTGGGAGGCAGAAGCGGGCAGATCTCTGTGAGCTCGAGCCCAGCCTGGTCTACAAAGAGAGTCCAGGACAGCCAGGGCTCTGGTACACAGAGGAACCCTGTCTCGAAAAAACAAAATGAAAGGATTTTAAAATGAACCCCAAAGGAAGCTCGTGGACCATTAAATGAGTGTGTGCGTGGAAGAAAAAACAGTAGGCCCACTGCAAATCCAAGGAGCTGCTGGAAGGAGGGACGTGGAAAAGGAGGAAAGGTGTGCCTTTTGAGTCAGAGTCAGCAATGGAGCTGCAGGCCCAAGACAGAGGGGGGATGGGCATCGTAGAAACAAGAAGGCAGGATGAACATTTTAAGACTTTTGCACAATATCCAAAGAAGAGACAAGAAGAGCGAACAAGAGGTGCTGAGGAGATGGCTCACTGGGAGGCAGGTGTGGTGGTGCATACCCGTAACCCCAGCACTCGGAGGAAGGAGACAGACGGATCGTGTCATGGGGTATTCACCAGAGAAGACTGCGTGGCCATGGATTTAAGCCAATAGAAAGTCTTTATTAGCCCCCCAGTGACTACACTGGGTGCTCGGGATCCCAGTGTAGAACTGAGCCTTTCTCAGGGTGAGCTTTTAAACACAAAAAGTGTGTCCTGAGTTGACATAATCTCAGCTAACAAGAAATTTAGCCAGAAGTGGAACTATAGATGCCAAAAAGCAAAATTAGTAAAATTTAAGACTTTGCTAGAATGATATGGACTTTGATGGATCAGGCCTTTGTTTTAGTTTGGGCAAGTGGTACTGTCTATATGCTGAGTTTTACAGCCTGGGTGATACTTTGTTCATGGAGTCAGTTGTGCTAAGGTCTCGGGCCTCCTAAGTCTGGGGCCCTGTTATAGATTGTAAGGGTTCACAGGCCAGCAGCATAGCTAAAACAGCAAGTGCCAGGTTCAGTGATATACACTATCTCAAAAATAGGTTGGAAGAGCCATAGGGGAAGACTCCAGACGTTGGCCTCTGGCTTCCCTGTATGCACACACGCACCAAGCACACCCATGCATGTACACATTCACATATGAACCACATACACAAAAAATGTTTTAATTAAAAAGATAATAACTAGGGCTGGAGAGATGGCTCAGAGGTTAAGGAGCACTGGCTGTTCTTCCAAAGGTCCTGAGTTCAATTCTCAGCAACCCACATGGTGGCTCACAACCATTATCATGCAATCTGGTGCCCTTTCTGGCCTGCAGGTGTTACATGTAGACAGAGCACTGTATACATAATAAATCTTTTTTGTTTGTTTTTGAGACAGGGTTTCTCTGTGTAGCCTTGGCTGTCCTAGACTCACTTTATAGACCAGGCTGGTCTCCAACTCACAGGGATCTGCCTGCCTCTGCCTCCCGAGTGCTGGGATTAAAGGTGTGTGTCACCATGCCCGGCTATAATAAATCTTTTAATAATAACAATAAAATAATAATAATAATAACTAAAGTTAGGCTTTTCAGTTAGGTCTCAGAAAAGCAGGCAGGCTTAGCATCAAAAATCTGTAAGCAAGCTGAGCGTGATGGCGCACGCCTTTAATCCCAGCACTCGGGAGGCAGAGGCAGGCAGATCACTGTGAGTTGGAGACCAGCCTGGTCTACAAAGTTAGTCCAAGACAGCCAAGGCTACACAGAGATACCCTGTCTCGAAAAAACAAAACAAAACAAAAATCTGTAAGCAACTGTTTCAAGGGAAAAGTGTCAGCTTTACCTAGGGGTGATCTCCAGGCCAGGTGATTGACAGTGGGAATAACATTAAAGGGAAGGGGCAATTGTATGTAATGTTCTAATCTTTAAGGAAAATTAAATCCTTGGCTGTCCTGGAACTAGCTCTGTAGACCAGGCTGGCTTCAAACTCGGAGATCTGCGGGCCTCTGCCTTCCAAATGCTGGGATGCAAAGGCCTGTGCTACCTACCATGCCTGACTCCAGATTTCAATCTTTTAATCAAAAGAAAGTAGCTTTCCTGTAAGGAGTCTAATGCCCCTGATGCCTCCCCCCTTTGTCTTATGGTATTTTGAATTTTAAGGAAGAGCAGTTATGAAACTTCCTTTTCTTTCTTACTTTCTTTAAGATTTATTACATGAGTTGTTCTGCCTGCATGTACACCTGCAGGCCAGAAGAGGGCATCAGATCCCATTACAGATGGTTGTGAGCTACCATGTGCTTTCTGGGAATTGAACTCGGAACCTCTAGAAGAGCAGACAGTGCTCTTAACCACCGAGCCATCTCTCCAGCCCCAAGCTTCTTTTTCTTAAAATTGGTGTAACCAGGAAAATGGAGGTGGAGGTCCAAAGCTGATGGTGAGAGAGGAATCCATTCTCCGTGGCCTGCAAGCCTGCTGATGCCTTTCTGACAAGCTAACACAAGGTCCCAAACAGGCCGGTTTCACTCAGTATGAGGCTCCCTCCGCTGTTTGACTCATGACAGTGATGTTTTCATTGCTTCATTCCTTACAACAGAAAACAGCCGTGTTACCCAGCTGTCTTTGTGCTTCCCCCACTACCATACAGTATAGATACAGTATAGGAAAGTCGCTTTGGAATGGGTAGTTTGGTGTACTGTGGTGTACTGTGTGCTTGGCCCTTTTCCACATCCTGGGTTCGTAGAGCACCACTCTGTTTCATACAGCACTGTGGCCAGACTGTAGAGCCTCAGAGACAGACTAAGCTCTTTCTTTGTGCTGCCCTGGTGCCTGTTTGACACTGCCTGCCCTCCACCACACCTGCCCCTGATTAGTGTGGCATTACATCATGATCCTAGGCTTTCCTCCCCAGATGGGGGCCTCCAGGTCAACGATTCTCAACCTTTGGGGAGCTGAATGGCCCCTTCACAGGAGTCACACACCAGCTATCCTGCATGCCAGATATTTACATTATGATTCAAAACAGTAACAAAATCACAGGAAGTAGCAACGAAATCATGTTATGGTGGGGGGGGGTCACCACAACATTAAGAACTGTATTAAAGGGTCGCAGCATTTGGAAGGTTGAGCGCCACTGCTCAGGCTCTTGGTGCCGGGGAAACTCCAAAGCCACCACGAAGACAGCCACATTACATAACAACGGCTTCAGCGTGCTAGAAGGTCCACTCCTCTCCTTGGAGCCGAGAACGATGAAAAGACCATTCCAGTAGCTTCTTACCTCTGAGGCCTTGAAAGGGCCTCCAGCACTTCCCAGGTGACAGTTCACTTTCATCCTGACAGGTGTGTTAGGCCAGAGTATCATTAGCAAGTTTTTATTGAGGAGGGAGAGGAGGAGTCAAAAGTCACCCCACAGCACACCCAGCAATCTCTTGGTGGCCGCTCCCTTGCTTTTATCTCTAACACGCAATCCTCACACACACACACACACACACACACACACACACACACACCCTCCAGTCTTGCTTCTGATGTTGGCTTAGAGGTTTACAGGAACCTGTAAAGATGTAAGTAGTGCTGTACAATAAGGGACTTGGGGACAAGGAAGGATTACGGGGACACAGGAAGCGAGGACAAAGGGTAGAGATATGATCAACGTATACGATCAAGGTACAAGTGTGTGTGTGTGTGTGTGTGTAAGAATAATGATTTTTCATCAAGTATTACTATTGTGCGTGTGGCAATCAGAGGACAACTCTGTGGAGTTGGTTCTCCCCCTCCACTTTCACACGGGTTCAGGGGATTGAACTCGCGTCCCAGGTTTGCACCGCAGGCACCTTTACCCGCAGAGCCATTTCTGGGACCCTGAATAATACATTTCAAAGAGCAGGGTTCGCTCAACATCTGCATTATAAAGAACGAATAAAACCAAGGATGGCGATGCAATTCTACACTACCCAAGGGCAGGGGCAGTGGTATGGGAGTGTCAAGGCAATTGTGTCGGGGGTGGCGCGGGAGGCTCCCCGGGACTTCACCGCTGAGCTCAACAAAGCCCCCCATCCCGCGCCAGGGACGTGCTTGGTTCCTGAGCGACACCCCCAAACCAACGTTCTTTCATTCATCCAGTGCGGAGTTTATTTTCACTTCTTCCTTTGGCTTTCAAAACCTAACCGACGCCTTGCGTGTCCGGGCAGGGAGGGCTTGGGCACCGCTAGTCGGTGGCCCGCGTGCGATCCAGCGCCAGCAGCGGGATCTCCTCCAGGTAGTCGGACCGCTCCCCTCGCCGCAGGTAGCGCCGCCGCCACGTCGCCAACCTCTGCAGCAGCCTCTGAAGGCCCGGGGGTCCCCACACGCCGCGCTCCGGAGCCGCCACCACGCCGGGCCGCGCGAACTTGCTCTTCCTCCGGCGCGTGCCCCGGGCTCCGGTCGCAAAGAGCAGCCGCCAGCACCAGAAGCCCGAGCTCGATCCCCCGTCGCCCGCCGCCCTGAACGCCGCCGCCGCCGCCGCCTCTTCGGGCTCCGGGTGTCGCGCTCCCCGCTGCAGGCGCGCCACCTTCTCCAGCAGCTTGTGCTGCACGCCACCACGCCGCAGGCCCCACGCCTCGGCCATGGGCTGGCACGGGGCAGACGATTCGGGCAGCCACTGGCCGCGCAGCTCTGCGGTGGCCTCCAGGTTACCAGAAGACGTGCGTCCCTCCGTGGCCTCCAGGGTCTGTGTTTTTTTCCCTCAGCAGCCCCCTCGAGTTAGGCTGCCAAGGAAACGTGGAGGATGACCCCACAATGCCGGCCTGGCTTGGAATCCAGAGACCCCCCCCAAGCATTCTGTGGTCCAGGAGTCAGTGCATCTAAACCAGGCACAGTTACACCGTGTGTAATCTCAGCACTCAGGGGTTCGAGCTCAGCCTGGGATATCCAGTGAGCCCCCATCTCAACCAAAGGAAGAGAAGGAATGTGGGGACTGAGCTCTTTCCTTACAGAATGACTTCAGACATGATGAAAAAGAATCTTTGGCCGGGCTTGGTGGCCCACGCCTTTAATCCCAACACGAGGCAGAGGCAGATTGCTGTAAACTCGAGGCCAGCCTGGTCTACAAAGCGAGTCTAGGACAGCAAAGGCTACACAGAGAAACCTTGTCGCGAAAAGCAAAAAAATAAATAAAAATAAATAAATAAATAAATAAATAAATAAATAAATAAATATGGTCCTGAGGTCCTCCTCTGCCTCTTAACTATTAAAGCCACACTGGACAGGGCCTTGGGTCTCTGCGCTGCACTGGCCTGGAGATTTCGGCCTTATGGATGCCTTGTCGCTGTATCATAAAGTATGCATATAATTTAGTTTATTTAGTTTATTCTTGGCAAAACGCAGATCACTATTTAATCCTCACAAGAAATGATTCCCAGGTGAAGTAAGAGTTTCGATTTTAACTGAGGAAACTGAAACACAAAAGAGGTAAAACTAACATAGCATGTAAGTGAATCGGGCTCAGAATGTGTCAACCCGAAATCTGTCCCTAGGCGAGAGGTGCGTTTCCAAACAATTAGCTACTTCAGAGAAACCTCTTTAACTTCCCCCTCAGTTGCCGGAGATGGCCCATGAACCTCGCACTCTGGCGTCAGCTCATATTCAGAAGGCCACTTCCTCCAAGGAAGGTATCAGTACCAGTAAGTCATCCTGGGGACGGACAGACACACACACACACACACATACACACACACACACAGCCAAGTGCTCAATGAAAGCACTTTGTTTTAGTACTGAAAAGGTAGCCATATGCAGTAATACACGTCTCTAATCCCTGCACCCTGGAGACTAAAACAGGAGCATCATGCCTTCAAGGCCAGCCAGGGCTACCCAGCGAGACCCTGCCAAAACCAAAAAGGAGTAAAATGGAGAACAGAGACTGTACACACATCCACCTTTCACATGGGGAGGCACATGTGGTAGACAAATGCCATCGACACCCAAAAGCCCTGTGCCCTGCTCCTTTCAGCCTCTCAGCCTGACCTGCAGTCATATATTTCTATGGGACTCCAGGCACAAATGTAGTTCAAAGAGCCATTCTCCTGTTGCTCTGCCCTCTGTCAGTTTAACTCAGAGATCCAATGAGAACGCCAAGGCTAGAAGAAATTTCTTTTCTACATGAAGGATCTATGACTCCAACCCCATTTTTTTGTTTGTATTTCGAGACAGGGTTTCTCTGTGTAGCCTTGGCTGTCCTAGACTCGCTTTGTAGACCAGGCTGGCCTCAAACTTGCCGTGATCCGCCTGCCTCTGCCTCCTGAGTGCAGGGATTAAAGACATGCACCACCACCAACCGGCTCCAACCCCATTATTATTTGAACCCCACGATAAGACATGTCTGCTTACTGTTTGCTATGCATTCAGCCATTTACTCCACCCTCACGGCGTCTTCTAGCCCACCTAGTCCCCCTAAATGTTCATAGCACACTATGGTGGAAGTCATCTCATGGTCCCAAAGCAAACCCAGACAATAAGAAAGAGATCGTAGTTCCTCATCCTCTTCAAGGGCAAGCCCAAGACCCCCCCCAACTAGCACCCCCAATAGTGCCACTGGGGGTGGGGAACAAGCCATTATCATAAGAGCCAGGGACCCAAACCGTAGGAATCTGTGCAAATTTCCTTTAAGAAAGAGTAGCAGTGTATATTCTGGTTTCCAGAGCATCTCCTGCTCCTGTTTTTCAAAATAACTCAAATTAGTTCTTATACAAAAGAGGCATCTTTAGAGATGGGATGTTTCGTGTGTGGTCAGCCCAGCGGTAGCATTTCAGTACAGCAAGCTCAGAGCTTGGCCTGACCATCCTTGGCTTATCCCTCAGCTTGGTGCGACTTCATCTGCCTCTGCCACCCCGGTGCTGGGATTAAAGGTGTGCTCCACCAAGCCTTACCTACACCACCATAGCTGTATAGGATGAGCTCTTCGTGCCTCTGGACACCGTAGGTCTCTGATGGTCTGTTTCTTTTCTCGTAGAGCTGAGTTTCTTTCTTACAGTGCTTCTCAATCCCACCAAATCAACAAAGAGCATCCCACGGTGGGCTGGGTAGGACAAGGGAAGATGAGAAGCCACTTCTATTCAGAGCTTATAGGAAGTAGAGGCTGATTGTCTTCTTTGGGTTCCTACCAAATTGGCACTGGTTATTAAGAAAAGAAGAAGGAAATGTGTAGAAAAAAATTTTTAATTCAGAACAAGGCTGCTCTGGAAAGAAGTCACATGCAGAGGCAAACAGATCTGAGTTCAAAGCCAGCCTGGTATAGAGCAAGTTTCAGGTAAAAAACAAACAAACAAACAAAGCGTAGGTCTAGGTGCGCTGGTACATGTTTAATCCCAAACAGTGAAGGCAAAGATACTTTGTAGAAGGAAATTCTCATGTTTGAAAGTGATATTTAATTGAGCGGCAGAAAAAGTGATGAATCAGAGGAAGATTTGACAGAATGTGATACGCGCAACTCTCATGAGAACAGAGAGGAAAGGGAAGCTACTCAAGGGAGCAACACAGAGAATGAGAGAGAGGAGGCAATTTGACCAGGAGAGTTTTACAGAGAGAGATGGAATGAGAAAACAGGCTGGACACAGGTGAAGACAGAATGAGTCAGAGAATGAGGAGGAGCCAGGAGATTAGAGCAGATTGCTGGAGTTAGCTTGAGGCCAAGCAGAGCAATTCAGGGGCAGAGAGAGAAGCCAGATTGAATAAGTCAGCTGGGAGAGGAGTTAGAGCCAGAACAGCTGAGTTGAACCAGCCAGCCCATGGTCTGAAATAGCAAGTAAGGGTGAGCTCATTAAGCATTTTTTATTTTTGGTTTTTTCGAGACAAGGTTTCTCTGTGTTAGCCTTGGCTGTCCTGGACTAGCTTTGTAGACCAGGCTGGCCTCGAACTCACAGTGATCCGCCTGCTTCTGCCTCCCGAGTGCTGGGATTAAAGGCGTGCGCCACCACCGCTCGGCCTCATTAAGCATTTTTGAGACAGGTTCTCTCTGCATAGCTCTGGCTGTCCTGGAACTCATGATGTAGACCAGGCTGGACTTGAACTCACAAAGATTTGACTGCCTCTGCCTCCTGAGTGCTGGAATTAAAGATGTGCACCACCACACCTTCCTGTAAAGGTTCTTGTGCCTAGGAGCCCAGCTCCGTCTACAGCAAAGAAACTCTGTAGACCTCTCAGCCCACAGGGGAGGGAAATGGAAGTTAGCTTGTGTTTAGACCATTCTTCCTCTTCAAGGAGGGCCAGGCCCCAGATGTCACATTGTACTTTATAATTTTTACTACGTTAATTTTGCATGCACATACACGCCACAGTGAAGTTGTAGGGGTCAAAGGACAACTCCTTCTACCATGTGGGTCCCAGGAATTGAACCCAGGTCATCAGGTTTGACAGTCAGTCATTTGCTAGCCCACCAGCTGTCACATTAAATAACCAATTCCCACCTCAGGCCGCAGAAATGAGACCGAGCTGGGTGGTTGTGGCACATGCCTTTAATTCCAGCACTTGGGAGGCAGAGGCAGGCAGATCGATGTGAGTTCAAGGCCAGCCTGGTCTACAACGGGAGTGCAGGACACCCAAAGCTACACAGAGAGAAACCCTGTCCTAAAAAAAGAAAGAAAGAAAGAAAGAAAGAAAGAAAGAAAGAAAGAAAGAAAGGAGACAGAAAAGACCTTTCTCACAGAAACTAAGATTCCAGCTGGGGGTGGGGGGTGCAGGACCTGGGAGGGCATGCTGATTCAGAGACGAGGCACCACTATATGGAGCTTTCTAGATGTGGGTACTAGAATAGAAAGGAGCAGGAACATGTACATACCTATATAAATATGTGCAAGATCCCTTCTGGATCAACAGTAACAAGCTACTGTGCATAGACAGACAGACAGACAGACAGACAGACAGACAGACAGACACACACACACACACACACACACACACACACACACACACACACTGCAATCACATCTCTTCATTGTGCCTAAATCCTTTTCAGGCAAGAACATCCATCCTCCTTGGTGGAACAGATGAGGATGTACCAGTTTGTCAGGGTCATACAATGGTGGACAAGAAACCTACCTGGAATTTAAAATCTCTCAGCTCAAGCCATCTGAATGAGAGAGTTGCTCCCTCTCTTTGGTGAGTTACACAGACACCCGTCAGCCCTCTATGTCATGGTGTCCTTGCTATGGAATGAATCATTTCTAGATTGTCTGTGCTAAGCATGCACAGCCTTTTTTTTTTTTTTTTTAACATGGTTCCCTAAACAAATCGTTGGCGATGATTTAGGTAGCAAGAGCTTTGCGTGTATCCTAAGTAACCCAGAGGTGACTAAAAGTACATGAGGGAACTGAATAGACAGTGGACAAATACGAAACCATTTTATATGTGACTTCAGAGTTCACAGATTCAGGTTGATTTGAGAGTGGTCCTGGAGCCAAACCCCCTTGGACACGGCGGGAATAGTGTCCGTCCCTAAGACAATGTGCGTGAAAGCGCTTGATGGTGCTGAGTGCTAAGTATCCCTGGGTCCTCAGTACAGAAGCGCTCAGCAGAAACTGCCCTTCCCAGATCGCACAGTCCCCAACAGACCTTTCAAATTACTGGATTTCTACCCGACGAATGTTGCTTCCATCTATTTTTAGCTTTACATCCATACAAAAGCATTTGCAAGAACAGAAAAGCACATTATCTTAGAATCTATTAAGCGTGACCTACCCACCTGGCATGTCAGAGACAAAACAGTCTACTCTCTCAGCTCGCTCCTTTTTCAATTATGGAATTTCTGGGAAGCGATCAATCCACATTTATTATCTATCTATTTATCTATTATTTATCAATTTGTTTTGAAATGATGTCTCCTGTAGGCCCCAAGCTGACCTTGAATTTACAGGGTCCTCCTGCCTCCACCTCCTGTGTGCGGGGATTCTGGGAGTGCACCACCACTCTGGCTGGTTCAGGGGGTGTTGGGTACTGAACCCACAGCTACCCCACATGCCAGGCAAGCACTCCATGAGCTGAGCCACATCCCTGCCCCAGGCGTGACTTCTTAACACTTTGCAGCAGGAGCATGTCAGCGTGTGAATTAAGTCACTAACACACCTAGTCTTTTTTTTTTTTTTTTTTTCCCCAAGCATGAGGTTGTGGAGATGCTGAAAAGACAGGGCTTGGTTTTCCTAGACATCCAAATTTAAAAAGCATGGGAGGATTGTTTGCAACTGAGTATCAAGTTGGCAGCTTGGATTTCTACAGGGAAAGCATCGCATTTGCATTCCCATTTCCATTTCCATGTAAATGATCGGATCCCTCTTAAAAGGAAACAAGGTACCTGTGAGTCTCCTTAAACTCAACACCACTCTAGCAATGTCAGCGTGCCAAGATTTAGGAAAATTATAATCCCAGTTGGAAGGTTAACTGAAAAGCAAAAGGAACTGAGGGAGTCAGTTAAGCCAGTTTCTTAGCACTGTAACAAAAATACCCAAGAAAAATCAATTTACAACGAGGAAAGGTTTGATTTGGCTTATAGTTTGGGAGATCCCAAATAAGTAAATATTATAATAAAATTGAGATTAGTATAATATCCACAGTCAACTGGTCCTGTTGCTTTGGGCCTGTGGTGAGAGCTTATAGAAGGGTAATTTGGCCTCGTGGCCAGAAAGGAAAAGAACAAGACACTAGCTCCCATAATTCCTTTCAAAGACCTGCCCGGTGACCTAAGGCTTTCCATTAAGCCCAACCTCCCAAATGTCCCTCTACCTCTCTGCGGGACCACCTAGGGGACCAAGACCGTAGAGCACAGGTCTTTTGGAAGACATTCAAAACCCAAACTACAGCACTCATGTGACAGGTTTGCCCTGGGGGTGGGGGATGGGGTGGCCAGAGAAATGTGTGTCTGCCACAGTGGTGCAACTCTCTGGAGACCATGGCTGCCTCCCCAGATCCTGAGGTGTCAGTGGGCCCTGGTCTAGGACAGTAACTTCTCAGAACACCCTAAGGATTTCTTTCTGCAAAGGTCACAATGCAGGTCACTTTCCGGGAAGCATGGGAGCGCTCACCTCATTGGTCCCCAGGTGGTGACTACCATCAGTCTCTTCTGAGTCCGGGCCACTCAGAAAAGCTGGAGCCAGGGTGAGAAGGCCACAGGTCAGCCCCATCTCCCAGCCACTTCCTCAGGGTATGCCACCGGTCACAGGGAGGCCAGTCAGAGAAGCGGTCCCAGCATCAGATTGAAGGAGTCATCCTCACCCCCAGAGCATCACCCCCACACCCACAGAGATAGCAGCACAGGTAGTATTTTCAAGCTCTTGTGCACTGTGAGTCATAAAGTACCGTGAGCCAAGGATGAGATTCCTCCCTTTTCTAAAGCCTCCGTCTCCTTGTTTATAAAACTGGGATTGTTATAGCATCAACTTCAAAGGCACAAAGATTAAATGGGAGGGTACAAAAAACTTTGATAGGTACCCTGAAACGCGAGATGCTATAGTGAAATTGGGAGGGACCCTGTGTGTGCCGGCTAATTTGTTGTTGTTGTTGTTGTTCGAGACAGGAATTCTCTTTGTAGCCTTGGTTGTCCTGGACTCACTCTATAGGCCAGGCTGGCCTTGAACTCACAAAGATCCACCTGGCTCTGCCTCCCAGTGCTGGGATTACAGGCCTGCGCCACCGTACCCCGCTGCGCTGGCTAGTTTTCTGTCAACTTGACACAAGTTAGAGGTCAGCATAAAAGAGAGAGCCTTAATTAAGAAAACGCCTCCATAAGATCCAGCTGTAGGCAGGCCTATGGAGCGTTTTCTTAATCAGCACTTGATGGGGGAGGGCCCAGTGCATTGTGGGTGGTGCCATCCCTGGGCCTTGTGGTCCTGGATTCTAGAAGAAAGCAAGCCATTGAGAAGCAAGCCAGTAAGCAGCACCCCTCCATGGCCTCTGCAGTAGCTCCTGCCTCTCTGAGGTCCTGTCCTGACGTCCTTCAATGATGAACAGAGATGTGGAAGTGTAAGAATAAACCCTTTCCTTCCCGAGTTGCTTCGCATCCTTGGCATCACGGCAGTAATAATTCTAGGACACCGTGTGTGACATTCTAATATCCAGCAGAGGGTCATCATTGCAGAAAGCACTTTACAAACA
Source organism: Acomys percivali (assembly GCA_907169655.1). Lineage (NCBI taxonomy): Eukaryota > Metazoa > Chordata > Mammalia > Rodentia > Muridae > Acomys > Acomys percivali. Next base: position 129,638,277 of record OU015747.1, read on the forward strand.
TTTGAAGATCAGGACGTATGATCATTTCATGTCAGGTCCCTTGCCTTCCTCTTGCCCCTGTGGGGAGAGTACTGGGCATGTAGCTCGGTGATAAAGGCTCACTAGCATGCACAAGGCCCTAGGTTTAGTCCTCAGCATTGCAAAACCTCTACATTTCTAGTTGCGTGAATATGATGGTCGAGGTGGTGTTGTAATTCACAGGTGATGGGAGCCCAAGAAATGGCGTTGGATTCCCTGGGTCTGGAGATACAGGAGGTTGTGACTCACCCGGCATCAACGCTGGGAACTGTACTCTGGTTCTCTTCAAGAGCAGTATGTACTTTTAACTGCTAACCGTAATTTTAACTATAACACTATTTTTTTTTAGAGGTATGAATGAGAACAAGTAAACCTCAGCCTCCTCAACCTTCTATGGGCATCCCAGGCTTCCTTTCTGCTCTTTAAAAGCAGTAACCACTTCATTGGGCTTTAGTTTCCCAGCAACCATGCTCCATTGAGTCTCCTGTGTTTTGACAATTTTTTGACGTGTGAGTCATATTAACAAGGCATTGGGAAAGCTTCCTGCAAAGAAATGCAGCTTTGGAGCAAACTGACAGTATCTTGGCACCTTTCTTAACTTTCTTTGGCAGCCTGGGGGTGTCTATGGGTCCATTTGTTTTCAGACAGGGTCCGCCGATGTGGCCAGGCTCCTGGGCACGGGTGATATTCCTGCTTCTGCTTCCTCAATAGCTAGAACGCATCACTGTACCAGTCATGGGCCTCTTTTAAGAACAAAGCTTTTTGGTTTTTGTTTGTGAGCCTAGCCTGTGAAGGGTTGAGCCACCCCTCCAGCCCAGAATAATGCTTTTATGTGCATTGAAAAAATAAAATTCATGGGGCTGGAGGGATGGCTTATTGGTTATGAGTACTGACTGCTCTTCCAGAGGCCCCGAGTTCAATTCCCAGCAACCATATGATGGCTCACAACCATCTAGAATGAGATCGGTGCCCTCTTCTGGCATGTGGTTGTACACGCAGGCAAAGTACTATATACATAATAATAAGTAAATAAGTCTTTAAAAAGAAAAAAAGAAAATTCAGCCAGGTAGGGTGGCACCTTCGGGAGGCAGAGGCAGGTGGATCTCTGTGAGTTCAAGGCCAGCTTTGTCCACAAAATGAGTCCAGGACAGCCAAGGCTATTACATAGAGAAACCCTGTCTCAAAAAACCAAAAAAGAAAAGAACAAAACAAAAGAAAAAAAACCAAAGTAAATAAATAAAAAAATCCAGGGTTCTATAAGCAGCTCAGTGGTAGACCACATGAAATTCTAATTCAGTCCCAGCATTGGGGGGAAAAAATACCTAGAGTCATAAAGGAAATGAATCATATCAAATATTGTGGATATTTTGTCCTACTTGGTTTGTTGTTGTTTTGTTTTGTTGGTTTTTCGAGACAGGGTTTCTCTGTGTAGCCTTGGCTGTCCTGGACTCACTTTGTAGACCAGGTTGGCCTCGAACTCACAGCGATCCACCTGCCTCTGCCTCCCGAGTCCTGGGTGGAATTAAAGGCGTGAGCCACCACCTCCCGGCCTATTTGTTATTTCTGAAGATTGATTTTAAGTTATATCTATCTCTGTGTGAGGATATACATGTGTGTGCAGGTGCCCATGGTGGCCACAGGTATCAGAACCCCGTGAGGTTGGACTTACAGGTGGTTGTGAGCCCTTGGGCCTGTATGCTGAGAAGCAAACTCAGGTCCTCTGCAAGAGCAGTGTCAGTTTTTAATCTCTGAGTCATCTCTCCGCCCATAGCTTTTAAACTTATGTATACAGATGTGTCTGTGTGGGGTAAGCACACATGAGTGCAATTGTTCTTGGAGGGCAGGAGAAGGCACTGGGTCTCCAAGAGCTGAGGTACAGGTGGTTGTGAGCTGCCTGAGGTGCAAGCCGGGAACGGCACTCAAGTCCTCTTCAAGAGCAGCATATGCTTGCTTGTTCATTCGTTTGTTTCCAGACAGGGTTTCTCTGTGTACCCTTAGCTGTCCTGGAACTCACTCTGTAGACCAGGCTGGCCTCGAACTCAGAGGTCCACCTGCCTCTGCCTCAAGAGCGCTGGGATTAACGGCTTCATCACCACCGCCCACCACAATATTGTGCTCTTAGGCACAGCAGCATCTATCCAGCCCTCAAAGGAGTTGAGATATGTGACTAATTCACATTCAATAACAATACTGGACAATAAATGTAACTGTCGGTATTGTAAAGGAGGTATGAGTAAGGGACAGCCCATGGCATCTGAAGCGACCGCCATGTGACAGAGAAGTGCCTGTGGTGGTGTGGGAAAGGTGCTGAATTAGCTGCTGGGCCAGCATGAGCGGCTCGAGTTCAAGACCCGGAACCCGTGCTTTAACCACGTGGTTGGTGCATGCTTGTAACCACAAAGCTGGGGAGAGAGAGGAAAGTCATCTCTGGGGCTTGCTGGCCTGTCAGGAGCTTGTTGAGGTCCAGGGTCATTGAGTCTAAACCGAAGGGAAGTGTCGTTAACTTCTCTGCTTTGCCTCATCTCCTTTAAAGATCACAGCTCATGAATCACACTAACGCGTCGGAAGGCTCAGATGGGGAAGCTGAGCTATAGTCCTTTTCTTGCCCGTGTGAGCGCATGCTTGCCCTCGCCTCGCCCCGACCCCTCCCCCGGCCCCGCCTCCACACACACTGTACAAAACACATGGTTTTTCAGCAGCGAACTTTAACTTGGTTTCTGTATGTCTTTCTTCTCGGCTTGGTTTTTTATGAGAGTCTGGCCTAGGAGGGCTGCTTTGATTAAGGACGCGGTATTATGTAGAGTCCCTTTCAGGACATGAGTCACTCTCCCTCTCCTGCCCTTCTGTGTTATCGCTACAAGGTTAAAACAATAGTGTTCTTAGAGCTTTACAATTTACAAAGCACCTTCATACATGTCTTATTCGAACGTTTTAGTAACTTGAGAGAAAATAATTCCTATTTCTACAGATCAGTGAACCTAAACCGAATAAACCCGGGAGCCAATATTTCATTTTCTTTTTTCTTTGTTCTTTGTTTTTGTTTTTGTTTTTGTTTTCCAAGACAGGGTTTCTCTGTATAGCCCTGGCTGTCCTGAAAATTACTTTGTAGACCAGGCTGGCCTCAAACTCAGAGATCCCTTGCCTATGCCTCACATGTGCTGGGATTAAATGCATGTGCCACCGTGCCTGGTGGCTGATACCAGGTATCGGCTACTTTTCTCATCTCTGTGACAAAACACTGAAGAATGCAACTTGGGAAGGTAGAAGCACTTTGGCTGGCCGTTTAAGGGCATGGTCAAATTAATAACCAAGCTTCACCACCACACAAGTCAAGAACAGCAAACCCCACACTGGCTTGTTGGGCAGCAGCCAGTTGGATGGGGGGTTGGGGGGGAGGGGAAGGAAGGGTCACACTGGGAAGGTTGGAGCGGCAGATGAGAACATGGCAACAGACACAGGGACACACAGGGACAGCATGGAGAGCTTCTTTCATGGCAAACAAAAAAACCCAAAAAACAAAACACACACACAGACACTTGCAGAGATACTCGCATCATGGCAGGGGGGCAAACTCAGCCAACACCCATGCAATTGGGAGCTGCTTGGTGTGAGGTGAGCATGTCTACAGGGAGGGACGGCCTTGGAGGGCAAATTAAAGATTCCAGTGGACATAGGTAGGGTCCACTATCAGATGATGAGGTAGGGTTATAGCTAACATCCCTGGCCCCTCATAACACGCACACACACACACACACACACACACACACACACACACACACACACATACACATGCACTCATGCACGCATGCACGCAAGAATGCACACATGCTCACGTTCCAACCTCCCCTGCCTACCCTGGTACACATTACCTGCCTCTCTTCTCCCATGCTGTACTACTAAACAAATTCCCGTGAAACCAAATGGCCAAGTTTGTTGACCAGGCAGGGTTCAGGTGCGGATTCTGCTTCAGGTGTGCAGTATCCCCAAGGTAGACCCATCCCAGAGCAGATCCTCCATCCTTTCCAGTTACTCACCTGCTGCTGCTGCTGCTGCTCACAGAGTGGGACACTCGGCAAGCAGCTAACCCACAAGTCAAGTGCTCAAGGTGGAAACCTTTTCCCTTTCTGCACTCTCTCTGGTCTCTGCTGCGTGTCCTCCATGCTCCCGTCCGCCACCCCACAACAAAGCTGCTGGGCCTGTACCCAACTTCCGTATGCTCACTGGAGGCCCCGTAAGAACAAAGGGCCCAGATCAGCCCTCAGCAGCTCTGCCAAGGCTGTCACTAGCCTGTGCCACAGCTAGGCTTCTGTAGCTGGGGTCCTAAGGATGTTCCTTAAGCTGCTGACGCTTTGTGTCCATCCCAGAGCCCGGAACACAGCACTCACAGCCTAAAAAAATAATGTGGCCTTTGATCCTAAATTGCTCTGAAGACCTGTTCACGCAAAGGCATTTTTAATTTCTGTTTTGTGATGTTTGTTTATCTCCACAGAAGACCAGTAGAACCTCTCTGTACCTTCTGTCTCAGGCTTCTCTTCAGAGTTAAACCCACGGACTTCAGTGATCCAAAGGCATTGTCTAAGAAGTTTTGTTGTTGTTGTGTTTTTGTTTGTTTTTGTCTTTTAAGACAGCATCTCACGCTGGGCAGGGTGGCACACACCTTTAATCCCAGCACTCAGGAGGTGGATGCAGGCCTGGGCTACTCAGCAAGTCTAGGACAGCCAAGGCTACACAGAGAAACCTTGTCTCAAAAAACCAAAACCAAAACCAAAAAAAAAACCAAACAAAGACAGCATCTCACTATGTAGTCCTGGCTGGCTTGGAACTCTGGTCTATAGACCAGACTGGCCTTGAACTCATACTGATCTACTTTTCTATTCCTTTTTACTGTTGGGATTAAAGGCTTATGATATGATACTTGCCTTAAAATCTTAAATCAAGGGCCGGAGAGATAGATGGCTCAGTGGTTAAAAGCACTGCTTTTTCTTCCAGAAGCCCTGAGTTCAATTCCCAGCAACCACATGGTGGCTTAAAACCATCTATAATGGGATCTGATGCCCTCTTCTGTCATGCAGGTATTATATGCAAATAATATACATAAAATGAATAAATATTTTTAAAATCTTAATAACATCTGAAAATCCATGATGGGGGTGAGGGGGTCTGGAGAGATGGCTCAGAGGTTAAGAGCACTGACTGCTCTTCCGAAGGTCCTGAGTTCAATCCCCAGCAACCACAGGGTGGCTCACAACCACCTATAATGGTATATGCCTCCTTCTTCTGGTGTGCATGAAAAACAAAGCACTCCTATACATAAAATATACAAATAAATAAATCTTTTTTAAAGAAAGAAAAAGAAAAGAAAATCATCATGGAGAGCCGGGTGTGGTGGCACACATATTTAATCCCAGCACTTGAGAGACAGAGGCAGGAGGATCGCTGTGAGTTCGAGGACAGCCTGATCTACAAAGCGAGTCCAGTACAGCCAAGAATATTACGCAGAGAAACTTTGTCTCGAAAAACCAAAAAGAAAAAAAATCATGATGGAGCCTCTGGCAGGGGATTGTGACAAAAGCAAAACACCAAAACAAAACAAAAACCTACACATCTTCTTGGCATATTTAAGTGACAGTAAAATAAAGCCGCTGGAAGAAGCCCCTCCCCGCTACCCCTCCCCGGGTGCCCCTCGCGGGATTCCCCTCGCAAGATTCCCCTCCCCGGTTCCGTTTCATTGGTTTTCTTCTGTCTCCCTCTACGCCAGATTAATGTTTTTATTTCTTTTCTTTTTAACCTTCATTATATCCTCTGGGCTGTTCTTAGTTTCATGATACAACTAAATACAAGTTTTCTGTTTGTTTTTACGTAACTGAACTTGGCCCATTTAGTAAATTAGGAATTCACCAATGCAGGAAGCACGGGCAAATGTGCTGTGGCGACACCTGGTGGCAAAATAGGCAAAACCGAGGAGACGCCTGTAATAGAAGTGATTTCCGGCTTCCCCCCCCACCCCCGGAATAAAATAATACAAAGAGTAGAAGAAGGGGTTAGGTGAGCAAACAAAAACCAGGAATGTATGAGACGCCCCTACGCACCTGGGAGGCAGAGGCAGGCAGAGTTCTGTGAGTTGGAGGCAAAGCCAGGCCTACACAGTGAGACCCTGCATCAAAACAGTAACAGTGAACTCCAACAAAAATCCCTATGGAATCCTACTGTTTTGTAAGATAGTTTAAATATATAACTTAGCCGGGCGGTGGTGGCGCACGCCTTTTAATCCCAGCACTTGGGAGGCAGAGGCAGGCGGATCGCTGTGAGTTCGAGGCCAGCCTGGACTACAGAGCAAGTTCCAGGACAGCCAGAGCTGTTACACAGAGAAACCCTGTCTTGGAAAACCAAATACATATATATGTTTAAAAATAGAAGTAGTTTTCTGGTGTGTGTGTGTGTGTGTGTGTGTGTGTGTGTGTGTGTGTGTGTGTG
>OU015747.1:129644778-129685837 GCA_907169655.1 Acomys percivali
GTGTGTGTGTGTGTGTGTGTGTGTGTGTGTGTGTGTGTGTGTGTGTGTGTGTGTGTGTGACGTCTTTAATCCTGGCCCTCAGGAGGCAGAGGCACACAGATTTTTGAGTTCAAAGCCAGGGCTACACAGAGAAACCCTGCTGAAAAACAAAACCAAAAAATGGAGTTTCCTGGGTGTGATGGTACTCACTTTTAACCTCAGCACTCAGAGAGGCAGAGTTAGAAGGATCTCTGTGAGTTCGAGGCCAGCCTGGTCTACATAGCTGGAACCAGGACAGCCAGGTCTGCACATAGAGTCTTTGTCTCAAAAAACAAAAAAAGGATTTTGAGCATAAATGCCCTGCATGTGTAGAGGACCCATGGCCACCACCTCATCCCTGAAGTGAAGTGAAATCTCAGTACCTCCCTGTGAGTTATCGGTCGGCAAGGCCTCTGGAACAGCACAAGCTGTTCTCAGCTACCCACTACAACTAGGCGGTAAGACCCCATTGCTGAAGATACGACATATTTTGGTTGCAAGGCATAGAGAAATCAAGCCGGAACCGACCTGAAAGCCTCCTCCTTGCTGACTAGTTTCTGTGATACCAGAGGCTGCTGTGCAGGCCACTGGGGGAATAAAAGACATCAGTGGTGTCCTGCAGCCGACAGCGCATGCTCTGTCCTGACCCACAAGGAAAGAGGTACCTGCAATAGTGGCATGAAGAAAATGGGAGCTTAGCCAATGACGTTTGGACTTACAGCCTATTCCACAGGAAGGAATCCAGGCCCGGTGTCGTAAACCTTGTCAAATGCCCATGGCTTGGGGCTGGAAAATGGGCTCAGCAGTAAGAGGTACCCTTCCCGAGGACCCGAGTTCAGTTCCCAGCGCCCCTGTCAGGTGGCTCACAACTGCCTGTAACTCTAGCTCCAGGGCATCCCATCCCATCTTCCGGCCTCTACATACACATACACAAATCCAGTCAGGTTCACATAAGTAAATATTTTTTTTTTTAAGCCCATGGCTAGAGAGGTCACAGGCCCTGGGGAGAAACCTCCTACTATTGCTTTACTAAATGATATGTTGTCAAATTGCCTCATGAGTATGTATGCTTATACCAATAGCCGGGTGCTGTCCTCAGCCTTGGCCAGTGAGACTTTCTCTGCATGGTCAGTCATGAATGCAAAACTCATCACTGGTCAGAGGGCTGAGAATCAGTTTACCGAATGCTCATCCCTGAATGGGACATCTACATCAAAACACATCCCTGAATGGGACATCTACATCAAAACACACCCTCCTGGTTCAGAAGCATCTCAGAAGAGGGGAAAGGGACAACATGGGCTAGAGAACCAGGAGGGGTGCTGTGAAGTGCTGCCTTGCAGACATGACAAGGCTATGTCGTCACACAGGACCAAGGTGACAAGATCAGGCAACAGCCCAACAGCCAGCATTAATTGGACTCAGTGGGTTATTATTTTAAAAAAATAAAATGAAGGTGGTTGAGGTGGCACAGGCCTGTAATCCCAGCACTCAGGAGGCAGAGGCAGGTGGATCTCTGTGAGTTTGAGGCTAGCCTGGTCTACAGAGTGAGTTCTAGGACAGTCAGGGATGCACAGAGAAAGCCTGTCTCAGAAAAGCAAAAATTAGTTAATTAAAATAAAAGAGAGGACAAGGAGGAGGAGGAGGAGGACCTATTGGGAGTTCACGGGAGAAATGGATGAGTTTAGGGTCCCAGGCAGGAGTGGGAGGAGGGAGTCAGAGGTAAACATAATCAGAATGCATCGTTTGGGCATAGGGAATTATAGAATAAAAAAGCCCCGCTGTTGAAATATTAAGCTACACTGAAATTCTGAGACCCAATCCAACGAGTTAGCCACCAGTGGAGCCCATCCCTGTGGTCACACTGTGGGCGTGTATCTCTTCCTCTGAATAAAGGGCAGAAATGAGTATAGTTTTGCTACTTGCTGTTCTGGTCTCAGACAAGCTTGAGACCTCAGAATTTTGTATTAAATAGGAAAGTGTAGGTCACTAAATAACGTAGCTAGAAATGTTGGGGGTGGGGAAGTCTCCAGGACTAGGCTTTTTGGTTCTGTTTTGTTGTTCTTTAGTTTGATTTTTTTAAAAGATTTATTTATTTATTTTGTACACAATGCTCTTGTATTTTTATTAAAATACATCAGCTCGTGTGTTGTGTTTTTACTAAAAACATTTTTTATTGGTCTGGAAAGATGGTTCCATGGTTAAGAGCACTGTCTGCTCTTCCCAAGGTCCTGAGTTCAGTTCCCAGCAACCACATGGTGGCTCACAACCATCTATAATGAGATCTGGTGCCCTCTTCTGGCCTGCAGGTGTACATGCAGATAGAACATTGTATACACAAAAAAAAATATATATATATATATTTTTTTTTTTTTTTAATTTTTAAAACAAGGCTAAAAATTTGAAGCCAGATACAAAATTGCAGATTACTCCAGCATGCTGGATGAACTTGGAAAGCAAGTGTAAAAGAGGCACTGTATATGTGTGAGTATCCGGAAGTCAGTCCAATCTCACCCCACCGCCCACTGCCCACCGCTCCCGGTCACTAACGTGTGACCAGTGATTTCAGTGTGTTTGTTTTCACTACCAGGATAAGGAGTGCAATCATTTCCTCTGTAAACTATTTCAAACTGGCCTTAAGGTCTGAGCCAATAAAGGTAATTCATATTTTGTGTCTCACATTAACATTTTTAAAATTAAGTTTCATTTGTTTTGTGTGTGGTTGCACATGCGGTATAATACATGTGTGGGGGTCAGAGGACAACTAGGTGGGACAGCTCTGTTTTTCCACCATGTGGGTCTTGGGGATTGAACTCAAAGCATCGGGCTTGTCAGTGAAGGCCTTTCCCTGTTGAGCCATCATCTCACGAGCCAACATTAAGAGTTGTGATTAAAACAACAACAACAAAAAAACCGTTAACAGGCGGTTTAGTAACTTCTGTGTTGCTGTGATAAAATGCCATGACCACTGCAACTTACAGAAGGAAGGGTTTGTTTGGCTTTATGGTTCTAGTATAGTGGGAGGAAGCAGGAAGCAGGAAATAGGCATGGCAGCTGGAGCACGCAGAACCTCAAGCAGAAGGCGGGTAGAGCAAAGGGGAGCAGGGAGAGACCTTAGTCTCCCATAGCCCCCGCCAGTGCCATACACTCCAGAGAGGTCACACAAGCCTGAACTCCCCAAACAGCCCCACCAACTGGGGACCAAGCATTCAAATTACACTGAGCCCATAGGAGACTCAAACCACAATAAGAATGACAGGTTTGGGCTTTTTAAATTTTATTTTTAATAGGAGTGTGTGCACTTTTTAAGAAAAAAAAATCATCTTTTTCTATGTGCCAATTTTGTGTGTGTGTGTGTGTGTGTGTGTGTTTTGTTTTGTTTTAAAGTAACTCATACTACCAAAAGAAATGCCTAGGGGGCTAAAGAGATGGCTCAGCAGTTAAGAACACTAGCTGCTTTTGCAGAGAACCCAAGATTTTTGTTTGTTTGGGTTTTTTTTTTTTTAATTTATTTATTACAAATACAGTGTTCGGTCTGTACACATACAGGCCAGAAGAGGGCACCAGATGGTTGTGAGCCACCATGTGGTCACTGGAAATTGAACTCAGGACCTTGGAAGAACAGCCAGTGCTCTTAACCTCTGAGCCATCTCTTTAGGCCAGAGAACACAAATTTTATTCCCAGCACCCACATAGTGGCTCATAACCATCTGTAACTCCAGTTCCAGAGGATCTGACACCCACACGCATGTACACACACGTACACACACACACACATACACAGAGATACTTAAAAATGAATAAAAAAGAAAGGAAGGAAGAAAAGATAGAAGGAAAAAGAAAGGAAGGAAGAAAGCAAGCAAGCAGCATCTTAAAACAGGTGATGGTGGTAGTGGCACACTCCTTAAATCCTAGCACTTGGAAGGCAGAGGCAGGTGAATATCTGAGTTCAAGGTCAGCCTGGTCTACAGAGAGAGTTCTAGGACAGCCAGAGCTACATAAAGAAACCCTGTCTCAAGAAAGAAAAAGAAATAAAAGAAAATCTTGTCTGAACCTTCAAGCTCTCTATCATTTCTGCATCTTCTGGGAGTAAAGGCACATGCCATCACAACTGGCATAAATAGTTCAAAATACTAGGCTCACCTAAAATTGCCCAAGACCTAAAACTTGGGCTTTTAAGGGCACAACAACACTGGCAGGAAAGACTGTCATCTTGTTTAGAAAGCATCACTCCAGTGGCTAGAAAGATGTCTAGCACACAAGCATGAAGATATGGGTTCCATCCCAGCTTGGGCAGCAGCACCAACCCTGTGACCTCAGTGCTGGGGAGGCAGAGACAGTACTGAGCATGCTAGCAGCCTAGCCAACTTGGCAGACTTTAGGCTCAATAAGATCTACATAAAACACCCAGATGAAAAGTAATCAAGAAAAACACCCAGTGTCAAGCTGGCCTACACACACACACACACACACACACACACACACAGACAGACAGACAGCCCTTTGGATGGTTCCCTAAGAGCACGCATGATGAAGGCTAAGGGAAAGTCAGGTATAAAGGCACCCAAGTGGCTTCATCAACTGTAATCCTTCTTCCCATGTTTGCTCTACAGGAAGAGCCCCACAGGCCATACCCAACACAAACACACCCTACTAGGCAAGTGGCTTTTGCAGAATCTACACTTGATAACCCCAAAGCTCCTGGCTCATCTTGGTGCCAAAGCTGGCCTGGGCATAATGGTTTAACAGGAGCAATAAGGCATCTGGCATGATCCCAAAATGTGTAGCCTTTCCAGTGTGTAAATTTCTCCAGGTCCCAGCAGAATCTGGACATTGTGTTAGAGCATTTGTTGTGTGGTAAGCGTTGCAGGCGGTTGGGCTCGGGGAGTTACAGAAAGCAGTCCATATTAGCGTTGTGCTGCTCTAAGAACACCATGGCCAAGGCAACTTACAGGAAAGTTTACTTTGCCTTACAGTTCCAGGGGTTTAGAGTACGTAAGAGTGTGGGGGCAGCATGACAGCCAGCATCTGGAGCAGGAAGCTGAGGGATAACTGGGAGTCGGACAAGGCTGTAAACTCTCAAGACCTGCCCTAAATTATACACCTCTTCAGCAAGACTGTATCACCCTCCCCAAACACCAAAAACCAAGAGTTCAAATATTTGAGCATGCAGGGGTCTCTGACAAACCACCACACAGTCGGAATCTTTAGCATGGAGTTGAGGTGGACAAAGTTGGGGCATCTTCTAAGGCAAGAGGCATCTGGATTCTGGAGATGCTTCTGGTGGCCGCTGAGACCCAGCTGGGCGATGTTCTGGAACACATGTGGAACAGCCACTTGCAGGTGCTGTGCGATGGAGTCCGTAGCACTGGGCGGGAGAGGTTCAGCTCACCCAGTCTGAAGCAGCTGCTTAACTCACTCTTCAAGGTGAATTCAGAGAATGCGGAACACTCAAGGTTAGTGTCACTGCATTTTCATTCTGTGCTGGATTATTAACGATGGTACCTGAAAGCCTGGTGTGGTAGCGCATGCTTGTAATCCCAGCACTCTGGGAGGCAGATCTCTGTGAGTTCAAGGCCAGCCTGGTCTACAAAGTGAGTTCAGGATAGTCAAGGCTACACAGAGAAACCCTGTCTGGGGTAGGGGTGGGGGCTTGGGGTGGGGGGTAGAAACAATGGGTATCCAAAAGCTCCAGTCCTGGGGCTTAGAAGCTTCTACTACTTGGAAAACTAAGACAATGCTGGGGCAGGGGGGTGGGGGTGGGAGGCTGGCACATTTATAAGCCAGTTCAACAGATCCCTACATGAAAAGAGATGAAATGTTTAGCCAACTCAAACAGTCTTATGTGGCTGAGGTCTAACGTCTGCCAGAGAGACCCATCACTGCCTGCTGGTAAACCTCCCAGACTTTCAGAAGCTTGGGAAGCTACAGGCAGGAAAAACTCCCACAAGGAACAGTTCCTCCTCAGGCAAGAAGTTCTCTCCACAGAGCCTAGGCCAGCAGGTGATCACCAAGTCTCTCCTTCCCCTTGCTCTTGACTCATTACCTGGGGTGTTTCTGGAGTTGGCAGAGGTTTGGCTGCAGTTCCTGGGGAGGGATGTTCTCACTGGCTTGCTCTCTCCCCCAGCCCCTCTCCTCCTCTCCCTGTGCCTGACAGCAGTTCAGAAGTCTTGCTGGAGTCCCACCGTCACAAAACTGCTGGTGGTATCTATTTGTTGCTGTTTTTTGAGACAGGGTCTCTGTGTTAGTGTTGGCTGTCCTGAACTTGCTTTGTAGACCAGGCTGGCCTTGAACTCACAGTGATCCATCTGCCTCTGCCTCCTGAGTGCTGGGATGAAAGGCGTGTGCCAATATGCTGATGGTATCAAGTTCTAAATTTTTGGAAGGTTCTCTCTATGCATGGTGACCACTGGTTCTGTTGATTGAATGATTGATTGGGGTTTTTGGGGTTTTGTTTGTTTGTTTGTTTGTTTGTTTGTTTGTTTTGTTTTTTAGAGACAGGGTTTCTCTGTGTAGCCTTGGCTGTCCTGGACTCATTTTGTAAACCAGGATGGTTTGGGATTTGGGATTTTTTTTTTTTTTTAAACAGGATTTCTTTGTGTGTAGACCAGGCTGGCCTCAAAGTCATGGAGATCCGCCTGCCTTTGCCTCGCCAGTGCTGGGATTAAAGGCGTGTGCTACCACCCGGCTAACACAAATGCTCAGTGGAGTTTTGTAACTGGTTTTACACTTGTTTCCCAACTAACAGTGTAATAAAAACATTGACCACTAGGGTGTGCAATTTGTTGCCCATTGAGTCTGTGCTCACACTGCTAAGGGGGATTTTCAAAGCTTGCAGATGGATCTCCTCCCTTTGATAATAATCTACAGAAGTCAGTGCGAGGACTGGTAAATCTTATCAGGAAAGTGGGACCCAATATATAAGGGCAACAAAGGAACAAAAATACTGGAGCTTTCTCCTCCTTTAACCTTGATCAGCCCTCTGATTCTCAGCACCAAAAGATACAAGGTAAAATAGATTGGTGGTAGTGGTGGTAGTGGTAGGTGGTGGGCTGGTGGGCTGGTGGGCTGGTGGGTGGTGGGTGCGTGGTAGGTGGGATGGTGGTGGTGGTGGGTGGTGGGTGGTGGGGGTGGGGGGTGTGGTGGTTTGAACAGGTGTCGAGTAGTTCAGGCTGGCTCAAACTCAATCTGTAGCAAAGGATGACCTTGAATTTCTGAATCTCTTGCCTCCACCTTCCAAGAGCTAGTATCTCAGGCTGACTGCTTATTGGTGCCGGATGTGACCCCGGCCTCCCGGATGCTAGGCAAGCACTGTACCACCTGCGCTCAGCTCCAGCCTGGGTTGTAGATTATTTAAGAAATTATTACAACAAACCTCATAAACCTTTACTAAAAACAAAACAAAAACAAAAAAAAAAAACAAGCTCTCAGGATTTAACAAATGGAGACTGAGAAAAGAAAGACTTAGGGAGTAAACAAATAATTTGCTGTTGTTTTTCCAGACAGGGTTTCTCTGTGTAGCCCTTGGCTATCTTAGAACTCACTCTATAGACAAGGTTGGCCTTGAACTTACAGTGATCCCCCTGCCTCTGCCTCCTGAGTGCTGGGATTAAAGGCGTGCACCACCACATCCCGGCTAATAAATGTGACTTTTAAAAGAACTACTAAGACTGAGGAAACAGAACAGCTCCTGCCGTAACACACTCTCACACTCACGCTGATATGACGTACTCTCCTTAACCCAAAGCCTCACTACCTGTGTGGAAGTTGCTAGTTTTACAGTAACCCCAGTTCTCCATTACAGACTCCAATTAGTAAGTCTGGGAGGAACGGAGGTTGCTACACAGGAAATCATGGTTTGCTGACACTATCCACAGCTGCCAAGAACACAGGTAGGGAGAGCATCTGGCTGACCCCTGGGGTCTTCAAAGGCTACTGCCCCACCCACCCATCTTTGAAAGTGAGAGGCAGAAGCCCATTGGCACCTGTCTGAAGGAGTCTCAAAGCTAAACCTGAATCCAGGGAAGCCACTGGTGCTACAGCTACAGAGAAACAAAGGTGAGGAGTGGGTAACCAGTTAAACAACACTGCAGAAATCAGCCAGTCGGCCTGCCCCAACAGAGAGGAAGTGAGACGGGAAATAACCTGTGGCCATTTTCAAATAAATGACCAGTGGGAAACAGAAGGGAAGAAGAGTGACAAAAATATCCTAAAAGAGTGAACCCAAAGCTAGTCTGGGGCCCGATTTGAACAAACAGTTGTGAAAGACAAGTAAGTGCAAACGCAGACTGGCTCAGCTGATAGGACTGGCAGCTAATTAGGTGGAAGAGCCCACTATGTATTTTTTGTAATGCCTTTACGGATGGACCAGCCACCCTGTCCACCCGGCATTTGGTTGGTTGTGTAGGGTTGTGTGTCTAGCCACAGCAAACTGGCTAGACAAGCTAGCCATATCTGCAAACTGCGGATTCAGTTGAGGGAACCCGCGTTTTTGTGACACCTTCCTAAAGATATGTGTACAAATGTCTATTCTCCCCAGATAAGGAACTGAGGACAGACCAAAGTAATGACACCACCAAGCTGGAGAGGGAAGAATGTTAATGAGAGATGCTTATGATGCAGAGAAGGATGTTACCTCCTCTGTGCGTGCTTTTCTAAGAATATCATAAACAAGATCTGTGCCTTGGCCATCTCTTGACCCTGGCCCCTGTAATGATTACTTTGATTTTCTTTGGCACATGCTTTGATCTTGCCAGCCTGTCAATCTGTGTGGTGTACTTCGTAAACAATTTTATGGCCTCGTTTACCAAATAAAACCTTCTGAGATAAACGTAAGCATACTACAATATTTACTCAGTCTTTAAGTGATATGGACAATATAACATTGAAACTCATCAAAATCATATGCAGCTAGTGTTAAGTGTTGTGTGCCCATGCTCTTTCTCTCTGCTCAAACCTCTCCATCTTGAGTGTGTGCAACCACCCTTGTCCTGATAGCCGCGCTCCTGTTAACTCCTGTATTTAAATCTACATTAAAACCTTTTAAGCCCACAGTGGTGGTGCATGCCTGTGATCCCAGCACTCGGGGAAGCAGAAGTGGGTCTCTGTGAATTTGAAGCCAGCCTGGGCTACAAAGTGAGTCCAGGGCAGCCAAGGTCAAGAGAAACAACCAAGACAGAGAAACCCTGTTTCGAAGGGGGAAAAAACAAAACTTTTATTTTCATTTTCTTCTTTTGAAGACAGAGATTCCCTGTACAGCCCAAGTTGGCCTAAACTTCATTCAATAGCCTAGACTTGCCTCAGTCTTAATAATCTTCCTGCCTCAGTCTCCTGAGTGCTGGTATTATAGGAATGTCTAGCCCTGTCTGGGCCACAGGGACTTATGTTAACACATAAACAGATGTACATAGAATAGCATAGAGGACTCAGAAATAAACTCACATAATTTCCCATTGATATTTCAAAAGATTATCTTGTTTGTGGAGGCAGAGGAGGGTGTCAGCTCCTGAGAACAGCAAGTGCTCCTAACTGCTGAGTCATCTCTCCAGTCCTGGTTATCTTTTTTTTTTTAAAAAAACAAATAATAAGAAAGCCTCTTCAACTGGAACTGGGAAAACTAGATATCCACACATAAAAGAATGGCAGTAAATTCCTATCTCTTACCCCGTATAAAAATCAGTTCAAAATGGATCCATGACTGAATGAAGAGCTGAAAACTAAAAGTAAAATTTAGGGGAAATGCTTCAAGATCTAGGTCCAGGGAAAGACTTTCTGAAAAGGACATCGATAGGCCAGGAAAATAAACCCAAATGGCAAATGTGATCACATACAATGTAAGCTGATTGTGGTGATACATACCTTTAAATTCATGGATCTCTATGAGTTCAAGGCCAGTCTGGTCTACCAAAAACTACATAGTGAGACCCTGTCTCAAAACAAAACAAAACTATATAGGCAATTGATCTAAACAGACAGTAAACACAGCAGAAGGCATAGTCCATAGACTCAACCAAAGAGAAAATATATCAATGAGTGAAAAATAATGTTGATAAAATATTCAGTATCAACAAAGAATGGGGGTGGGGTGTGGTGGGGGTAGGGTGGCAGTCCTGGGTCCTATCCTTACTCAAGTGCCTTAAAGATGGGTGATAGTTGTGATTTATCTTTTTTTTAAAGATTTATTTATTATTTATACAGTACTCTGCCCCCATGTGTGCCTGCAAGCCAGAAGAGGGCACCAGATCTCATTATAAGATGGTTGTGAGCCACCATGTGGTTGCTGGGAATTGAACTCAGGACCTTAGGAAGAACAGACAGGGCTCTTCACCTCTGAGCCATCTCTCCAGCCTAGTTGTGACTTATTAACCAACAGCTGCTCTATTCGACTCTGTAGAGCAATCTTTCTCTGCGTCAGTTGCTTTACTAATCTTAGGGCATTTCTCAGTTTTCAAATATTTAAAATTTGTGCCAATGCATTCTCTCGTAGCTTAAAAAAAAACTACTTACTTATTTTCAGGCATGTGTTTTGGGTATGTTAGGACATGTACCATGATGTGTATGGGGGTGTGTGTCTGTTTTCTCCTTGCACCCAGTGCGCTCTGGGGATTGAACCCAGGTTG
Organism: Acomys percivali; assembly: GCA_907169655.1. NCBI lineage: Eukaryota > Metazoa > Chordata > Mammalia > Rodentia > Muridae > Acomys > Acomys percivali. The sequence goes on from OU015747.1 coordinate 129,655,416, forward strand.
TCAGGCTTGGCAGCAAGCTCCTTTTCTAGCTGAGCCATCTGGCTGGCTCTCTATGTAGTTTTGTTTTTGTTTTTTTCTCTATGTAATTTTTAAAAGATGGTGTTGCTAGGTAGTGTAGCACTCTGGGTTGGCTGGTCTTTATTTAGAGGGGCTGACATACATCTTCTGCTTTCCTGAATTTGACAGTCACTAATAAGAGATTTGATGTTATTGTTTCTGCCTTTGTAGGTGAGTTAACAAATCCTCCCCAGCCCCAGCTACTGATACCGTCTCTTTGTCTCTTTGCGTTGTGTTCTTGACTATAGAGAGGTTCTTTTCTAGTCATGGTTTTTCAGGGTTCTAAGTGTTTTTGTGAGTAAATGTCTATTTCCTTCTCTAGAAATGCATACTCACAGCTGAGCAAGCTGTCCCATACCTTTAATCCCAGCACTTGGGAGGCAGAGGCATTCGGATCGCTGTGAGGTCAAGGTCAGCCTGGTCTACAAATCGAGTCTAGGTCAGTCACAGAGAAACCCTGTCTCAAAAACACCAAAAAAAAAGAAAAAAAGAAAAAAAAAATACACATTCACATACAAAAATTTTGTTACAATTTCATTGAATAAACTTTCTATGCCTTTCATGTGTGTCTGAGATCCTAGCTGCAGATTCTTAGATTTAATCTTTTTTTTTTTTGGGGGGGGGGGCTGCTTCAAGACAGGGTAGAAGCCACTCTGTAGGCCAGGCTGACCTCGAACTCACAGAGATTTTCTTGCCTCTGCCTCCGGAGTGCTGGGATTAAAGGTGCAGGCCAAGGTAAGGGCCAAGATAGCAGTGCACAATGTTTTTTTTAAAAACAACTGCAAATTTTATGTATTTCTGTAGTCATTTTTAATTAAGAAAAAGGGAAAGAGTTTGGAAAAACAGAACTGCTCTTTTCCTTTGTCAACTTTTTCCCACAGGGAAAAAGCCACACACCTGCACCCCTCCTGAGTTAAAAATTCTACCAGGCTGAATCAGGTGTGATAATAGAGGTCTTAGACCATCCTTAGCCTCCTGCCATCCACTCACTGCCCATCGATGTTACCATATAAAATTCATGAACCGGTTACTTTGTTGAACGTGGTTTGGAGGCAGTCGGAGTCATGCTCTTGGGTCATGGTCACACATACTTGACTCCAGAATAAGCTCTAGTCCCTTTGAGGTGAATTTGGTTTTTTTCATCCACACCTTCAAGAAGGAGAGGAAGACGTGACAGTGAGCTTATTTTTCACACAACAAAAATCTCAAACACATTCCATTTCTGTTAAATTAAGAAACTTTAATATAACGAATACATGAGAACATTTTTCAAACACATATGAGGCTGACTCCAACTCAGTGTAATCTAGCAATTTCTTAGTCACAAATAAAATGGCCACGTTATTTCTCAGTACTTTTCCAGTTTCGTCCTTTATATCGCAATTAAGAATTCAAAAAAGAATTCCTCTCTCCTTTATGGAATATTACTGCCTCAAATATTACCTTCCAGACAAGGATTCAAAGCCTGGCTAGCTATGAATTTCAGCAGAGCATCCCAAATTGTCAAAAGAGCAGTTCCTTTTCAATTCTCTAGTAATATTAGAGGCATATACTTTGTAATTGTTGAGGTTCCTTATTTAAAAAAAAAATCTACCGCGCATAAACACAGAAACAAAAAACCACTTTTACACCCTGGGATCGGTGGAGGGCAGTTAATGAGCACAAAGAACGAGACAGTAAGCAGTCGGCGTGGTATGAAGATGACGTCCTCCCAGCTAACACTGCAGCAAGCCGCCTTAAAGGCAGCATGACTCTGCACGATGACAGCCCGAACCTTTTCCGGGGAGGGCCGTTTGCAACGAACGGAAGCGGCCAAACCGGGGAAACGCAGAGCTAAACAAAGTCGTTACTGCCGCTGGACGGACGCTCGGGCCCAGGCAACACACACGGTGCGGACTCAGGCCCGGCTAAGTCACCGTCACGTCGCCCCACGGCCCCCCTCCCGTCGGACGACACGCTTGACGCACGTCCCTTAGCTAGCGGCTGCCTCCATTTTGTCCCGGGTCTCCTCCACGCGAGCTATTTTTAACCTCCGAAACCTGAGGGTGGGGGAGGGCAGGCCCAGCGCCGGGAGGCCGGGGACAGACTGAGGCTGGGGACGCAGGCGGCGGCCAAGGTCACCACAGCCAGGACAAAGGACACGTAGGGGACGAGACCCGCGGAAGCTGCGCCAGGCGACTTCCGGCAGCGCGTGGGCCGCCAACCCGGGCTCCCGCCCTCTCGGAGGACAAAGCGGCCGAGGACGCGCGGCCCCGGCTCCGCCCTCGGCGCGCGCCCAGCGCCCAGCCCGGGGACGCGCACGACGGTTGGAAATGGCGGTTGAGAGGGAGGAGGGGCTGAGGGAGGCCACGTTTCGCGGCGCTCCCGGTCTCGGGCCGCATTGCCTGCGAGGCCGGACGGAGCCGGCGGTGCTTCCCTAGGTTGCCTCCTCTCGCGCCCCATTTCCGATGGCCAGTTGCGAGGTTGGGAAAACAACGTGACCGGGTCCACGGAACAAAGGAGGGGGCCACGGCGGGCTTCTGCGCAGCTACAGGAACGCTCCCTAAGATGGCCGCCGCCGCGCGGGAGGGTGGGCGGAGCCAGTGCGGCTTCCGTCGCAGGCCTGGGCGGGGCTGACGACGGGCACCCATGGCTGCCGCGCCGGAGCCCCAGGAGCCGGAGAAAAAGGTATGTTCGCAATGGGGCGCGCGGGGGGAGGGCGCGCGGGAGGGCGCCATGAGGTATCCCATCGGTCTAGTCCTCATATCTTGGATGTGTCCAAATTCCCAATTGACTCAAACTGGCGAAGAGCAGACCCGCAAGATCAGAATGAAAACGGCGGCTTATTCCTGACTTGGTACTGCGCTGTGCTTTGGCAGGAAGAGCTAAATCTCCCGAAGGCTGGGCCTTGCGGCGCATGCCAGTAATCTCAGCAGTGAGGCTGAGGCTGGGGCAACACGAGTTCTGCGCAAACTAGCATGTCAGTCTCCTCGCATAGCACCTGGAGCGTCCACTCCCAGGTTAGATCCACTGTCCCAGCACCTGTGAGGCAGATGGAGGTGTAGCTCTGAGTTCAATGCCCGCCTGGTCTACAGTCTTGGACATCTAGGCCTGTTACACGGAGAAACCCTCTTGAAGAGTTCTGCACATTTGGGGCTCTAGTATCAGATCGGACAGGGTTTAAGTCGAATTTTATTAAGCCAGCTGGGAGAAAACTGCTGTTAGGCTGTGACCAGCTAAATTTGGTAATAGCTTCAATCCCAGCACTCTGGGAGGCAGAAGCAGGCTGATCTCTTGAGTTTGAGGCCAGCCTGGTTTACAAAGGCAGTCAAGGCTACAGAAAAACTTAAAAGCTACAGGCAGATATGCCCAGAGTGGAATCTGTTCATGGCAGAGAATATAGAGCTTTGGTAGCAATGGTTTAGGAGTGCATATTCTAAGCAGAAAGATGTCACCAGATGCATTTTTATGAATACGGAGCTAATAAAGGTGTAGTGGTGTTTCAAGCTACTGCTCAAACAACTGCATGTGTATTTTTAAGACATGTAGACTCAGGTTCTAGCCCGAGTTGGCAGCTGGGCGGTGGTGCAGCACACCTTCAATCCCAGCACTTGGGAGGTGGAGACAGCCAGATCTCTGTGGGTTCGAGGCCAGCCTGGTCTATAAAGCCAGTTCGGGACAGCCAATATGACAGAGAAAACCTGGTCTGAAGCACACCTTTAACACAAAAGCGCTTAGGAAGCAAAAACCCGTGTTTTGGAAAAACGTTAGGATTTGGAAGTGAATTACTTTGTCGACTTAATGAGTAAATAAGCAGATGGCTACAATTAAGTCTCAAACATGGAGTCGCTTAAAGGATTCTTAACTGAGGGCTGGGCGTGGTGGCGCACGCCTTTAAGGTGTCCCAGTCTGTCAAATGAGGAAGAAGCTTTAAGTTTACCTAGTAGGCTCCAAAATTCCACCCTTGTCTTGTAGAACAGGGTAGACATTTTTCCAAAATGAAGGTCTGTATTTTTTTTGTAGGTTTTACCCAAGTGTCCCTGAAACTGATGTCACAGAACCACTGAGCAACCTGAGCCTTCTGCAAGAGCAGAAATTTGTTTTATCTGAACTTGTGTCCCATCTCCTACCATTAAGAATCCAAATTAAAAGGTCTGAATTGGGCAAGAATGTAGCGGTGCCTCTAGCACCCTGTTTTGTGGTGGAAGCTCAGTGTCTATTTTATCGTGCCCCGTATGCAAATATGCAGTACCACTGCACCACCAACCAACCCATCATGTCCATATGCAGCAAGTCATTTCTGGGGCAGGTGTCAGTTCCTGCAGCTTAGGACTTATATGATGTTGAACAAAACAGTTCCCATATCCATATGGGGGTGTGTGATACAAATAAAAACACAAGCCATCTGGATAAAGATATTTTACTTTAATAAGAAACAGATCCTTGGGCCAAAGAAAGAAGAGGTGCAGTTTTACCCATCTCTAAAGGAGTTGACTTGCCTTTTACCCCAATCCCCGCCCTGTATAGGACGCATCTCTTATGCAATCATTGCAGGAAACATTTAAGTTGCTGGGATCCAACACAGGGTGACTAAGTTACCAAATGCCAGTCTTGCTTTTTCATCCTGGAGCTCAGACTGGCCTCCAATTCACAGCAATCTTCTTGAGGCACTTTTCCTGATTGCTGGGATCACAATCACAAACTACCAGACTTATATTAACAAAGTCTGCTTTGACCCCATCCCAGAACCAATGTTAAGTAATGACAGGTGTCCTTTTAAGACTACAAAAAGATACTTGGTCATTTTAAACTAGAGGTCATTTACAAGAGCAATCCTTTGAATTATTTCACCCAGAGCAAACTTTAAGTCGTAGATATTTAGTCATAGTTGAGTCCCAAAATCGTAATTATAGCACACTTTTAGTGTTTAAACATCAAGTCAGCTGTCTAGTAAATAGCAATGCTTATAGTACTATTTTAAAAATCGAATGGAATGGAAATCATCTGCTTTGTCATCTTCAACTGTTTTGTTGTTCATTTTATCCTAGCCCTTTAAGCTCCTAGGAATTTTAGATGTTGAGAATACCCCATGTGCACGAGAATCTGTACTGTACGGTTCATTGGGGTTTTTTGGAGCTGGACTTGGACATTTCTTGGCAACCAGTGAGTACTTCTTTTTTACATATTAGAGCACTTCTATTGTGAAGCATTTTCTACACAGACCATAATTATGCTGACCATGTTTTTGACAGGTAGAATTAGAAGATCATGTGATGTTGGAGTAGGAGGATTTATTCTGGTGACTTTAGGATGCTGGTATGTTTGCTGGGGGCAAAGTGAAGCTAAGGAACAGTATTCTGAAGTTTCCAATAAAACTTGAAACAGGGTCTCTCTTCATGGACTAGGGTGGCCTCTGCCTCCTCAGTGTTGAAATTAATGATATAAACCACCATTTGTTTTTGATGGAAATCTGTCCCTGACTCTGGCAAGGCATAAGTGTATCATTCATCCATTGAATGTTTTAACAAATTAACGGATTAAAATATGAAGTTGATTTAAGTAAATAAAGTTGAGTCCAATTCAAGAGACACCTACAATATTCATGTTCTATAACATGCTTAGTTTGTACTTCATGTAGTTATTAAAAATATACCTTTAAACTTAGTTTTGGGGTAGTCATAAGCGTTTTGGAATTCTGTAACTAAAATATTTTTATTCATAATATTCTTTCTTATAAGGTTCTATTGTAGGTATAATTTTGCTAAGCAAAGAATCCAGGAAAGAATTGCCAGAGAAGGAATTAAAAGTAAGATTTTATATGAAAGCACCCACCTTGATCCTGAAAGAAAAATCAAGAACAGCAGCAACTGAACCTCAAACTTTACCTTGGGAATCAACCACAAATGTGTACTCTATACAATAAAAAAGCTCTCAGTGTTTGTGAACTGCATTCGTCACTTAACACAAAAACCTTTTCTGTCCTTTAATATCACCATAGCTCATGGAAATGCCATGAAGGGAGTATAAAACCTTCCAGAGTATTCTGGCCTAATCATCTATGGATGCAATAAAGCCGTTAAACTGAAGGATAAATTACATCTGAACAAGGATATATCCATTATTGGTCCTAGGCTGTCAAGATGAACCAAAGGGAAAAGGCCGGAAACTATTTTGTTCTCCATCAACCCTTCACTGTAACATGCTTTTCCTTTTGATCACCATGAAGGACAGGGTTACAGGGACCTGGTAACTCAGTTTTCAGCCAGTAGCAACCATCAGATTTAGCACTGATAAAAATGAAGTTTGCAGTATTTGTCAGACTAACATGCTGAGGACCCTGTAATTACGTACTGACAATGAGTTGATCTGAGTTCTAACTGCAGTTATATCTTACCGTGACAGAAACCTCTTGACTGGTAACATCTTCACTACTTACCAAGTTCATTTTCGCAGCAGTGCAACTGAATGAATAAAAAGAGTCAACAAAGCATTTAGTTTCCTTGACTTGTCTGGAACACACCACTATATGACCACTAATTTCTTTAATCTTGTCCAGTTTCACTGAAACCCAGGCCACCTCAGTATCCAGGTGTTGGTATTGTATGAACTATGCCCTGCTTAAACGTATCCCATCCAATGTGACAGCTGAGCCTCCTGCATACCAGAATCTTTATACTCGACAGAAATCTTTGCGAATTTACCATTTTCCTTACAAACTTCTGGATGTCTGTCTCTACTAGGTGACACTTTCATTGGTTATAGCCTATGTGCTGAGCACAAAACCCAGGTTTTCCTAAAGGTCAGACACAGCAATTGAACCCCATTGCTATGTTATTCACTAGGTAAACTCTTCCCAAATCGTACACTTAAAACTTTAATAAACTCAACCTACCTTCTATACGCCCTCCATGTATACTGCTTCCTTCATTGTTCCGATAATCCCGAAATTTCATACTACGTGATAGCAGTGGGTACCAGCTAAATAGCTGATTAAAATAGAATTGTAGTGTTAGTAGTTTTGAAGTTTTAGGGTAGGTTATCTACCATTCCTTCCCCCCACCCTTCCCTCAAACCCCTCCCTCTGATTATTTTTCCATTTCACTAAAAAGGACCTCAGGGAAATTTAATAACAGCTTTTTTTCCTGGACTTGTGACTTGACTGAATTTGGCAACAATAAATCTCAACTATGCTAAAACCAGTATTTGATTTGCAAGCATCCTTTTAGTCTACGTACCTCTAACTCCATCGGTGGTTTCCCTTTGCTTCGATTATATTATGCGGAGGTCTATATAATAAATTCAGGATTCCTGTTTATGCACTTTTCAGCAAAGAGCTAAGGATCAAATAGAGTTTGAATCCTTCTATTCCTAGATAAAAATCTGACAGGTGTCAAAGCACCCCTTTAAAAGTCATGTTACATATACACTATTCTTTGGGTACGCAGACCTTAGTAAGTAGGAAAATTAAACAATATAATTCTGACTTGTAACAGTCTTCTAATATCAATTTTGAAGCAGCTTAATGGTCTAGTAATTTTTTCAGGTCACTGTAATAGCCAGTATTCACTATTACCACCCAAATACTGGTACTGTATACAACTTAACATTAAGTTCAATTTTTATATATGGTTAAGTATTTGAGAGAACAAAGCTGTTGTAGCAAGGAAAAATTAGCAAGATACAGCTTAAAGTTTTAGTATAAGCGCTACCAGATAAACTGTATTTCCACTTCAGGTAGAGTTGAACAGTGTATATTCATCCTTCCAGTTTCTAATGAAGACAGTAAGATCTTAAGAGTACCATCTGTTAAACATTTCTGTTCACTTTTAAAAGTGTACATCACTGTAACCTTTAAATACTGTCTTTAAACCACCTGTTTTTGACACACCACTGGAGGCCAGATCTGTATTTACTTTATAGAAGGATGTTCCCAAGCAAATGCTTTTATATCGTGAAATTATGTGAAAATGCCTTGCCACTGAAACTTAAATTTTAGTTTTTCTCAATGTATAAGCCTCATGAACTTTTTGGCTGACTCATTGAAAGCCATTAGGTTGCCTTTTGAGGGCACAGCCATTTTTACTGCACAAACCCAAATAACTTATGAAAACTGAAAAGTTTTCTCATTGACCTCACCTAGACATTATTCTTGTTTTACAATAGTAAATGCCCCAGGGAATGGTGTGCCCAAAGCTCAAGCCAAGTTTCCCATTAACTTCAGCATCTTTTAAATTTCAGTTTATTTTGTATCTAATTTTGGACTCCCAAGAATATTCACTTTATTACTCAGAATAGACCACACAGCCTACTTCCCAGATTTCTTAAAGCTGGTCACCACAAAATCTGGTAAAAATGAAGGAAAAGTACCCTAAAGGCCAGTCTTGCAATAAACAGGCCTCTGAAGGTATTAAGTGTCTTAAAAACTTAAGACTTGGGTAAAGTCTTCACGTGTATTCCTGAAAGCCTATACAAAAATTGACAACTACCAGACATCTCACTTGATATACAAGATATACAAAGAGAAAGTTAGAAAAGCTTTAAGGTGACTGTGTCCTGTCCATTTGGTGGTCAATAGCTTTGTCTAAGGTGATCCTGGAAACCTAGCATAACTGGTAAACATACAAGCAGCAATTAATTTGAATACCTATTAGAATCACTGGAACACATTTAGTTGGGCCCCCTTTACTCTTCACACAGCACATTCACATGGACAGACTAAGAAAAAGGAGATGAAATTTAAATCAACACATTGCTTTTATTACTAAGCTACAAGAAAATGAAGTATGCTGGAAATCTTGAATTCGTGTTTCTTGTCCAGGATTTCCCCGTGTCAGCTAGTTACTTAGTTGACAAGCTGTAACCGTTTTATCTAGGTATGCTTTTAATACTTGAATTCACACCAAACTTTTATCTGTCTTCAAATTTTTGTCCAATATTAACCTTTTATGTTAAGTGTAGGGTTTTAATTGGATAAGCTCTCTCTACAGCATGGGTCAAACAAAAGCAGAGCAGATTAACAAAGACCAACAGCAGCTCAGCTGTCAGCCCTGACTCAAACCCAATCCACACATTAACTTAAATTGAACACAGCATTATGCCACTGCCACACAAGGTGTTCAGTTGTCCAAAGAAAGGCCCAGAACCTCCTAGAGGACATTTTCACAGAATACATAGTACCCTAAAATGTCATAACATCAAACAGTAAGCTCCCCATAAGCAGATTTAGCTCTTTTTAAAAGCAATCTCTCCAGTCACCTACTTCCTTCTCTTGCTTCAAGTATAAACTAAATTTTGTCATAAAGACAGAACTCTTTCCCAAGCTTGTATTTAAGCAGGTAGATGACTACAAACTACGGTCCCAGTAACATATTACTGGCCCATCACTTATCTAACACCTAACTAGCCTACCAGCACTGGGCTGTAATGACTAATTTTAAGGTGTCTCGTTTTCTAATTATAGTTTAACCTTGATTCTACCTAACAAATTAAGTGAAATTCTAGGGCATTTCAATATTCAATCACCTATACTTTTATTTAATGGGGAAAGATGAAAATGTATCAATCCTACCACCTAAGTTCATACTTTCTACCTGCTATATGGTGTGAGACCCACGTATTTACAAATAAACTAGTATACACTTAGTGAAATATTTAAAGATCCCTGGTTCTAACCACTCTTCTATAACAACACTGCATTTTCCTTCAACCCACACTTTAGCTCACTTCCAAATATCTAAGGGCTTTGGGGAAAAAAGGTTAGTGACAAAGATTGAGAAAGTTCTTTGAATGTTTGTCTCTTATAAAAACACATACCTCTATCAAGTACTAGTACTGCACAAGTTAAAACCAAAACAAACAAAAACCCAAACCAAAAAAAACCAAAACAAAACCAGAGACTGAAACTCAAAACTGTTAAGTTGCTAGGGCTTCTTGTCCTCATATTTAATAGTTGAGCAATCGTTTTTATCTACCACTCTGCCCAAATGACAAACTAAAAATCATACAAGGAAAAGGCTCCCTAGGTGAGCGGTGAGCAACTGAGTGTTTGACAAGCCACAAAGCTAATTACTCCAAGGATACTCCTTTCAAGTAACCTTGGCCTAACTACACCCTCAATGCATAACCATCTTGACCCTTAACATATTGACACTATTACTAAACTCAAGAGTTTAACAAACTTCATTGCCAATACCCATGCACCAGAATGTTTAATATAGAAAAAATTAGCCTCAAACATCATATGATGTTTACTCCAAAATAGCTTTAGGTATTGTTGCTCATCTTTCTAGGGAAAACTGAATGAATACTAGAGTGTAATTATCTGCTACAAATTTTGTTCACTTTTAATAAAAATATATTACATTTATATAAAAAGGGAGTTATGGGTTTTAAGATTCTACATTTTTAAAAAATTCAAATATATTCATACCGATGTGCATACTACTAGGCTTTTACATCCAAGTGCATATTACTACCTAAAAAGCTATTAAAATATTTTTGTGCAGTGTAGTCTAGAATTGTAATTAATGAGCAAACTTATAGAAAAGTAATTCACGTAACAGGAAATCTTATGTACAAAACAATCTAACCACAAATGTTAAAAATGGTTGTTTCCTAGAATAAATCTAAGAAAATTGCTTTTGAGCTAGTCCTAAATCTTCTTAGGTCACAGCCAAGGCCACCAACAAGAAGGATTCTACCAGAAACTTCAGAGACTATTTGTTCTCCTGTACACTTTGACATTTTTTTCTTTGCTATTAACCTACACTACTTTCTGATCCTACTGTTGACCGCTCTCTATTGCCTTCAAAGCATCAGCAGCCCTGTTCCTCAGCTTTTGGCTCAGTTAGCACTGGATTACATTAACTATTTCTACAAAAAGAATCCTTTTTTGGGGGGTGGGGGGGTGGAATGTCTTAATATGTAATGCGTATCCCAGGTTGGCTTCCAGCCTTTACTTTTTCTGCCTCTCTGTAGATTACAGTACAGGCCTGTGCTGCCAAGCCCGGCTTGATTGAAAGCATGTCTTGAACCAACAGCAATCTTAAGTTTTCTCTGGTAAACATTTGTCTTAAACCAATGTATTTTGTTCAGTTTGCTTACTACTGGGCATGATTAAGTCAATTTTTTTTCCTTCAGGTATGTTTTAGTATTTGGGATTAAAAAAAAAAACTAACCTAAGACATTTCCTCTATAAAGAAAATTTGTAAGCATAGATGTAACTAGTGATCTTTTAGTCTAGAGATCATTCCCAAAGCATTTTCTCTTTCCCTTTCCTCTAATTTTTGGGGCAATGCATACATCATGTCCTAGTTTGTTACTTGACCCTTTTCTGTTGTACTGAGTCCCAGCACTAGGCCTATACAAGACTTTTGAAAGGCACGGGTTAAAACATTAAGATCAACAACTGATCTGAATTAAAATGTGAATTGTTCCCCGGGTTAGGAATATATACCCTAGTAATATATACACCGCAGTTACTCACACCAATGATTGCTAACACTAAGTTAACCACTAAGCCAAAAGCCCAAGAAGATGCTATCCTTGTAGTGTTGGTTCTATGGCAATGTTTGAAAACTAGCTTGTAGCAATTTGTAGAGTATATATAGTATAAAAATCTGATTTAAAACACCTAAAACAAAAACTATAGCAATCAGTAATACAAGAAACCTGAACTTACCAGAAGCAGGTTAAAAACAGATACACTAAATTCTGATTTTAGTTCTACAGTTTGACTCATGATTCCTCACCTCACACAGTGAGGCTCCTTTTAGAAGATTTAAGTGCTCTGTGCAAACCCAATAAATTACAATTAGGGGATCTAATGTTATCACATGGCTAGTTAAGTTAGCAGCACTGTGTAGTAGTGAAATCAATGACTGGCTTGCTTGTATGATGGCTTCTAAAAGCACCTGTTCCCAAAGTCTCGTGTATCATATATGTCTATCAGGTGAGGACAGCCATTTACAGTTATAAACATGATCAACTGAACGTTAACTTCTCCCAGCCAGTACCTTTGCCCCTCATAAATGTTAAAAGCCGTCTTGGGGGGGAGGGGAAGGGAAGAATTCAACTTTATATTATAAAAATCATTGTCACTATACATTTAAGTTTTTAAAACCTAAATGTTGCAAAGTAACAGAGTAAAAGAATAAGCTGTCCAGAAAGCACACACTTAACGTTCCTCCTCTTAGGAGATGTAGTATAGAGGGATTTAGACCTTGATGGCGAGAATCCCAAACAAGAGTAAAATGAATTCTTTTTATTGCAAACAAACGTCTAAATTAATTTCTCCACCCACTTTCTTTAGAAAGAAAAAGAAATCAGCAGGCTAAGGAGATACCCATTCAAGAACTGACATGATTAAAAATTAAGATATAAATGGGTGACTCACAAGTCCATTAGCTTACAAAGATGGTGGAGTGAACTACTACAAGCACACTAGTTACACAGTATTTCTGGGAGAAGGGCATACAGACATAGCTAACTTCATATAGATCCCATTAGACAACTGGATTTACAACAAGTTTTTTAATAAGAAATGGGCAAAGCCAGCTTTCTTTTCAGAATCAAAATGCAGAACAAATGGAAAAGTTTATGGTATTTAACCTTCACAAGTTTGAGCCTCCACATATAATGCAACCAAGTTTACATTTTTAACAGCCCTTCTACATACACTCCATCTTCTCAATCTTGGTTCCAAATTTATCTTCATTCCCAATTATGCCAATTTCATTGTTAATAACAGAAAATAATAGTAGTAACAATAGTAGCCTTCCCGGGTTTTGTCCTATTCCTCGACTATTACCCAGCGGTGCAGAGAGGATGGAGTGTATTATGAGCAGTACAGAATCTTACGTAATTCATGAGGGCCACTTAGTCCTTCCATGAATCTGGTTGCTAACATTGCTATTTTATTGTGACAATGACTCCCGACTGTTAATTCTCTGTGAGAAATGGGGGAGTAAATGCTTAATAAAAGACACCAGGTACAAAGCAACATTTTACTTTTGTTGTGATAAAAAAAAAAGTCACATTTTACAGATAAAATGTAGAACCCTGAAATACTGACACATTCTCTTATCGTGCACAATGCTGAGGTTCTCTTACGATTCACTTTAAAACTGCAATTAAAAATGTACAAAAAAGAAAAGAAAAGAAAAATCAACCCACAAAGCTTCTAAAAAAGGAACCCGCAGGCACTTCCTCTTGTGGAATGTTTAAAAAGTTAGCCTACTAAAGAAAACAGTCGACTTCTTGTGAAGGTTTTGGAGAAATATGTATCAGTTCGTTTTATTTGGGTATTCAATAATATCCTTGGTGATAATGCTGACTCCATGGCTTCTGACCCCAGAATTGCTGTAAGAGAAAATTTTGTTTTTAAAGAAAAAAACATCAATAAGTCACTCAAATTGTTTTTAGGAAATGACATTGATCTAATTGAGAGTAATTGCTGGAAATAAATTTATACTTATCACACTTAATTTCTAATCAGACCAGAAATTTTAATTTACCAATTACCCGTATTATTTTACCAATACACATTACAAAAGAAAACAGGAGACTTGGGTTAGTTTATATAATTAAAACTATTGAAAAGGACCATGTAAAACAACCATTATGTAGTATTATTATTAAACTGTTAAAATCCAGTCTAACCATGGTTACAATTTATAACACAGTTAACAATAAACACCTTGTCCTCTTAATGTATATATGGAAATACTTCAATCCCCAGATAAGGACTTCCACCTGAATCTTAAACATAAACACTATAATGTATGTAATCATTTAAGAAACTACTTACACCCTGCTGCCACTGGTTGTAGCCCTGAGATTGATTTTTGTAGCCACGATTGTTTCCTCGTCCTCTGAAGTTCTATGAAAAGAAAAAAGAAAAAAAAATCTGTAAATAAAGAGCCCCGAAGCAACAGATTTTAGGGAGGGGCATGCAGAAACCCTTATACCCCAAGCTCACTGATAGTAAGTTAGTGTGCCTGAAAAGCAAAGTTCAATAAACTAAATCATTTCATAACTATGGAACACCAATGAGACTCCCAATCATCCATCTCTAACTTTCTAGGCCAAATCATAGTCAATACCTGGTTATAGTTCCCTCTGTTGGGCATTCCACCTCTGTTATAATTCCCTCTGTTTGAGTAACCACCTCTGCCAGGAAACACAGGACCACGAGGATAAGGATAGCCAATTCCACCACTTCCACCACCGCCACCTCTCTGTGGCATGTTGCCTCTCCTGTTATATCCGCCACGGTTCCCAGGAGCTAAATGCAAACAGAGCTTAGTTTAGTCCTGTCACATACAAGTCAGAATTCATAGATAAGTCTGAACATTAATGAAAAATAATCAATGCCATGGTATACCTAGCATGAGTTTTTAAAAAGTATGTAGTGAAGTATGCCATGTTTACATGGCAGCATAGAATTATCTAAGAAACCAACTTCCTATTTAACTACTTAAACTTAAAAAAAATCCTGTCTTAATCAAAATTAAAAAAAAAAAGACAAAAACCTTAATCTCTCAGCTCAGTTTCAAATAACATAACACTTAAAATAACTTGCCTCCTCCTCTAAAATTGCCACCTCGCATGTTGAATCCTCCACGTCCTCTATGGCCACCACCTCTGTTGAACTGGTTCTTGCCACTCTTGTTTTTATTGCTCTTCTTTGAGCCAGTGTTTTGCTTCTTTTCTGGCGGAAGTGCCTTTTTGCTTTCTTCTTTATATTGCTCCAAAAGCTTTTGGGCTTCTTCCTTCTGAAGCTCAACATAGGTTATTTCATCAAAGCATTCAGCTACCTCTGGCAGGGTGAAGTTTCCTACAGGGAATAAAGTAAAATTAAACTTATATACTAATTCTATAATGTTAAAAAAAGATTATATAGAGTGTTTCCCCTACATGTGCCTGCATGCCAGAAGAGGGCACCAGATCTCAGTATACATGGTTGTGAGCCATGTGGTTGCTGGGAATTGAACTCAGGATCTTTGGAAGAACAGCCAATGCTCTTATTGTCTGAGCCATCTCTCCAGCCCCAAATTCTACAATTTTAAATTAATTAATTTTTTCCCCCAAGTAGCCTTGGCTGTTCTGGAACTATGTAAACCAGGCTGGCTTTGAACTCAAAATCCAACTGCCCCTGCCTCCTGATCCTGAGATTAAAGGCATCCACCACATACCGCAAAGCTTGAATATCCTTTTTTAATTCTTTCAATTAGTATCTGGCCATGGCTTAGTGCCATTCTTTGTTTTGGTTTGTCAAGACAGGGTTTCTCTGTGTAGCCTTACCTGTCCTGAACTCACTTTGTAGACCAGACTGGCCTCGAACTCAGTGACCCACCTGCCTCTGCCCTCAAGTGCTGGGATTACAGGCAGGTGCCATCTTGCCCAGTTTTAGTGACATTCCTTGTAAAATAACCAAAGATTAGTAGTATCCCTACAAATACTGGTAAATCACTGTACCCTGCCAAGGGTGGTAGTTTATGCCTTTAATCCCAACACTCAAGGAGAGGCAGGCTGATCACTGTGAGTCCAGGACAGCCAAGGCTAGAGATATCCTGTCTAGTAAAACAAAACAAAACAACAAGAAACAAAACAAAAACCCACACTGTAATTCTAGGCATAAATTATAAAAAGAAACTTAAGACAGTTTAAGAAAAAGTAAGGTTCCATGCCTTTCATCTTCAGGACAGCATGTTCTGGAAGGTCTTTCCCTTCTACTTCTGCTTTCTTCTGTGTCCTCTGCTTATAGTCTTCATCTTTTGGGCAAACTACAACAGCTTTCCGCTGGAAGCCTGCAAACAGGCACATTTTTCTCCTCTGGGCAGCTGCAGACACATTTGTCTTTGAGGGGAAAGAGTTAAAAAACGTTAATCTTCTACATGTTTATCAATTATCAGGTAACATTTTTTAACTTCAAAGCTACTGCTTACCTGATCCAAAATAAAATTTCGCTTCTTGCGGGCAGCAATCTCGATAAACTTTCCAAGACACTGTGGAGCTCTCTGCAACAGTGTATTCAGCTTTCCAGTGTCTGCCATCTGCTTCTTAAAACCAGCAACCTACCAAAAGGTTTTTTTCTTTTAATTTGTGTAATTTCTTATATACATTTAGCAAAAGCTTGCGACTACAGGGACCAGGTAACATACTCAATTATATCCTTTAATATTTATCAAAAAAAGAGCTCTTTTGATCTTGGTCTTTAAATTGCTAAGGATTAATTTCTGAAAAGGCAGGTACTGGAAGATAGCTTATTACAGATAAGATTACTTTAAGTAACCCATTTTGTTTTAGCCAAACCCCTATTCGTTAAGATAGACACACAAGCCAAGGTTAACCTAGCATGCCTTCTGACTCCATTTATTTGTTATAGTGAAAATTAAGGCCAAAGGCATAGCATATGCTAGACAAGTTACCTCCCGCTGAATTATTATCAGTATTTCAGGGTTCCACATTTTATCTGTAAAATGTGACATTTTATAGTTTCATTCCTTTTCTTACCATCATTTTATCCATAATGGTATTTGTTCCAAGAATGTTATACTTCCCAGGGTTTTCAGCTGCATGCTTAGTAACCCAGGTAGTTTTCCCAGCTCCTGGCAAGCCAATCATCATTACAACCTACATTGAAAAAAAGAAAACGCTATTTTACTACTTTATCATTCAGTAGTCCACTATTAACAATACTATAATTTACCCACCATTTAGCTTTGCTCAACATTACTTTAGTCATAAATCTATAAATTCCACACTAAAAACAAACTTACTTCACAATCCTTCTTCTCTTCAGGTCCCTTTGGTCCTCTAACTCGGTCCTCTAAGGGGACATTTTGGATAAAAGTACAGTCTTCGGGTATTGGAAAGTATGGCTTTTCCTTCTGACCAAAATTAAATTCAACTGCACAGTTGTGGCAGAGAACATGTGGGAACAGTGGCCGGTCGGCAAGGACTTCCTTACTGATCTTGAAGGCAACACCAAGATCTTGTCCATTCTTTGCATAGGAGAGTTCAACTTCATCCGTTTCAAAGTTCTGTTGAATGTAATTAAAAACAATTTTAAGGCCCCTTAACTCAAGACATATAAGTTTACACATTAAGGCTAATTGCTAAGAACCAATGGTTATAAACAAAGCACAAGAATCCGGCATCAGCAAATAGGTTTTTCAGGCCAATCTTGTTTTTCTGACAAAATGTTTTAGTGATTTAAGAGTCTTTTATTTTCCCAGTTTCAACTGCTCGTATGTGGCCAGAGTTCAGATGTCTTTCCTTCTGTCACTGAACCTGGAGCTTGATGCTTCAGCCACACTGGCTGATTCCCCCTCCCATCTGCTGCATATCGCACTACTTTACATGGGTGTTAAGTATCCAAACTCAGGTCCTCACACACAGCAGAGACTAAAATCTGTGAGCCTCCTTTCCCAAGCCCCTATCCAACTAGCTGCATATATTTAGTCACTGGTAAGAACTTTCTTTTAAGCTGGGCATTGGTGGCACACCCCTTTAATTCCAGCACTCAGGCAGAGGCAGGAGGATCTGAGTTACAGGCCAGCCTGATCTACGAAGGAGTACAGGACAGCCAAAGCTACACAGGGAAACCCTGCCTCGATAAGCCAAAAATTCCTTTTATATACACAGCTAGTGACATTAACAGGTAACAACTTACAGCAAAACATGTAATCACATCATTTTCATCAAACTTCTCTCCATAATCTTCTGTCTCACAGTTGCAGGTTTTTATTCCTTTCAGAGAATATCCATAGGAAAATTCTTCTTCGCCTAGAAGACAAAAAACAAAGCATAAAACCAGCGTCTAAGCAGTCCAAAGACCCATCTAACTTATTTAAAATGTATGCTAAAAAGAATTACTAGCAAACATATTGCCCACCCTGACAAACAAGTCTCTCTATACCAAACACCTACATGACTTAAGGGTCAGCTAGGACATACAATTCACATGTCAAAACAAGTTTATTTTAATCATCCTTTAAACAACACAAAGGATTGGTTTGACTTATGTCTGTAATCCCAGGCAGGCAGTACAGCCAAGGATACACTGAGAAACAAAAAAAACCCACAAAGGGGGAAAGCAAAATAAAACCCATCCTTGTCTGCACATGCTAGCTGTAAAACAGCTACACTAAATGGATAAACTCCGGTAAAGGCTCACACTGCACTCTTGGTCTCAGTTAATACTGTAACCAGATCCTAAAGCAGTATGCAAATGTAAACTTTACCAAGCAACATTCCACTTGTGGTTAGTGACCAGCCAATCCGAACTTCATGTATGTCAATATCTTTTGTATATAAATGCCTTACTGGGATCTTCTCCGTTACCTAAAAATCAAGTTAATTACATGATTAAGCTATAAAACACAGTCTCTTGCACTCTAGTTTATTTCATCTGGGCTATGGGCCAATTTTTTGCCCCACTATTAATACAAAGAAAAAACATTCCATCTTTGGCCATACACTTCCCCCATCTTGAAAGATCTAGTAAGTTGATATATAACAAAGATCTTATTTCAGAAGAGTTCCTTTTGACCTACATCACCCATCAATACAAATAGGTTCCCAGGAAGTCACAAAATTCCATTTACCTTCATCTCAAAACAGACTTTGCCCTTTGATACACCATAAGATGCTCTTCCTCCAGCCCAAAGAAAAGCAAAACTTTCCATAGTAAGGGAAGAAGCACTGAGGCGGTCTCTTGATATTTTAAAATGCAGATCACAATTATCTGAAATTATATCAAATGCCAAATTATTCTTTTGATATCCAATGTATTCCAGCTATGTTGACAAAATTTAGGTTTTTTCATGTAATTTATTACTGCGGAAAATTGTTTTCATACCATGCTCTTGTTCCTATTCTCATTTTAAGCCCCACTCCCACCAAGACAGTTTTAACTGATTATATACTAGTCAACTGCCAATTAATGCCAAACTTTGAATTGTCTTTTAAGTACCATAAAAGGACTGAGACAACGCAACAGTAATACATACCTGCTCTGCTCTTTACCTTGATTTAGAGGCAAGCAGTAGAGGACAGCAGGATATCAAAGTGAAGCGTGCCAGAACCAGGTAGGATTTACCAGTGACAATAAAAAACGGAAGGGAAGCCACCACCAAGTATTTTAAGAAAGCTGCGGAACCTATGCTTGGTAGACTAACACCAGAGTTCTAGAACCTTAACTCATTTCTGAAAGAGTTTAAGCCAGCTTCAAACTCAGAAACCTGGCAGTCTATTAATCTGTAGCCTTTTAGGCTTGTACACCCAACCTGGTAAGGTATCACAAATAGGAATTAACTACTGCCTGGATTATACAAATCCAGTCCTTAACCTAGCTATCTTTGGGTGACTAGAGCTCATTAACCCGCAGCTTCTCAGAACTGGCACTTGACAACTAATGTTAACTAGAAAGCTGTTGATTTTTATTGAACTTATCTGCAGTTTGAGATTCTGCAAGCTTTCTTTAAAAAATCTCCTGACTGCTGATAGAATTTTGTTTAAAACAAACACTAGCCGACTGGTCTGAAACTCCAGTAGCACTGTGTTAACCACTCTCTTGAATCATTATTATACTATCTTGTGGTTTCCAAGTATTTTACATCTCAGTAAACGACAAAACTTCCAAGTCAGTTTGTTTTCTCTTTCTGTTGCAAGACTTAACTGATTTAACTGTAAACCAGCCAGTTAGAAACCAGCCAAGTTTTACAAGTAATTTAACTCAGTAATTTAACATCAATTTGTACAAAGAAACTGGAGAGTCCAAGCTTTTAACCCAAAGTGAACCCTGTAACTATTCAAGCACTTGCTGTTTTTTTTGTTCTGCTCACATCAAGTTATATATTCTTATTAAATACTAATCTAATCGGCTTCTTTAAAGGATAAAAATGCAAATCTGACAGCTAAAGCCCGTATCATGGCTTGCAATACTTCCTCATATTCAATTGCAACCCAACTGGGTAAAGTAGCATATTTACAGCGCTGCCATTGATACCATTCGCTGCTGAAGAAAGCTAGTGGCTCAGATAGCCCACTGCTGCTGCCCCAGGTCTTTGGAAGAAATCAACTTATGTTAAAGCAGCAGCTACTGAACTGGAATTGAGAACAAAAGAGCAGTTATTGAAAGGTAATATTACAATCCTTAGAATAGGGAATATACGTGTGTGCTAATGGGAAACCAATTAGTAAGTATTCGACTAGCCCAAATAGCTCACTTAATCTAATTCCATAAAGCTATCGTCTTACCTATCTAAGGACAAGTTACAGGCAGGGTTTTAAAAAACAAGTTTCTGGTAGCTGAACAAAAATTGATTAGTTTTACATCCCTAAGTACCGAGAACTTCTGTTCCATGTCATAAAAATATTACCAATTAGTAGAGCTTATAAAAAATATCAATACAACTGAAGTGGTACTAAATACTGAACGACTGTAACCTGAACATAAGCTTATTACTTTCCTGCTTTAAAACAAATCTCTTAATGGGCTTTTCTCCACTTTAAGATGAACACATTTTCCTAACACTTAAAACTAAAATTAACACTATACTTGAAAACTAGAAGAGAGCGGGAAAGTCCGCTTCACTTACAAGTATCAAGACAAACCACTGTGTCATCGAAGTGTTCGTCTTCTTCTTCAACAGGTGGCTGAGGAGACTTGGCTCTGAAAGACAGAATCGTCTCCTGATAAAAACTCTTTCCACCATAAAGAATAGGTGGCAAGTGAAAATTAGGTTAGGATGCTCTACCTGCTGTACTTGTTTTCTTCAATATACTCAAAATATCCTCGGCCATGATCTTCTCGGGGTCTTTTAACACCTCTCTTTTTATCTCCGCCTTTCTGTTCTGTTTTGCCGTCTCCTATAACAACACAGAACACCGCCTTACAACACCAGTCCGCTAACTAAATAATGGAGAAAAGCACTTCTTTCTGCTCCCATCCTCGAGTTACTGATTTTTTCCATACCGGTTCTGTAACTTAACCCATGAAACAAATGCGAATTTAAAAAAATAAAGCCATCAATCTGGAATTGGACTGCAGACAGTGACGCAGTCTAAAGACACTACTAATTCTGCCAGCGTACCGTAACCTTCCAGAAAGCCATCAAAAATAAAAAATAAAAAAGCGCGACGACGCCCGAGCCCACGTGCACTGCGCTCAAGCGGGGGGAGGGGTAGCGTGGGCCAACCACCCCTCCCCCACCCGAGCCCGCGTGCCCCGCCGCCGCATTGTACTGGGCTTCCGCCCCACTCCCCGCGCCCGGCGCCTCCCGCCGGAAATGACGTCACACCGAGCCCCTGCGCTCCTTGCACAATACCGCGGCGAAGAGCCGCCAAAGCCCGCCCGCCCGCCCCGGGACCTTCGAGCCTTTCCCCTCCCCCACCCAAGACATGTGCCCGAACCGCGCGCACGCAGCGCCCCAGCGGCCGCCGCTCCCGCCCGCCCGCCCGCCCCGGCTCCCCCGCCAACCCCCAACGCAGCAGCAGCTGCAGCTCCCCCCGGCGCCCGACATACATAATGGAGGCGCCGCCGGCACGGCAAGCAGAGCCCTCTTGGCGGCCCCGGGTTCCCCCCGCCCCCACCTCCCGCGGCGCCCGCCCCTGGGGGCCCCCGCAGGCCCGGGGCACGGTCCCCACGCGGGCCTCCCGCCGCGCGCGCAACCCACAACGCAACACTCACCCGCCGCCTTCCGCCTTCTTACCTCCCGCCTGCTGTTGGCCCTGCCTCGCCCCGGGCGGCGCCACCGTCACCGCGAAGAGCGAGGTGGGGCCGCTGCTTTTCCCCGCGGCCTCCTTGCCGGCCCCGCGCTGCTGGGAGGGCTGCTGCGCCGCCGCCGGCGGTTGGGACTGCTCCTCCCCGTGGCCGTTCTCGTCGCCCGCGCCCTCCTCCTCGTCGCCGAGCTCGTCTTCCCCCTCCTGGAAGCCCTGGTCATCGCCGTTCTCGTCTTCCGACGCCGCCTCCTCCTCTTCCATCGCGCCAGCGTCCGCCGCCCCCTCCGCTCCGTTCTCCTCGCCCAGATCCATCTGGTCGCCGTCCAGAGCGGCGATGCCCTCCTCCTCCTCCTCATCTTCGGCGCCGGCCGCGGCCTCCTGCTCTAGGCCTGCTCCGGAGCGCCCGGCGGCATCGCCACCCAGGTCGAGGCTGCCGTTCCCGGGCTCCATGGCGGGGCGGCCTCCTGCCTCGTTGTCCAGCGCGGCCTGGAGTCGATCCATGAGATCGGCCTTGAGGCCCTTGTCGGAGAGGCGCCGCTTCTTGAGCTCCTCCTTCAGCTCCGACACCTTCAGCTTCTTGACATTAACAGGCGAAGAACTCATGGTGAGGGCCCCGGTTCACCGCTGACTGCTGGCTCCCTCGGCCTGTTGGCGGCGGCTGCTGGTCGGCCCGGGCGGCGGCTGCGGCTGGAGATGGTTGAAGTACTGCTGCAGAGCGGATCCGCCTGCTGTCGAACGGCGCCAATTCCTTTCACCGAGTTCGCGAGGCAAGACGCGGAGACTCGCCCGGCGCGAGCGAGCACGCAACGTCCTCTCGCAGGGGCGGCGCCGCGCACGTAATATAGGCGCCCCGCCCCCTGCCGAGGCGCGGCGCGCTAGGGCGCCTGCGCGCGCAAGCCCCGCCTCGCCCCGCCCCCACGGCGCGACCTCCGCGCTGGGCCCCCGCCGAGCAAATGGAGGCTCAGGAAAGCCGCCTTTCGGTTAAACCGACCGGCCGCAGTGGCCGCCGGCCTTTCCGGCTTTTCGGTGGCCGCGCTCCTCTGGCGCTCTGCCTTCGTAGCCCGGAGGAGGCTCTCCTCTTCCCGCCTTCAGTCCTCACCTGTCATTTCCCACTCGAGGACAGCCTCCTTTCTTCCATCTTAGTTTGGGTTTTTTTTTTTTTTTTTTTTTTTTTTGTCTGTCCCTCAGGCTGTAGGTTTAAAACTTCCAAGTCTCCACTGTAGGCGATTGTTATGCAAAGGCCGTTTTTTGTTTGTTTCTTTTCCCTCCATTTGATTGCGGTGTGGTTTTTACAAGTCCTGCTTTGCCAGTCGGACTTTTTAAGCTCTGCCAGGGCGAGGCCAGAGCCTTTCTTTTGTTTCTTCCACAAGCAGTGGTGCAAGGCCTGGGAAACAGGCTTGCTTATACTGCTCCGTGCTGCACAGCATGCTGAGCGGGCCTTGCGCACTACTTACCGTATTTATTAGTGATTCTTGAGGAAGCTTTAGAATTGCATGGAATTTTCCCCAACTCGTACTGTAAAGACAGGCCTCTTGCAGGACTTAGTCTGCCCGCTTCAGATCTGGTCCACCAGTTTGGAGGGACACCCAGCTAGAAAACGCATTTTGATTCTCTCCCTGTTTTCTCAGACATATTCTAAGCACATACATGCTGAATATTGCCTGCAAACACGGAATAATAAAAGGCTGGGATTTAGTTTGTTTGTTTCTAAACACACTTACCTGTCGTCCTATCCCTTGGCAGATTGGCAGAAATAACGAGATAAAACTAAACCCAGAGTGGTGGAGCATTCCTTTAACTCCAGCACTTGGGAGGCAGAGGCAGGCAAATCACTTGAGTTCGAGGCCAGCCCGGTCTACAAAGTGAGCCCAGGACAGCCAGGGCTACACAGAGAAACTGTGTCTTGAAAAAAAGAAAAAAAAGTTAAAACTAGTCAGAGCTACATAGTAAATTCCAAGTATTTTGAGCTTCATTAGCCAGACAAAACACCAAAAGTATTGCTCACAAAATCCATTATGATCTAAGCATATATCTATAATTCCAGCATGTGGGAGATGCTGGAAAGATGATCAAGAATTCAGTGTCACCCTGTTGGGTCAAGGTGGTACAAGCCTTTAATCCCAGCACTCGGGAGGCAGAGACATTCAGATCTCTGAGTTCAAGGCCAGCCTAGTCTACAGAGTCCAGGACAGCCAGGGCTACACAGAGAAACCCTGTCTCAAAAACACAGAAAATTACATCAATAAAATTCAGTGTCATCCTTGGCTACAGAAGGAGTTCAAGGCCAATATGAGTTACCTGAGACCCTGTCTCTGCAGAAACCAAAGACCCCCAAAGTGTTAAGCTATACCTACCATTTGACGCTGTGGTCCCTTCTTCCAGTTCACCTGAATGTTGGAAGTACAGAAATGAAATCTATCCTATTTGGCCAATATAATTTAACTTGTAAATAAAATGTTTTGTTCATTTGGTTTTTGAAGGGCTCACTCTATGTAGCCCCAGGCTGGCTGAGATCCTCCTGCCTCTGCCTCCTGTGTACTGTGATTTAAAACATGCACTACAACAACACTGCTGCAATCCTTTTTAAAAAGCATTTTTTCTTACTATGGAGTCATGAGTAAACATGAAATATATCTGTGAAAGGAGTTGAGTTGAAATCAATACAGTCTGGTAATTGGTGGTGACTGCCACCAAAATGGTTCCAAAATTTACTTTATCTTCAGAATATAATGATTCTGAAGCTTATAGATAAACCACAAACTAGAATTTCAACTCTTGTTCAGAAATGGAAGATAGAACTCAGGGGGCTTACAGATTTATAAACTGGATTATTAGTCCCTTGATCAGGCAGCATCAAACTTTATCACTAGGCTTCTATGTGCTCTCAGATGTGTATATTTATGGCAAAAATAACTAGCTGGATGTGGTGCTGCACACATTTAATCCTAGTACTCAAGACAGGCCAGCAGAGCTCAGTGGGTTTGAAGTCATCCATGAGTAAATAGCTACAAAACCCCACTAAACTCAAAAGGTTTGCTAAGCTAATAATACTAGATTTACTCGGGGCTGGAGAGATGGCTCAGAGGCTAAGAGCACTGACTGCTCTTCCAAAGGTCCTGAGTTCAATTCCCAGCAACCACATGGTGGCTCACAACCATATATAATGAGATCTGTACACATAATAAATAAATAAATCTTTTTTAAAAAAAATACTAGATTTACTCATAACAGGCATTCTTAGAACATTGTTGGCTGCAGTAACTTTTAGATGCACAGGAGGCAGATCCACAGTTTGATTATCCAAGAGGTTCACAGATTGGTTGATCTCCATGGGGCAGCAGATTCTCTCAGCCTGTTCACCCTAAGGCCCACGAAGCTGAGCCCTTGACACTCTCACTCCTCCATCCTTTGTGCTGCCCTAGACCAAACTGGAAAAAAACAGAAACAAAAACAGTTTCTTGATCAGAGAACCATCATCTCCCTTTTTAAAATAGTGGCCATTCCTTTTTTTTTTTTTTTTTTTTTTGAGACGGTCTCTCTGTGTAGGCTTGGCTGTCCTGAACTCACTCTGTAGACCAGGCTGGTCTCAAACACACAGTGATCGGCCTGCCTCTGCCTCCCAAGTGCTGGGATTAAAGGTGTGCACCACCAGCACCCCCAGCCTGGCCATTCCATATTTTATTTTGCCACTTTAAAAAAGTCTAAATGGGGCGGGCGTGGTAGCGCACACCTTTAATCTCAGCACTTGAGAGGCAGAGGCAGGCGGATCACTGTGAGTTCGAGGCCAGCCTGGTCTACAAAGTGAGTCCAGGACAGCAAAAGTCTAAATGGCTACATCTTTAATCCCAGCACTAGGGAGGCAAAGGCATGCGGATCTTTGTGAGTTCCAGGCCAGCCTGGCCTACAAAGGAAGTCCAGGACAGGCAGGGCGGCACAGAGAAACTTTGTCTCAAACAAACCAAAATCCAATCATAGGGTGTGGTGGCACAGGCCTTTAATCCCAGCACTTGGGAGGATCTCTGTTGCCTCTGTTTCTTAACAATTAGACTTTATTATACAATCCAACAATCCTATACGAGAGGGAAAAAGGGTTAAAGGGAAACAAGAGTAAATCTTCCGGTATCAGTTCCATGGGACGGATCCCCAGGTGTCTCTGACCCGCACTCTGGTCTGCCCTGTAAACTGGTCTCCCCCCCCAAATCCACGTGTGATCCTGCTCCAAAAACTGCAGCTTTCTCTCTCCTCTGCCAGCGTCTCTCTCGGGCCCTGCAATAGCCGGTCTGGGTCAGGATCCCTACCCCTATCGATGTTCATTAGAAACACAATAGCCTGGCTGGTCCACTTTCCGAATTTCAGACCCAGGATGGCTCCATTCAGTCTATCCCTGGTGTTTCCAAGGGGTAAAGCCCGCCAAGATTGCTTTCACCTGGGGCAAAGCTTACAAGTCCTTCCCACAGATCTTTCAGTTAGAGGCCAGCCTGGTCTACAAAGCAAGTCCAGGACAGCCAAGGCTACACGGAGAAACCCTGTCTTGGGGAGGGAGGGTAGGGAGGGAGTCTAAATGATGACTTTATAGTGACTCTTTTTTACTCTATGTGTATGTATTTACACACATAACATATACACGTTTAAATTGGTGTGTATGTGATGTTTATGACATGAGAGAGTGAACCTAGGGCCCTGTGCCTTCCCATTAAACTACATCCTAGCCCTATTTTCATTCGTATATGTGTATGTGTATTCAAATACATACATATATATACACATATGCATGTGTATATATGTGTATGTATATGTATGTAATATATATGTATAATATACATATAATTTCTTGTTTGCTTGCTTTTCAGACAGAATTCTACTGTGTAATTAATTGTGGTTGGTCAGAAACTAGCTGTGTAGCCCAGGGTGGACTCAAACTCAAAGAGGTTCACCTGCCTCTAGCTCCCAAGTGCTGAGTAAAGTATTTAGAAGGTGGGTGCTGGAAAGATAGCTTGGTGGAGATAGCTTGGCAGTTAAGAGCAATTGCTGCTCTTCCAGAGAACCTAAATTCAACTCCCAGAACCCATATTGAACAGCTCACAGCTGCTTGTAACTCCAGCTGTAAAGTATCTGAAATCTTCTCCTGGCCTCTACAGGCACTCACATGCACATAAATAAAAACAACTCTTTGAAAAAAAATCTTTTAAAAGGTGACATAAAAGCCAGGCGTGGTGGCGCATGCCTTTAATCCCAGCACTCGGAAGGCAGAGGCAAGTGGATCACTGTGAGTTCGAGACCAGCCTGGTCTACAAAGCAACTTCAGGCCAGCCAAGGCTAACACAGAAAGACCCTGTCTGGAAAAAACAGATCATAAATAAATAGCCGGGTGTGGTGGTATACACCTGTAATCCCAGCACTCGGGAGGCAGAGGCAGGCAAAATTGCTGGGAGTTCAAGGCCAGCCTGGTCTACAAAGTGAGTCTAGGACAGCCAGGGCTACACAGAGAAACCCTGTCTCAAAAAAGACAAAAAAAAAAAAAAAAATCCCCAAAAACCAGAACAAAACAAAGTACTAGAGAAGCCTTCCTAGTATAAACACTATCAAGAAGTGTTGTCTGTCATCTACCAAATGACTGGTGTAGAAAATCCTAAGAGATGGCCAACATAAGACTAGAACCGGGTTGGATGCCACACATTTATAGTCCCAGCCCTTGGGAGATGGAGACATAAGGACCCAAAGCTCCAGGCTGCCTCTGATACACAGCGAGTTTCAGCTGGTCTAGGCTAAGAGAGACAACAGACTAGAGTTGACCAATACAATAGCCACTAGTTGCATATAGCAACTTAAATCTAAATGAATGAAAGCGAATTCCAAAATTCACTCTTCAGTCACTCTAAGCATTTTTTCAATAGCTCTCATAGCCAGTAACCTTGTACTGTATAATGTAGAATACAATATTTCCATCACAGACTTCATCGGACAGCAGTTAGACCAAGGATCCAGCTATATATAGTCCAGCTGTGACTCAACCCTTGATTTTAGCCAGAAGGCTGAGCAGCAAGTAGACATGACTCAATTGACAGGGTACATGGAAAATTGGCCCCAGGAATGGGGATAAAAGTGTGTCAGATACGTAGACAAGTACATATACATCTCTGCAGTTTCCAATTCATTTACCTATGTAACAAATATTTACTGAACATTTGCTTCATGTCCAATAGCATATACTATACAGCCGAAACAGATGTGTGCCCCCACAATGCCAGCTTGTAGTTTGGTGAGAGAGACATGCCATGAGACCCAAGAACAACCCCACGGGAGCAGGACATCTTCATGGCTACATAGTTCCTATGGTATAGGTTTATACACACACATCCATACACTCAAAACCAAAAACCAATCAAACCCTACCACACACACACATACACACACACACACACACACACACACACACACACACACACACAAACACACACCCTAATGAAGCCAGTTGTATGGCATTCACTAGCAAGCAGTAATTAGCCAAGATCATATCATATATAGTCATTATTTTATATCCAGACTTCTGCTAGCTGGTTGTTAAGTAAATCCTTCATGAAAAGCTGGGGGAGAAAGGCTACTGTTGTTGCTCACTGGCTGAGCATGCGGAGTTCATTCTCACATAAAAGCTGCCTAGGGGGCTGGAGAGATGGCTCAGTGGTTAAGAGCACTGTCTGCTCTTCCAGAGGTCCTGAGTTCAATTCCCAGCAACCACACGGTGGCTCATAACCATCTATCGTGAAATCTGGTTCCTTCTTCTGGTGTGCAAGTGTACATGCAGGCAGAGCACTGTATATGTAATAAATAAATAAATCTTTAAAAAAAAAAGCTGCCTAGGGTTTGGGCCTAATTGCCAAGACAGACATGTACACTCTGCCCTGTGTAACTCCTTCCTTCTACCACGCTCCATCCTATCACACCAATAACACTCTATATGAGTGACTTCAAGTGCTTTGTCCTCTTGATTAATTTGTGATTATTACCTGGTATAATTGGGTACCAGCTGTGTGCCAGCCCCTGGGCCAGGCATTTCGTATAGAATAGCTCTGAGTTTCATGGCAATCTTGTAAGATGGGAAATATTACAGGAATGGAAACAGAATCAGAGTGTTTTCAATACCGACCCAAGGTTATTATTAAGTGATGAAGCTGAGGATGTTAAGTCAGGTGCTCAAGTTCTCTTTCCTGTATCAAAAAGTTCAACTCGGGCCGGGCGTGCAGTGCAGCTGGTAGAGTGCTTTGCCTCCAATGCCTAAAGCCTTAAATTTAATCCCAAGCGCGCAAATATTGAGTTAACCAGGCACGATGGTAGGCAGCTGCAATCCCAGCCCTTGGGAGGTAGACGAGGCAGCAGCAGAAGTTCAAGGTTATCCTTGACTGCAAAGGCCATTTGAAAACAATCTGGGATCATGAGACCCGCAGGAGAGCAACTGAAAGAGAAAGACCCACCTTAAAAGTAGGCATTGCCAGCCAATAGGCTGATGGCCTGGATGAAATAAAGCAGGGGAGAAAAATCAGCTCCTCCTGAACCCCTGAGAATATTACTGCTGTCATCTGTGACCCCAGCTTCTCCTGCCTTTCAGCTGAACTCACAAAAGTGACTCTCTCGGCTTTGGGGTTTTCAGTATTGAACTGGGCTGCAGTTTGGAACCTCCTTTAGGGCTCCAGCTTTTTTTTTTTTCTTTTCCATTTACTGCATTTTATATTGTATGCATATATATGTTATATGTGGGCTCACATGTACCACAGCATATGTGGGGGGAGGGGGGTCCTGTGTACCACCGCATATGTGTATGGGCAGAGGACGACTTGAGGGAGTTGGCTTTCTCCTTTCATGATTTGAGACGCAGGTTGTCAGGCTTGGTGGCCACCTTGCTGGTACTGGTCCCAACTACTTGAACTGAGAAGCTACTGTAATTCTTTGCCTCCCCAGCATCAAACAGCCATGCCAACCTAATAAATCCTCTTTATAATTATGCATATATATATAACATACATATATATATACATAATACATAATTTTTTAGATTCTCTTTCCCTAGAGAACATTAGCATACCCAGATATTTAATATGAGTGAGAAGTGAAGGCCACAGTGACAGAACAAATAGTTCAATCAGTTCATCTTAACCTGGGTTATGGGACTATGAAGAAAATTTGTTTAATATCCCACGGGGTTTTTTAAGACCACCTACCCTTAGCAAGCATAAACATCTGGATTAACTTTCTGGATGCTGCTGCTGCTATGATGATGGTAGGGAATTTTATTGGAGTGGTGCAGCAGAGTCTTTTCAAGAGAAGGGGCCATGCAATACTTACTCACTGGTCTCAGGACAACGCACTTGCATTCACCTTGAACAAGACCCTTTCCTCTCCTCACTCGCCAAATGCCAGATTCACATGGACAAAGGCATGAACCACGCACGGACAAAGGCATGAACCACGCACGGACAAAGGCATGACCCACGCAGGGACAAAGGCATGACCCACACACGGACAAAGGTATGACCCACGTATGGACAAAGGCATGAACCACACACGGACAAAGGCATGACCCACGCATAGAAAAAGGCATGACCCACACACAGACAGAGGCATGACCCACACATGGACAAAGGCATGAACCACGCACGGACAAA
>OU015747.1:129685847-129697562 GCA_907169655.1 Acomys percivali
ACCCACACATGGACAAAGGCATGAACCACGCACGGACAAAGGCATGAACCACACATGGACAAAGGCATGAACCACGCACGGACAAAGGCATGAACCACGCATGGACAAAGGCATGACCCACACACAGACAAAGGCATGACCCACACACAGACAAAGGCACCCTTAGCAAGGTGCCATCCCTCGGAATGTCCTTCCAACTCTCCCCAATACCTGTGTGTTTGCTTGATTTTGTTTTTTTCAGGTAGAGTCTCCCTTGTAGCCAGGTCAGCCTCACATTTGTAGCAACTCTAACAAGTGTCGGAATTACAGTGTGAGCCACTTTGCTTTGCCCCATACCTTGACATTACTGAAATTTGGCTCAGCCAAACACATCCAGATTCTCGGTAAACAAGTCTGTCGAGCATTTTCTTTTTTTTTCTTTCTTTCTTTCTTTCTTTCTTTCTTTCTTTCTTTCTTTCTTTCTTTCTTTCTTTCTTTCGTTTTTCAAGAGAGGGTTTCTCTGTGTATACCAGACATCTCTGGATTTCTGTGTAGACTCACAGACATCTGCCTCTCAAGTGCTGAAATTAAAGGTGTGTACTATCTTGCCAGGCCCTTTAGAAAGTTTTCTTGATTAATGAAGTGGACTGACCCTCCCCACAGGAGTGTGGGCTAGGCGTGGGCATTGGTGGAGGGTCCTGACTTCTATAAGAATGCAGGCTCAGCAAGGCATTTGAGCAAGTCAGTAGCAGCAGTATTTTTTCTTGGCCTCTGCCTCAATTCCTCCCTCTAGATTCCTACTGAGAATTTGTGTCTTGACTTCCCTTCATGATGCGCTATATACCTGGGACCTGAAGTAAACCCTTTCCTCCCCAAGCTGCTCTTGGTCCTGGTGTTTAACATAGCCATAGAAACCCTAACAAAGACACGAGCTGTATTGTCTATCAAATTCTTAGCTAGTATAGATATGAATAGTATCCTATTATGTCACCTTGTGAGCAGCTCGGAGGCTAGGCTTCACAATGCTTTTATATTTGATGTCATCCCTTGCTCCAGAAAGATTCTCCCTGCCAAGACTTCCACTCCACCCTGACTGCATCAGGAACGCCTCCTCTGAGTCTCCACAACCTCTCTAATATCCCTGCTCCATAGTTTTGCAATTACTTGTGTCCACGTCTGTCCCTCTCTCTGGGGGAACTGCTTAGGGGAAGGATGAGCCCATATCGCTCAGATGCCATTCAGCCAATGGCTCCAGCCTGCACTGCCGGGGAACCTCAGGCAAACCTGCTTCCAGCATCAGGCTTTTTATTGTATTGTTCGGCTTTTAATTCTTCCTTTTAAATGAGGGCCTGTGAGATGATAGCTCACTGAGTAAGAATTCTTGCCCCCACAAGCCCACTGACCTGGAACTTAAATGGTGGAAGGAAAAAAAAGCGACTTACGCCGGGCGGTGGTGGCGCACGCCTTTAGTCCCAGCACTTGGGAGGCAGAGGCAGGCGGATCGCTGTGAGTTCGAGGCCAGCCTGGTCTACAAAGTGAGTCTAGGACAGCCAAGGCTACACAGAGAGACCCTGTCTCGAAAAACCAAAAAAAAAAAAAAAAAAGTGACTTTCAAACTGTCCTCTAATTTGATCTTCCGGCTATGGTACTCGCATGCCATGCCCCATCCCCTCCAACAACAGCAACAACAACAACAAAAAGAAATAAAAAAATTGCAATTGTTTGTATTGTTACTGTAGAATACTACCACATAAGTAAGTACATTGTACACTGAGCCCACCTCCTCTAAACTCCCTCCCTTTCCCTTCTTCCCCCCACTTATCATTGACTCCCTTTGTCTTTTAACATATAAAATAACAACCGTTTTGACCCTAACTACTCCAGAATGTTAACAGTCACAAACAGGAAAATTCTAAACTGTAACATGGTACTGAAGAAATGAATGTTATTCATCCAATTATCATCTATTTATCAAACCTAGACTCTAGGAGTGAAAAGAGATGGTAAAGTTTTGTTTACCCATCCTGAAAGTGAGGGCTTTGCAACTTCATTTTGATAGCGTTAGGAAGAAGATAGCAACATTCGCTGTTTAATAAATGGCACTTGTTTTGGTTAGAGGGCAACACCAAGCTCCATTCCTCTGTGTCCTGGACACTGTATCTCTGTGTAGCCCTTGTCTCTCCTGGAGTTTGCTCTGTAGAGGAAGCTAGCCTTGAACTCACAGACCTGCCTAGCTCTGCCTTTTGAGTATTGGGGTCAAAGGCATGCTCAAATGAGCCCAGCTAGGAGTTCCTGACTCTTGAATGATTGTATTTTGCATAGGATTCAAACAGTGTTGTTGTTGTTGTTGTTATTTTAAAGAAAGCAGATAACCAGGTTCCTTGTTCATGTTATTCTGCAGAAGCATTGTAATTATTGTAGATAACAAAAAAATAAAACTGGGGCAAGAAAGATGTCTCAATGGGTAAGGTGCTTGCCACCTACATACACATTAACATAACATTAAAATATGTAATGAAATTTTATTTTTAAATATAAAGGAATGAGCCAGGCGGTGGTGGCGCACACCTTTAGTCCCAGCACTTGGGAGGCAGAGGCAGGCAGATCTCTGTGAGTTTGAAGCCAGCCTGGTCTACATGCAAGGCCAGGACAGTCAAGGCTACAAAGAGAAACCTTGTCTTTGAAAAACAAAAAAATAAATAAATTATATATATGCACGTGTGTGTGTGTGTGTGTGTGTGTGTGTGTGTGTGTGTGTGTGTATGTGTGTAAAATGGACTAGGTATGGTGGCACACATCTTCAATTCTGGCACCCTGGAGGCAGAGGCACATGGATCTTTGTGAGTTCTAGGCCAGCCTGATCTACATAATGAATTCCATGGCAGCTATGGTTATATAGTGAGACCCTGTCTCAATAAATAAATAACTGATAAAGTTCTAAAAACAGTGTCATGCTTTGAGACTTATTTTCTGGTAGGTTGGAAAGAGGGCTCAATGGTTCAGAGCACTGGCTGGCTGCTCTTGCAGAGGACCCAGGTTCAGTTCCCAGTACCCACAGGGTACCTCACAGGGTACCTCCAGGGATCTGACAACCTCTTCTGACTTCTCTGGTCACTGGATGCACATGGTGTACTAACATATGCAGGCAAAATACTCATGCAGATAAAATTAAAATAAAATATTTTTACCAGGTACGGTGGCACACCTTTTTTAATCCTAGCACTTGGGAAGTAGAGACAGGAGAACTCAGTGAGTAAGAGGCCAGCCTGGTCTGTATAATGAGTTTCAAGACAGCCAGGGCTATGTAGAGAGACACTGCCTCAAAAAAAAAAAAAAAAAAATATATATATATGTGTGTGTGTGTGTGTGTGTGTGTGTGTGTGTGTGTGTGTGTGTTGCATGTGAGTGTAGATGCCCATGGAGAACAGAGGTGTCAAATTACCCTGGAACTAGAGTTACGGGCTGCTGTAAACTGTCCAGTGTGGGTACTAGTCCTCTGGAAGAGCAGTGTATTCTCTTAACTACTGAGCCATCTCTCTAGCCTTAGTGTAATGCTTTAAAATACAAAAATAACATCACTAGCTGTCCATCAAATAGGACAGGTTTTTTTTTTTTTTCTGGTAAAGTGGATAAATTGGCTTGGTTGTCCATTCTTGCCTGGATAGTGAAATGACCAACAGAAAGGCACTGTGAGTGGCTGGTGATGAGTATGAAGGCATAGAATACAATTTCACTAGGGAAGAGTTTAGTTAATCTACTCTTTCCCATCAGAAACTGAACTCTGAACTGGGCCTGTATTGTATAACAAGGGTAGACCAGTAGTCCTAGAGCGGATGAGTTTGAAGCTAATTCTCTCAAATTAAGATGAGTAATATCACCAGCTAATTAAGTACTTTGTAAACAGAATCTTCATTCCTGCCTGCCTGGGAGGAGCAGAGGGAATTTATCTTCTTGCCTCCAGGGAAGACAAGAAGTAACAAGTTGAGAGATAGAGGCCAGTTAAGCTTTAAGCATAGACATGAGTCTTTCAGAGATCAGCTGTGATTTCTCCCATTCCTGGGAGAGATTTGATGCACTACAAAATGGACTCATTTCTCACTCCCCCCCACCCCCCTTTCATTCCTTCAGAATCTGCTTATACAATTTTCTTAAAGAAATGTGGCTGGGCATGCTGACATAAGCCTATGATCCTAGCACTTGAGAGGTAGAAGCACCAGAAATTCAAGATCAGCCCCAGTACACAAAGAGTTCAAGGGCATCTTGGGCTATGTGCATCACAGCTTCAAAACTACGACAATGAGAGCCAGGCGTGGGGGTGCCTTCCGGAGGCAGAGGCAGATGGATCTCTGTGAGTTCAAGGCCAGCCTAGTCTACAAAGCAATTCTAGGACAGCCAGGGCTGTTACACAGAGAAACTCTGTCTCAAAAAACCAAACCAACAAAACAAACAAAAAACAATGAGAGAGGCAGAGGGAGGAAGGGAGGGAGGGAAAGAGAGATACAATTGTGAATGTGAATTTCTGGAATTTCTTTATCTATCTATCTATCTATCTATCTATCTATCTATCATCTATCTATCTATCTACCTACATACCTATCTATCAATCTATATTTAGTTTTTTTTGGGACATGGTTTCTCTGTGTAGTCCTGGCTGCCCTGAAATTCACTCTGTAGACCAAGCTGGCCTCAAACTCAGAAATCTGCCTGTCTCTGCCTCCTGAGTGCTGAAATTACAGGTGTGTACCACCAGGTCTAGCCCAACTTGAATTTCAAATATAAAAACTGAAAGATATTTAAGGTCCAAGTTAGCAGTGCACTCGATCACCATGGTAATGAAGAGGCACTGAAAAGGAATCAGTTAAATAGAGTGATTTTTTTGTTTGTTTGTTTGTTTGTTTTTTGAGACAGGGCTTCTCTGTGTAGCCTTGGCTGCCCTGGCCTAACTTTGTAGACCAGGCTGGCCTCTGAACTCACAGAGATCCACCTGCCTCTGCCTCCCTAGTGCTGGAGTTAAAGGTGTGTCCCAACACACCTGGCAAATAGAGCGATTTTTAAACAACAACAACAACAACAAAAATGTTTTTCTGAGACAAGGTCTGTTGGAGCCTACACACTAGCCTCTAACTCAGTACATAGGTGAGGGTGACCTTGAGTTCTGGTCCTCCTGTTTTATCTCCCCAATACAAAGATTACAGCCTGTGTCCACATACCCTACTGTTATTCAGAGAACCTAGCTGGGGTTTGGGTCTTCGGTAGCACATTTGCTGTGTTTGTCTGTGTCTCTGTGTGTCTGCTGGGGTATGTGCACAGGACTGCAGGGGCCCAGGGAGACCGGGAGGGCAGGTCAGATCCTTTAGAACTGGAATTACAGTTATGAATGACCTACTGAAAACTGAACTCAGGTTCACTGTGAGAGCAGCACACACTCTTAACTGCTGAGCCACCTCTCCAGCCCCAGAAACCTGTTTTCCAGCGGCAGGTGAAGTAGAAAGGGACTGAGAAGTGACGATCTTGGGATAAGAAGCTAGAGATAACCTTTGACCTTCCTGAGCCTGAGGCCTTTGACATCTGCACAGAGGTCTCACTTAAGCAGTGGTTAAGAGCACTTACTGAGCCAGCATGCCTTTAATCCCAGCACTCGGGAGACAGAGGCAGGTGGATCCCTGTAAGTTTGAGGCCAGCCTGGTTTACAAAGTGAGTCCAGGACAGCCAGGGATACACACAGAGAAACCCTGTCTCCAAAATCAAAACAAAACCAGCCTGGATTACATAATAAGACCTTGTCCAGCAGTTTGATGGTGGCATACACCTTTAATCTCAGCACTTGGGAGGCAGAGGCAGGTGGATCTCTGTGAGTTTGAAGCCAGCCTGGTCTATAGAGTGAGTTCCAGGACAGCGAGGGCTGCACAGAGAGAATCCATGTCTCAAAAAACAAAAACAAACAAAACAGACCTTGTCCCAAGCAATGTCCTCTCATACAAATGTTTTTCTATTGTTTTTAAAATTACATGTATTATCAGTATGCCCAGCTAGCAATCAATCAAGACACAGACACTTGTTATATTTTAAGATAGCCTTAGTTAACCTGGGGCAGGGCACATATCAATCCTCTAAACTACCTCCTATAGTGGGGCAGGCATCGGATCCCTGCCTCAATCCCATGCCATCTGCTTCTAATAACTTCTGTCAAGCTACCTCCCATCCATAATCCCAAATACTTGCTAATGTCTCAGAAAAAAAAACCAAAACAATGCCCTGGCCCTGGTGGCACATGCCTTTAATTTAATCCCAGCACTCAAGAGGCAGAGGCAGGTGGATCTCTGAGTTTGAGGCCAGCCTGGTCTACAAAGTGAGTTCCAGGACCGGCAGGGCTACACAAGGAAACCCTGTCTCGAAAAAACTAACTAACTATATATAATAAAATATATAATAAAATTTATATATATACATATACATATATATATGAACGAGTTCCTCTACCAGAAGCCTTCCTTAGCCACTCAGTTCTTCTGCTTCTACTTATGAGCATCTCTGGAAAGATCTATGTTTTCTCAGTTCCATAGCTCCTGTCCTCTGTTAGAGTGCCGACGGACCTAAACTTCTGACGTTGCCAAAGACGATCTTGAATTTCTGACCACTCTCCCTATACTCTCCAAGTGTTGGGATTCAGTGCTTCCCGATTAATGCAGTGTTGGGGAATGCCCCAGAGCTTCATGCATGCTGGACCATCCTCAGCTTCATAGGCCCATTCTATTTCTTTCACTTCTGAATTTCTTTCTCATTTGCTCGCTTTCCTGTGTCATTGTCGCTATTTATTCCCACACTCTCCAGATGAATTGCAAAACTCTCTGCAGGAGATGTTCTACAGCAGCAAACACCCACAGACTGCTGCCCCATTCCTGGGCTCCCTCCGGGAGTGTTGCGGTCATGCTCCTCTCTGGACTGGTGCTGTCTAGTTAAGTCCTGGCCTGAGCCCCACCCCAGCCCTGACTCTTCTGTCCCGTCCTCCCTCTCCTGACTCTGATATCCATCCTACTCTTTTTAGCGTTAACCCCTCATCTGGGCAGAACACCGTAATTTCCCTTGGTTAAAAGCGAAATAGGAAATCGAATTTTAGGTTGAAAAATAATTTTCTCAAACTACTGGTGGCTTTTTTTTGGGGGGGGACTTTGTCTGAGTGTGTGTGTGTGTGTGTGTGTGTGTAGGCCCGAATTGGGTGGTGAATCCCCTGGACTTGGACTTACATGTGCTGTGAGGCATCTGGTGTGGGTGCTGGGAATTGAACTCAAGTCCTCAGCAAGAGCAAATATGTGCCTCCGACCCCTGAGCCATCTCTCTAGTCCCTCTAATGTTCTTGATCCTCTGTCCCTTGGGTTCATCTGCAGGCTCAACCAAGAACAGATTGAAAAGAATTTTTTTTTTTTAGTGGCATGAGTTCTGAACGCATACAGACGTTTTTTGGGTCATTATTCCCTAAGAAGTACAAGTATAACAGTTACTGGTAAAGCACATAGTCTAAGGAGTCTAGAGACAAAGTCGATGGGAAGGGTATAGGCGCTACACCACTCCATCTGATGTGAGGGGAAGGCTATAGGCGCTACACCACTCCATCCGATGTGAGGGCTATGGCTCTGGCTTTTGGTTTCCTCAGAGGTCCCAGAACCAACTCCTATTGCTCCCAAGGGATGGCTGTATACATGCACCTTATGTCCCCTTCAAAGACTCTTTGATTCTATTCCTCTTTACCTTTAGTGTTAGGAACTGGGATGGGAGATAACTTACTCAAATGTGTTTATGCACGTAGGCTTTTTGAATCTGAAATTCTGGCCTCTTATTCCAGGAACTTTTTTCCTATTGGTTCTTTAATGTTTTTCTCCCTCTGGTGCTTTGCTTCTTAAATTTCTACTAATCGTCTATGAGACTACCAGGATTAATCTTTTATTTTTAAAACTTTCTTTCCATTGCCCCCTCCCTTTTTTTTTCTATTATGGAAAATTTCTTCATGAAAAATAGTTTTGCTGTTATTTGATCCTTTTGAGGAGACTGTCCAACTTCATTTATTACTGAAACTCTCTGTTCATTCCATACATTGCCTTTGTTGTCTACAGCCCCCACCCCAGCCCCCACCCTCGCCCCAGCTCTCTGGCTTAGTTCCTGCCTTTCCCGTAGGAGGCCTCCTTACATGGCCTTTCACAATGAACGGTGGTGACTCACACACAGCACAGCTGAGGAAAACATAGTAAGGCTTGGTAATGTCAACTTCAGCAAGGATTATAGGGCCATGGTGCCCCAGCCAGCTATTCAGAATTTTAACAGAACAATTCCATCAAGGAAGGCTAATCATTCTTTAGGAGGGCAGATAGGACTATTAAGTGCTTAATGTCAGCACTTTGGGAGCATGATGATGGGTTGAGTTGCACTTCCTCTTGCTGTTAGCTTCCCAGAGTGTCACCTATCCTTGAGTCTTATCATCATCATTGTCATCACTCTCAGTGTGTGTGTGTGCTCACGTGCACATGTGTGCTTGCATATGCATGTGTGTGTGTTTGTGTGTGTGCTCACATGTACATGTGTGCCTGCATGTGCATATGCATGTGTGTGTGCTCGAGTGCACATGTGTGTGTGTAAGACACTAGTTCTCTTGCTTTCCACCTTTTTTTTTCCCGAGACAGGGTTTCTCTGTGTAGCCTTGGTCGTCCTGGACTCACTTTGTAGACCAGGCTGGCCTCAAACCCAGACCAGAACTCAATAGTTCAGCTAGAATGACTAGCCAGCAAGCTCCAGGGATCCTCCTTTCTCTGCCTCCCTGGAACTGGGAGCACAGCATGAGCCACCTCTCCCAACTTTTCCCATGAGCCCTAGGGATCTGAAGCCAAGTTTTCATGCTTTCATGATGTGGTGGTTTGAAGAGAAATAGACTCTGTGTGTGTGTGTGTGTGTATGTGTGTGTGTATGTGTGTGTGTTTGGCTTTTAGGAGGTGTGGCCTTGTTGGAGGAAGTGTGTCACTGTGGGGGTGGGCTTTGAGGTCTTCTATGCTCAAGCTATGCCCAGTGCTGCACACAGTCTCCTCCTGGCTGCCTGCGGATCAAGATGTAGAATTCTCGGCTCCTTCCCCAGAGACCATGTGAGTATGCATGCTGCCATGCTTCCTGACATAATGATGATGGACTAAACCTCGGAAACTGTAAACCAACCCCAAGGAAATGTCCTTCGTAACAGTTGCCGTGGTCATGGTGTCTCTTCACAGCAACAGAACCCTAACTAAGATACGTGGTAAGTCACCTCCCCAGCACATAGGCCGGAGTCTTGGCCTATTCAGTCACTTGCTCTAGAAGTCAACTTCTGGGCCCCTGGGGCAAGGGCTGGGATAAACATTTTCTTCTGGCTATGCAGACAAGATAAAGGTAAATGGTGGGAATCTATTGCATGCTTCAAACCAGCTCCTTATTTCCCGCCACAGTCAGCAGAGTTGGTCTCTTTTATTTTGGAGCATCTCCAAGGAACACACTGGTAGCCTCTTCTCTCCTTGTACCACTAACCCACTAATACCACACCCTTTGCTTGATTCCACTGTCACAAAGCATATAGTCTTATTCTTATTGATTCTTATTGTCTTCTTCCTTTTATAAAGTTGGGTTTTTTTTCTATAGTATTTTTATTAATTCTTTGGGAATTTCAAATATGTATACATGTATTTTGGTATATTTGCCCCCCTCTCATTCTTCCTTCTAACTCCTCTTAGACCCACAGTTACCCCCACCCTCAAAGACAAGTCCTTTTTAAATGTAGTATTCACTGGTATGCTCATTTTTGCTTTCTTTGGCTCTGTATGGTTAGATCCACCTTTGCCTCTCTCTCTCTGTCTCTCTCTCTCTCTCTGTCTCTCTCTCTCTCTCTCTGTCTCTCTCTCTCTCTCTCTGTGTGTGTGTGTGTGTGTGTGTGTGTGTGTGTGTGTGTGTAACTTGGCAGAACTTCAGGAGACCACTGAAATACATGCTTGGCTTGGCTTTAACTCTGCTGTGTCTTCTTATTTGAGACAAGGTCTCATGCAGAGGCTCAAGCTGGCCACAGACTTTCTAAGTCCCTTAGGGTCAGACCTTGAACCTCTGGCCTTCTTCTTTCTGAGTGCTGGGATTACAGGCATGTGCTACCCTGGCTAGTGTTTGCAGTGCCAGGGATGGAAACCTGGTTCTTGTGCATGCTGGGCAAGCACTCTGCCAACTGAGCTACAACCTTAGTCATTTGTAATTGGGTTTCTTTCTCTTTTGAGACAGGGTTTCTCTATGTAGCTCTGGCTATCCTGAATCTCACTATGTAGACCAGGCTGGACTCAAGCTTACAGTGATCTGCCTGCCTCTGCCTCCCAAGTGCTGGGATTAAAGGCCTCAAACTTGTTAAGTATCACAGACTGGCTTTGAACTCCTGATCTTCCTGCCTTTACTTCCCAAGTCATAGGACTATTTGTTCTCCACCCACCCCCCACGTTGGTACTGGCAGCTAGATTTGCCTGTATAGCAGGCAAGTACTCTACTACTGAGCTAAACTTCCATCCCACTTATTTTTTAAAAAGTATCATGTATGTGTGTATGTAGACATACATGTATGTATGTCATTGTGTGGAGGTTAGAGGACAACTTGTGGGAGTCCATTTTTTCCTTCCACTATGTGGAACGGAACCTGGGGGTGATGGCTATTTTGGTTGTCAATATCTGGAATTAACTAAAACCCCAAAGTGGCTTAACTGTGTAGTCAAATCATTTCAAGTGAGAAGATACAGTTTTTTTTGTTGTTTGTTTTTTGTTTTGTTTGTTTTGAGACAGGATTTCTCTGTATAATAGCCCTGGCTGTCCTGCAACTCTCTTTGTAGGCCAGATGAGAAGATACGCTTCTAAGGCAGATCTTTCAGGTGGGAAGACACACCTTTAATCCAGATTTTTTGAGGTAAAAAGAACTGCCTCTAATCTGGGCTTTATGTTCTGCTGGACACCTGTTTAAGGACGTGGAAGAAGGAAGCTCTCTCGTTTTGCCTGCCTGCTCTTGCCTTCACCAGCAAGTCCATTCCTTCACTGGCATTAGAGCCTACTTCTTCTGGATTCCAGCGTATACTGAAGACCAGCTGAGACAGCCAGCCTCAAGACCTGAACTACTGGATTCTTGGACCTTCTGTTCACAGGCACTCATTATTGGATTAGCTGGACCACAGCCTGTAAGCCATTTTAATAAATATCTTTATATCTGTATCTCTATATTTATCTCTACACACACACACACACACACACACACACATACTTTCTATAAATTCAGTTACCCTAGAGAAACCTGACTAATACCCGGGGATTAAACTCAGGCAATCAGGCTTGGTGGCAAGTACCTTTACCCACTGAACCATCACCCAGGCCCTCACTTGGGCTGTCTTCCTGCTTACTTTAAAGGATTATTGCCAGTACCCGACAATGTATGAAGCTACGATGCTCTGCTGACTCTAAAGGGTCAAGGGCTGCACAGTTACCCGATTCCTAAGATACTGTGTAGTGCTTTCTGTTGTGACTTTACTGGGGTTCTCTCCTCTTTTCCTTTTCTTTCTTTTTTCTTTTATGATAGGGCCTCAATATAGTCCCCAGATTGGTTTCAAAGTCCTGGGCTCAAGCTAGTCTCTTGCCTCAGCCTCCTAATGTGGCATCCCTCTGAAGAGAGAGAGAGAGAGAGAGAGAGAGAGAGAGAGAGAGAGAGAGAGA
>OU015747.1:129697572-129715447 GCA_907169655.1 Acomys percivali
AGAGAGAGAGAGAGAGAGAGAGAGAGAGAGAGAGAGAGAGAGAGAGATTGGGGAGGCTTTTTCCTCTGTAAAGTCTTAGAAGCAAGCTGCATGTCTTTCTGACAGATTATTCATCTTCTCTCTTAAAAAAAAATATTTAGTGTGTATGTACGTGGAGGTGCACATGGAGATCAGAAGACCATTTGCAGGAGTCAGTTTTCCCTCCATCACATGGGTTGTGGGTTCTGAGGATCCTGTCCAGGTCACCAGGCTTGGTGGGAGAAGCCTTTACCTTCCTCACCATCCTGTCAGCCCCAAGAGTCTTCATCTTCTCATGCAATGAGAAAAGAAGGCTCGAGAAAGAAAACGCCAGCCCAGGCAGCAGCACCAGACAGCCCAGACACAAGTGCTGAATACAAAAGAGAGGCAGCGTGGATCCTGGCAGCACTAGTGTTCCATGAAAAACACCTGCTCTGTTGGCAGCGGGGAAGGAGAGGCCCAGAATAGCACTGGCCCACCCACTCACAAAAACACAGGAACTCCCTTGACTGTAGGCAAGAGCAGGAATGTCAGGAGACCAGCTTAGGGAAGCTTGCTTAGAAGTGTTCCCAACATCATTAAAAAGGTCTTGTGTTTGCTCTACAATAGGAAGAGAATGAAAGCCAATTCTTTTCTTTGCAGAGATAGCAAAGCTTGCTTAGAGCTTCAAAAGTGGCTATGCACACTTCCAGCCGGCTTATTCACAAGGAAGTGACTCTGATGGGGTTAACAACATTCGAAGCGTAGGGGATGCTCCCTGAGGCACCCGTGATGGAATTGCCAAGTGGCACCCCACAGTGAGTGTGGCACTCAGAATTCCAGGTGACCTCAGCAGTGCTG
The DNA here is from genome assembly GCA_907169655.1 of Acomys percivali. Classification (NCBI taxonomy): domain Eukaryota; kingdom Metazoa; phylum Chordata; class Mammalia; order Rodentia; family Muridae; genus Acomys; species Acomys percivali. Next base: position 129,698,431 of record OU015747.1, read on the forward strand.
AAGGCAGAAACTGCAACTCTGTATAAGAGCAAGCAGAGGCCTGTGGGTAAGGAAGCAAAGAACAGATGTGAAACCTGAGCTGTGAAGACAGCATTATCAGTGACCTTGAATGACTCTCCTCAACCCTCTCCAAGAGTGTCCAAAACACTCCCTTGAGCTCTCGCTGGCCTGGAACTTGCTGGTCTCAAAGCCAATGAGATCTGTCTGCCTCTGCTTCCTGAGTGCTGGGAACAAAGGCACCATGTCTTCATGCCTGGGATCCTTGGAATGTTCTTAAGAAAAAGCACCAATCAGCCTGGAATGGTAGCACCTGGGAGGTAGTGGTAGAAAGATCAGGCGTTCAAAGTCTGCCTTAGTTACATAGTGAGTTTAAGGCTACATTGCGATCCATCACACCCTGTCAAAAGGAGAAGGGAGGGGGTGGGGAGGAAGGAAGGGAAAGAGGTTAAGAGCACTGTCTGTTCTTCCAAAGGCCCTGAGTTCAATTCCCAGCAACCACATGGTGACTCACAACCATCTATAATGAGATCTGATGCCCTCTTCTGCAAGTGTACATGCAGACAGAGCGTTGTATACATAATAAATAAATTTAAAAAAAAAGAAAAGAAAAGAAAAAATGAAGTCGGGTGTGGTGGCACACACGCCTCGAGCCAGAGATATGTGGGTTGATGTGAATTTGAGGCCGGTCTGATCTACAGAGTCCAGAACAGCCAGGATGACATAGAGGAAATCTTGTCTTGAGAAAAAGAAAAGAAGAAATGAGGAGGGGGTGTGGTGGCCCATGCCTGTAATCCAAGCACTGGGGAGGCAGAGGCAGGAAGATCACTGTGAGTTCGAGGCCAGCCTGGTCTACAAAGTGAGTCTAGGACAGCCAAGGCTATACAGAGAAACCCTGTCTCGAAAAACAAAAACCAAACCAAAACAAAAAACACCTAACAAAAACAAACCTGAATTTCCCAGCTAACATCTGTAGAGCAGATCATCCTTGATCTTGACTGTGGCCTTCAGTCACAACACAGACTCTAGATTTTATTGTGAAATATTTGGTTCCAATAATAAAGGCTTTGCCATAAAAAAATAGATGTTATTTGTTTGTGAGACTGTATAGCCCTGGCTGGATTCGAACTCACAGAGATCCACCTACCTCTGCCTCCCAAGTGCTGGGATTAAAGATGTGCAACACCACACCCAGAAGATGTAAAAAAAATTTTTTTTAAATAGTTTGAGGTGGAACCTAGGGTTTTGAGCATGTTAAGCAACTGCTGGCTAGCATTCCTAGCTTCCACTTACTATTTGTGAAAAATAGCTCCTGAAGTGACAGTGCTCAGGATTACCAGATATCTGTCTGTTAAATGCAAAAAGCCTTGGTCTGAAAGGGACACACGAACTTCAGAGAGCCTTAAGACTGCTTATGTGTAGATATTTACTTCTGACAAGCCTTTGGTTGCCCAATATCTTAGTGCACATATGTGAAAAATCCATTGTTAGGTGTGATGGCACATGCTTGTAATTTTGGCACTTAGGAGGGGGAGGCAGGGGGATCAAGAGTTTGAGGCCAGCCTAAGTCCTATGAGACCCTGTTTCAAACAAGGACAGCAACTGATCCAAAACCAATCAAATAAACAAATAAGGAAGCAAACCAAAAAACACAACCATGCAGAAAACCAAAAGCCATTGTTGGGCTGTGGATGTAGCTCAGCCAGGACCACATATCTGGATCCCGTCCCAAAAAAAGACAAAAAGAAAAAAAGATTCTCAAAGTCATTAGTCAGGCAAATTCAAACCAAAAGTGTTGTACCCACCAGGATGGCCAGAAGAAAAGAGGATAGAAAAAAAAAAAATAAGGCGCATTGGCAAGGATGTGCAGTAATCAGAGCCCTTGTGCTTGTGGGAATGCGCGATGATACAGCTGCTGAGGAAACAACTTGGCAGCTGTTCAGGAACTAAACGTAAAGTTACTGCATGATGCAGGGAGTCAACCCAGAGGGGGTCTGGAGAGGAGCAGAAATCATACACAAAACCCGGTGCGCAAACACTCATGGCCTCCCTATTCTGAAAAGGCTCTGCTTGTTGCTTTTCTGGTCACGGCTGACAAACTGCCTGGCTGAAGCAACCTAAGGAAGGGATGGTTTCTTTTGGCTCACGATTGTGAAGTACAGTACATCATTTAGGGGCAGCCAAGAGCAAAGAGAGAACAATCCTGTGGATCCGTGCTTGTCTTATTTTCATACTCCAGCCTTCTCTTCTCTTATATAGTCCAGGGACCCAAGCCAGGGGAATGGTGCCACCCACAGTGGGCAGATATCACTTACATCAATTAGCAACCGAGACAACCTCCCACAGGTCAACCTGATCTAGATAATGCATCAATTGAGACTTCCATCTTAGATAATCTTAGGCTGTGGCAAGCTGATGTTTAAAACTAGCCATACCAGTAGGTCACATGTCCGTAAGGGTCTACCTCCCAGACTGTATCACTTCTGAGCACCAAGTGTCCAAACACAGGAGCCTGCAGCAGACACTTCAAACAAAAGCCATAACAGAGCCAGTCACCACAGCTCTAACATTATGTCTGAATCCGGCGCTGTACAGGAATAAAATTGCTTACTCATTGATTCTTCCACTCACCCATCCATGTAGGAAAACACATCTGAGCTGCAGTTACACAGGGCACAAACAAACAGCATCTATCTGAAGCGTGGGGAAATGCCTAGGTTGATGGTTGGATAGAAAAACCATGGCAGGCCAGCCGGGCGTGGTGGCGTGCCCCTTTAATCCCAGCACTCAGGAGGCAGAGGCAAGTGGATCACTGTGAGTTCGAGGCCAGCCTGGTCTGCAAAGTGACTCCAGGACAGTCAAGGTTAACACAGAGAGACCCTGTCTCCAAAAGCCAAAAAGAAAAGGAAAAAGAAAAACCATGGCAGTAGCATCTGTGTGGAAATCCAAGACCGTGGCCAGGTAGGAACTCTTTCAAAGGCAAACATGAGTGCTGTGGACGTGGCTCAGTGGTAGAGCTACCCACCCAGCATGTACAGGCCTGGGCTTCATGCTTAGCATTTAAAAGAGAAGAGTGGAAGGAAGGGAAAGAGCTGGATAGGGAAGAGAAGGAAGTAAAAAGGCGAAGGAGTTGTTGGCACTTGCCTCATAGACTACTGGGTTCATGGTGTCTTCAATATGAAGATAGTCATGGTCAAATTACATAGCCTGTATCTGTGATCCAATCTAATATCCGCCTCCTTATAAAATATACTCATCCTATTGGTTCTCCTCACTAGAGAACCCTGACTAATATAGTAGGCGACGTCTGCTCTACTTAATGTATAGATAGAATTTTCAAATTGGGTACAGCACTGTGGGCAAACGACAAGGTGGAAGGAACTAGGACATGCCACTTGCTGCTTTCCACATGCATGCAGTGCATTACCACCGACTGCTCTGGTAGCAACCTGCATGCAAAGAGAAAGGCGCATCCCAGCTGTCACTTGGTCACTTAGCGATTGCGAAGTTGTTCTTGTGGATTTGCTTGCCACTGTAAGCAGGTTGCTTCTGTCTCCCGCTTCCAGCGTTTGTAGCATGAGGGAGACACCATGACTGAGGAGTAGAAGAACTGCTGACGTCAATGTTCATAGATACTAGGCGAGCAATGGCTGCTGGCTGGTGAGCAGTTGACAAACACTATCTTCTGCTATTCTTATCACAGATGCCCACGCAAACTGACAACTGACTCTTTCAAGATCGGTTAGTGCTTTCTTTCAGTAACACACTGCTTTAATGGCCACATTTAACTCTCGGCCTGGGGGATTGAACCCATGGCCTCGTGAGCGCATGCTAGGCAAGCACCACACACTGAGCTACATCCCAGCTCTGGTGACGCTTGATGTTACTGTCAGAATGATCATATATCGTTGTTCCTCATCACTGCCAAACTCTTTGGAGAGGAAGAGCACTTTGGATATTTCAAGGAGTTAGATTTCTTTTTTTTTGCACTCCGAGGGTGGGACAAGAGCACTGCTGCAAGTTCCAGAACAACATGGGCTACGTGCCTTGGTTAAGGGCTTATTCTGGATCACGTTTCAAGACACAGCCTTTCGTGGTAGGAAGCAGCGGAGGCGGCAGGGGGTGGGGGAGGTGGCAGTGGTGGGAAGGAGGGGAGGGGAGGAGGGGGAACACAGCGAGAGGGCTTGAAGCAGCTGGTCATTTTGGCTTTGCTGCCTGATAGAAGAAAAGTTGAAGAGGAGTTTGGCTCACTTTCTCTTTTATATGCAAACTGCGATCCCAGCAAGGGGGCGGTGGGCGGGGGTGGGAGGTGGGATGCTGTCATGGCAGTGGGTGGGTCCTCCCAGCTCTACTAGCTTAATCAAGAGAATTCACTACAGGTATTCCTAGGGCCCCATCTCCCAAGTGATCCAGCATTTGTGGGGAGGGAGGGAGGGAGGGAGGAAGGAAGGGAGGGAGGGAGGGAGGGAGAGAGAGACAGAGACAGACAGAGAGACAGAGACAGAGAGAGAAAGAGACAGAGACAGAGAGACAGAGACAGAGCGCGAGAGAGGGCCTTCAGAGCCTCAGCCTGGCCGATGCGGCCTGTTATCTCCGAACTAGGGAGACTAAAGCTTAAGAATCTTTAGTTCAAAACCAGCCTGGTCCACATCGTGAGTTCAAAGGCTAATGTGGGCTGCATAACAAGATGGCTTCAGAGAAGGGAGATAGAGAGGGAAACCCTCTACTGCATGGTTTTCCTTATCATATGTAACGTTTCTACAAATTAAGGTACTCTCTCGCTGTTTGTTACCATTTCGAACTGGAGGATCTCTAAAACTTGGATGTGAAAAGCTTTGGAAAAGGAAAAACAAACAAAAAACCAGATGATAGAACTAATTAGAAATTAAGGTAGGCTTGGCATCCCAGTAGAAGGAGGCCTAATAAATTCGGCAGGGTACTAAGGGAGGTGCTGGGGCTTCTGGCTGGAACACCATTTATTTGGGCGTTGGGTACTCTGTGTAGGATTCCTTGCTGGTAAGTTGAGGGTGTTGGAGCCTGAGAGTTTCCCAGGCTCCTTCCTGCTCTAAAAGCTGATGTTTTTGCATAGGAAAGAACCTAACAGGGACCAGTGTTAAAGCACAGGGCAGTGCCTCAGGTGATCACTCAGAGTCCTGAAAAATTGCTGCTTAATTATCAGGCATAGAACGATGTTGTGGACTGGTATATGTTAAGTTTATTTTATTCTGAAATTAATTCAGCATGAAAAGTATCTGCATATGTGTGCATAAAGCAAATAAAAAAATAATAATTGTTATTAGAGGAGGCTGGAGAGATGGCTCAGTGGTTAGGAGCACTGACTGCTCTTCCAGAGGCCCTGAGTTCAATTCCCAGCAACCACATGGTGGCTTACAACCATCTATAATGTGATCTGATGTGCACTGTATACATAATAAATAAATCTTGAGCCAGGCGTGGTGGCGCACGCCTTTAATCACAGCACTCGGGAGGCAGAGGCAGGCGGATCGCTGTGAGTTCGAGGCCAGCCTGGACTACAAAGTGAGTCCAGGTCAGTCAAGGCTACACAGAGAAACCCTGTCTCGAAAAACCAAAAAAAAAAAAAAAAAAAGAAAAAGAAAAAAAAAAACTTGTTATTAGAGATGGTCATATACAGCCTTGGCTGTCCTAAAACTCTCTCTGTAGACCAGGCTAGCTTCGAACTCAGGGATCCACGTACTGCTGGCCTTAAAGGCGTGTGCCACCCACCATCTGGCTTCCATCCTCAAGCTTTCAGCTTCCGTGGTGCTGGAATGACAGGTGTAAGCTGACATGCCCAGCTCAAAACAAGTCATTTTAAGGAAAAATGAAACAAATTATTATAGATAATTTCCACTATCTCCCTTCCTTTCTTTTTTTCTGGGGGGTCAAACCTATAGCTTCAAACATAACTAGGCCGGTGCTCTGTCACTTGGGCTATGTTCCCAGCGCTGATTATGTTTTTTATTTTGAGGCGGGATCAGAACTGCCTATCTTGGCCTTGGAACTTTCCATCCTGTGGCTTCAGCCTCCCAAGTAGTTGAGATTACGGGCCCAGAGTCACTGGCCCGGCCTGTTTTGTTTTATTTTGAAACTGGGCACCCTCAATGAGGATGACCTTGAACTCCTGATCCTCCTGCCTCCACTTCCTAAAGCAGGGGAGTACAAGCCTGCGGGACTCTGCCGGCTTGTTTTTGACCGTGAGAATGATAACTTAACCCCCCTGCACTGGGCAATACAGCTCAGGATAGAGCAGGCTGCCTGCTGTGCATGACTGCGCAAGTGGGGAAAGGGAGGATGAAACCTCATGGTGCGGAAGGATGCTGCTCAGCAAATGATCTTCATCTTGGGCTTCGGCCCTTGGTTGTTTTATTTGTGTTCTAAGTCTCACGAATTCAGGCCGAACTCAGACTCACTAGGCAGCGGGAGCTGACTTTAAACTGTTGACCCTTCTGCCTCTGCTGGGGTTCCGCGCTTTTATCCCATGCCTGCCTTACCACTAGTTTTTTTCTTTTCTTTTCTTTTCTTTTCTTTTCTTTTCTTTTCTTTTCTTTTCTTTTCTTTTCTTTTTGTTTTTTCCAGACAGGGTTTCTCTGTGTAGCCTCGGCTGTTCTGGAACTCACTCACTCTGTAGACCAGGCTGGTCTCAAACTCCATGGAGATCCGCCTGCCTCTGCCTCTCGAGTGCCAGGATTAAAGGCGTCCCCCACCGTGTCCAGCTCAGCATTTTGAAGTAATTAATAATCTCTTGGTTATAAGCACCACTAACAAAGCAGCAAACGTAGATATCTTCCAAAGAGAGCTGTTGGGTAAGACTTATAAAGAGAGAGAGATAATTGCCAATGCAACCTAACAAAGGGAATTCTGTGGTTTCACTTTATCCAGTCTACTCTTTGCTTAGAGATTGCAACAGAGAAGCTGTTCCCACGGGCTTAGATTCCACAGGGTTGGGTAAAGTAGCATATATGAGGATGACAACTGTTCACTGCTAGACTCTTGTATTTGCATGTTCCATGCCTGGGTGAGCTCACGTGGCTCTCTTTGCTCTGCTTGTCCAGTTGTCTGTCATGCGGTCCGTCGACCTCCACCCACCCCCACGTGTTCAAGAGATAAGTACCAGGTCATTTATTTACCCGCACCTCACAACTCTGCCCTTCACTTGGGACTTAAAGTTAGACAAAGCCCTTCGGCCCTTTGTTGGGGGAGCTTTCCGTTGCAGTACCAGTGTTCACCGGTCTGTATTAAATGTCAAGTCTCAAATAATTATTCTCCTCTGAGCTGAAGGTAAACCAGGAGACTGAGCTGTCAGTCACCTTTCATCCCGCACAACCAAGTAGCCCTTTGCATATATCTCGTAAAGCTGAGAAATCTGAGCCAGTTCCCAGTGTGTCCCACACTACCCCCCTAAAAAGGAAAACAGAAAAGAGCAAACATGGGAACTTCAGAACTTTGTAGTCATTTCAACACTCAGAGGCAGTAGTGATTTCTGTATTTCCATGAGAATGGCAGGGAGTGAAGACAAAGCCGATGCCCTGTAGATTCATCTTTTCTTCCGTCTAATGCTCTCCCAACTGAGCTATTTCTGTGGCTGTGATCTATCTTTTCTTACTAATTTAGTTGCCAGGTGGCGGTGGCACACACCTTTAATCCCAGCACTCTTGGGAGGCAGAGGCAGGTGGATCTCTGAGTTCGAGGCCAGCCTGGTCTGCAAAGAGAATTCCAGGACAACCAAGGCTACACAGACAGACCCTGTCTCTGAAAAACCAAAAAACAAAAACAATTTTGTCAGGCAGTGTCATAAATCTGGAGAGCAGAAAACAATGTGAATTCTATTCTTTGGGATCAAATAATTTTTTCAAAACAACAACAACAATAAATATTATTATTTTGGTTTTTCAAGACAGGGTTTCTCTGTGTAGCCTTGGCTGTCCTGGATTCGCTTTGCAGACCAGGCTGGCCCCAAACTCACAGTGATCCACCTGCCTCTGCCTCCCAAGTCAAAATTATTTTTAAAGCACTATTTGGCTATTCCTTTCATGCACTGAAAAACAAAACTGGATAGTAATATAAATGTATACGTTAAAAAAAAAAAAAAAAAAAAAAACACCAAGAAAATGAAAGAATTCACTTTGAGATTTTTCTCGGGGGCTGGCAAGGTGGCTCAGAAGGCAGAGGTCTTTGTGTCCAAGCCTGATGCCAAGCTCAATCCCTGGGCCCCACATAGTAGGAGAGTCTCAATGTCAATTTTTCTGACCTCCATACCAGTGCTGTGGCATGCACACCTCCTTCCCCAACACATGTGTGTATGTTAGTGTTCCTAAATGAAGCGTCAATACTGATTGACTCCAAAATGTTCAATACGTTAGGCCCTATGGGCCGGTGTGTAACCTCTGAGATAGGCATTTAGAAGCGTGTGCAATTATCTGTTAAAGTGCTGTGCAGATCTGCGTGGCCTGTTTTGGGGACACAGAACTGGATCCTGGAAGGAAGTCGGGAGCAAGCCTAGGAGGCCTATGCATTCAGTGATAGGACTATAAATACTCACAGGCCCCAGGGAAATCGTGAGGCAGGCGGGTGCGCCTTGCACTTCCTGGGAACGGCGAGCCCAGGGCGGCAGGCAGGCGGGGCCCGGTGCCAGCCCACTTGACAACTGCGCGCTGCTCTAGGCGCGCGTCCACACCGCGTCACATGCGCGCTCGCGGGGGCCTGGCACAGCCACCTCCGCCCTGCTTGCTGCACGGGAGGGACTCGTGACGCCGGCTTCCGCGACAGATGCTTGCCGCTTTGGAAAGCCAGGTCATGTGCGGAAAGACAGGTTCACCTTCCAGCTGAGGATAGGGGCTCCATGCTGGAGAGCTTGCCTAAGCATGTTAGGCCTGGGGACCAGTGCCCTGCACCCGGAAGGACAGGATGGGAGGTCTGGAGGGGAAATAACCCGGGTGCATCCCAAAGTCCACAGTTCCCTGTGCACGGCAGTTGCTGCTCCTTACACTCAGATGCCTTTCCACCCTTCTTCACGGTTTAGCACAGTGACAGGGAAGGCCTGACTTTACCTAAGGGAATCATGGACCATACTCACCATTAAGAAATGCCTGGCTTGACACGTGCCCGTTGATTTTTTTTTTAAAGACAGGGTTATCCTCCTTTCATCCATAGCTCCTGTGTCCTTCTGATAAAGCTCCCCAGAAGTCTTGGCAATACAATATTTCAGAGCTAAGAGGGAAGTAATCAGCAAAAATTTAAATGTAGGAAACTTGACAGGAAAAAACAAAACACTTGGACTCTTCAACAATGAAGATGGAGAGGAAAAAGGACGGGAAACCTACAGAGTCTAAGAAACCAGAGAGGCGTCATGTGACTGGTGTCTAGGTCTGGCTTGGATTCTGATCTTGCTTTTCGGTTTTTGTTTGTTTGTTTGTTTGTTTCTTTGTTTTTGTTTTTTGCTTTTTATTAATTCATGGATTTGTTTATCTTTTGTGGTGCTGGGACTTCACACATTAGGCAAATGGTATGCCACTGAGCTCGGCCTCCAACACACACACACACAAACACACACACACACACTGCATGGGCCAACAAGATGGCCCAGAGGATAAAAGTACTCGCTGCACAGACATGACAATCCAAGTTCAATCCCCTAATCTGACTTCCACGTGCATGCACCATGGTATATGCATGCCTACACACACATACACAGAATAATGTCACTTAAAAAAGGAAAATTGACAACTGCTAGCTTGTTTTTGTTTTTCTCAAGACAGGGTTTCTCTGTGTAGCCTTGGCTGTCCTGGACTCGCTTTGTAGACCAGGTTGGCCTTGAATTCACAGCAATCCACCTGCTCTGCCTCCCTAGTGCTGGGATTAAAGGTGTGCGCCACCACACCCAGCAACTGCTAGCTTGTTAATAATATTAAACAATAGCCATAATCTTATTTTAGATATGTTAATATGATGTGATAATATTAAAAAGTATTCCTGGGGCTGGAGAGACGACACAACTGTTTAGAGCACTGGCTACTCTTCCAGAGGACATAGGTTTGATTCCTGCACCCGCAGCCACATAGCAAGTCTGTCACCATCTGTAACTCCAGTTCCAGAGGATCCAAGGCCGTTTTCTGACCTCTGAGGGCACCAGGTCCATATGTGCACATATGTACAGGCAGGCCAAACACTCATACACATAAAATAAAAAGAAATCTGAACCGGGTGTCGTGGCACAGGCCTTTAATCCCAGCACTCGAGAGGCAGAGGCAGGTGGATCAGTGGATCGCTGTCAGCTTGGTCTACGAAGTGAGGCTAGGACAGTCAAGGCTACACAGAGGAACCCCATATCACAAAACCAAAAGAAAAAAAAGACATCTGAGAAATAATTTAACAAAATTCCTTATGATGTTAGGGTTTTGTTTGTTTGTTTGTGTTTGAGGTTAGGGGTTTTAGCTTTGTAATAGAGGGTAAGGCCTATCATACTTCTTTGGACCTCCAATGATACACACACACACACACACACACACACACACACACACACACACAAACATATAAGTTGTTTTGTTTTGTGGGTTTTTTTTTTAAAGATTTATTTATTATGTACACAGTACTCTGACTTTATGTACACCTACACACCAGAAGAGAGCACCAGATCTCATTATAGATGGTTGTGAGCCACCATGTGGTTGCTGGGAATTGAACTCAGGACCTCTGGAAGAACAGTCACTGCTCTTAACCTCTGAGCCATTTCTCCAGCCCTTTTATGGGGTTTTTATTTGTTTGTTTTCTTTCTTTTTTTTTTTGGTTTTCTGAGACAGGTTTTCTTTGTGTAACAGGTCTAGCTGTCCTAGAACTCACTCTGTAGACCAGGCTGGCCTCGAACTCACAGAGATCCTCCTGCCTTTGCCTCCCAAGTGTTGGGATTAAAGTGTGCGCCACCACCGCCTGGCCGTTTTGTGTTTTTTTTAAAGATTATTTATTTATTATGTATACAGTGTTTTGGCTGCATGTACACCTGCACACCAGGAGATCTCATTATAGGTGGTTGTGAGCCACCATGTGGTGGCTGGGAATTGAACTTAGGACCTTTGGAAGAGCCGCCATGGGGAAGAAGAAAAAAGAAAAGAAAAGAAAAAAAGAGCAGCCAGCAGTCTTAACCTCTGAGCCATCTCTCCAGTTCTTGTTTTGTGTTTTTAAGGACTGAATGTATACCCAGGATTTCCTTGAACTTGTTACATAGCAGAGGCTTGTCTTGAACTCCTGATCTTCCTGCCTCCAGTTTCCGAGTGCTGAGATTACAGTCATGCTCCACCACACCAGGCCTACGCATTTCTTACTAATTTAAAGATAAAGGCTGAATTATCATAGATAAAATTATATCTGAGGGTTTTTTTTTTCCCTTCAAAATAATCTAGTTAGGGTAGGGGCACAAAGCAGGTACAGCAAGATGGAATCCCATCTGCTTCCAATTGATAATTTTTGAGTTGGAGTGAAGAGCCCTGGGGACAGGAATCGCTAGGATCATTCTCTGACTTTATATTGCTTGAAAACTTCGAGAAAGTGTATAACATTTATTCTGAAGTGCAGAATGCCTCAGAAGGAAGCCAGAGAGGAACTGGTTGTGGCAGAGCTACACCAAAGCTCGTATAAATATAGTCTTGCTTATTTCAGAAACGTGTTAGCCACCTGCCAGCTGCAGCGGGAGTCAGAGGACGAGCCCTGTGACTAAGCGATTGGCACAAGTGGATTTGTATTGTCAGGCTCATCACAGGCTGCGCACACAGCGCCCTTCATTCTTTCAGTAGCCCGTAGAATTGGGACTGTCATTATAACACCCGATTTGTGAATAGAAAAACTCAGGGCTGAGGGCTGCAGATACTGCTCATCTGATAGGCAGCAGATTTATATCCCAAGCCAAGAGGACTGTCTCTGCAGTCCATATTTTTTTTTCCTTGCTCAGTGTGTTTGTGTGTGTGTGTGTGTGTGTGTGTGTGTGTGTGTGTGTGTGTGTGTGTGTGCGCGTTTGCATGCATGAACATGACATGCTCAAGTGGGCTGAAGATCAAACCCAAGGCCTCCCGGAAGTTAGGCAAGCTACAGCCCCACCCACAGAATTCCTATTCCTGATAAAAGCTACATAAATAACTTTCTCTTTCTCTTTGTTGTTGTTGTTGTTTTGGTTTTTCTTTTCTTTTTTTCTTTTTTAAGATTTATTTGTTTTATATATTTTGTATTTAATTTTAATTTATGTGCATTGGTGTGAGGGTGTCAGATCTTGGAGTTACAGACAGTTGCGAGCTGTCATGTGAGTGCTGAGAATTGAACCCGGGTCCTTTGGAAAAGCAGTCAGTGCTCTTAACCACTGAGCCATCTCTCTAGCCCCGTTTTGGTTTTTCTTTTCTTTATTATTTTTTTTTTTTAAGATTTATTTGTTTACTTATTTATTTTTGGTGTTTTGAGACAGAGTCTCTGTGTTAGCCTTGGCTGTCCTAGACTCACTTTGTAGACCAGGCTGGCCTTGAATTTATAGCGATCCACCTGCCTCTGCCTCCCGAGTGCTGGGATTACTTATTTATTTATTTTTATTATACTCCATGAACACCTGCAGGACAGAAGAGGACATCAGATCACATTATAGATGGTTGTGAGCCACTATGTGGTTGCTGGGAATTGAACTCAGGACCTTTGGAAGAGCAGGTGGCGCTCCTAACCTCTGAGCTATCTCTCCAGCCCCCAGGTTTTTGGGGTTTTCAAGACAGGGTTTCTCTCTGTAACCCTGGCTGTCCTGGAACTGGCTAGACTAGGCTGTCCTTGAACTCACAGAGATCCGCCTGCCTTCGCCCCCTGAGTGCGGAGAGAGGGATGGCTCAGCAGGTAAAAGCCCTTGCTCCTCTTGCTGACAGCCAGGGCTTGGCTCTTCCCACATCGGGACTCACACAATTGCCTGTAATTTTAGTTCCAGGGGATTCAATGTCCTTTTCTGGCCCCTAAGGGCACCTACACACTCATGTGCATACAAACACTCAGGCACTCACATATAAAAATCTTTAAAAGCTGAAACTCAGATCATCAAGGTTTTTTTTTTTGTTTTTTGTTTTGGTTTTGGTTTTTCCGAGACAGGGTCTTTCTGTGTATCCTTGGCTGTCCTGGACTCACTTTGTAGACCAGGCTGGTCTTGAACTCACAGAGATCCTCCTGCCTCTGCCTCCCGAGTGCTGGGATTAAAGGTGTGCGCCACCACACCCAGCTTCAGATCATTAAGTTTAGTGTTAGCCTCCTTCACCTGCTCAGTCATCTTGCTGACCCTAATTCCAGAATATTTTAATCATTCCCAAACAAATTTGATGTCGGTGAGCTGTCAGTTCTCATCTCCCCCTTCCCTCTCCCACAAGCTCGTGGCAACGACTGGGCTACTTTTCGTCTCTATGGTTTTGCTTCTTGTACATATTTCATAATCATGGACCATCTGCTGTCTATCAACTCCTCCTGCCCCGCCTATTAAACCTTCAGCTTAATGACTGTTTTTTTTTTTTTTTTTTAATCACTAGTGCTTCTTATCATGGCTTGAGAGGACCACATTCTCTTATATTTTTGGTTGTGAGCCAAGCCATTAACGGCTGAGCCATCTCTCCAGTCTGAGGACAACCTCCTCTAAGGACCATCCTCCAACAGTCTTTCTTTCTTTTTTGTCTTTTGATTTTTGAGACAGGGTTTCTCTTTGTAGCCTTGGCTGTCCTAGACTCACTCTGTAGACCAGGCTGGCCTCGAACTCACAGGGATCTGCTTGCCTCAAGTGGGCTTTTGTATCAGACAGGAAAGAGGGCACAGCTGGCTGGAGGGATATTTTTGAGGTAGTTGAGGACTAGTTCTTAGCATTTTATTTATCGTATGAGTGTTTTGCGTGGGTGTATGTCTGTGCACCGCATGTGTGCAGTACCGAAGGGTGCCAGAAGAGGGCACTGGATTCCCTTTGAGACTGAAGTTACAGATGGTTGTAAGCCTCCATGTAGGTGCTGGGAATTGAACCCCAGGTCCTCTGGAAGGGTAGCCAGAGACAGCTCTTAACCACTGAGCCATCTCTCCAGCCAGAAATAGCTCTCAACTGGGACCAAGAATACAGATAGAAGCAAATTAAGAAAAGTTGGACGTAGTATCTTATGCGTGTAATCCCAGCATACAGGAGGCTGAAGTAGGAGGATTGGTGTGAGTTTGAGGCCAGTCTGAAGTACATATCAAGTACCAGACCAGGCAGAACTCCAAGACCCTTTCTCAAAAAAAAAAAGGGGGGGAGGGGAGGGCCTGCCTGGTGTGTGCAAGGAAAGCTCTAGGTTTCTGCCCAGTGCTGTGACAGGAGAAATAACAACACATCTGATGGGAAGGGTGAAGAGAGATTGTAGGGAAACTATGGTCAACCTGAAGAATTGTACTTGACACGTTTGGTAACTGGAAAAATCAACAGGTGGTTTACATAAGTTATATCCATTTGAAATTTTTTTTTTTTGTTTTGCTGAGCAAGGTGGCTCAAGGCTGTAATCCCAGCAGTGGGGGAGGCAGAGGCAGGTGGCTTTCTATAAATTCGAGGCTAGCCTGATCTATAAAAATGAGTCCAGAATACCCAAGGCTACATACACAGAGAAACTCTGTCTCAAAAAAAAAAATTTTGTGTGTGTGTGTGTGTGTGTGTGTGTGTGTGTTGTGTGCACTCGCCCACATGCTCACACTCACACATGCCTTGGTAAGTGTGTAGATGTCAAAGGGCCCCTTTTGGTATTTGAGTCTCTCCTTCTGTGGGTTCGGGAGATGAAACTGGGTGTTGGCTTTTCAAACAGGTGCCTTTACCCACTGAGCCATCCTGTTGCCCCCAGCTATCAATTTTCAAAACAGGGTTTCTCTGTGTAGCCTTGGCTATCCTGGACTCACTCTGTAGACCAGGCTGGCCTCGAACTCACAGTGATCCACCTTCTTCTGTCTTCCAAGTGCTGGGATTAAAGGCGTGTGCTACCACCACCAGGCTCAGATAATTTTTTAAGTGTTTAAATGAAGAACCAAACTTTCCAGACTGGCCACAAGTTTACATCCAACTGCCTCAGTGTCTGGAATAGTTAGAGCTTCAGGCATGAACCGCCAGGCGCAATCAGAGGGATCTTTAAAAATAGGGAACAGATGGCAACTTCAGTGTGATGTTCTGGTGTGCACCAGCCCTTAGTTAGTCAGGAAGCTGAGGCAGGAGAATCTCCTGACTCCAAGAGTTTGGGCTTGGGGCTGGAGAAATGGCTCAGAGGTTAAGAGCACTGGCTGCTCTTCCAAAGGTCCTGAGTTCAATTCCCAGCAGCCATCTGGGAGCTCACAACCATCTATGATGAGATTTGATGCCCTCTTCTGTCTGATGTTCTCTTCTGTCATGGAGTCATGGAGTCATGTAAAAACAATAGTCATACATGCAAATAGAGAGCTTATATACACAAAAACACAAATAAATACATCTTTAAAAAATGAGCAAGTTTGGGCTCATATATTGTCAAATAGGATCGGCAGATAAAGGTGTTTGCCAAAAACCTAAGGACCTGAGTTTAATTCCTAGCACTACATGTAGACAGACAGTATTGACTTTTGAGGGTTGCCCTCTGACCTCCACAGGAAGGTCCATGTTTGCTTATGCATGTGTTCAAGCTCACACACACACACACACACACACACACACACACACACACTCACACACTATTCTTTTTTTGAATTAAGAGTTCAGGTCCTGCCAGGTGATGGTGACACATGCCTTTAACCCCAGCACTCTGGAGGCAGAGGCAGGTAGATCCCTGTGAGTTCGAGGCCAGCCTGGTCTACAAAGCAAGTCTAGGACAGCCAAGGCTAACATAGAGAAAACCTGTGGGGAGGGGAGAAAGAGTTCAGGTCCTGCCTGGATAATAGTGAGACCCCATAATTATAAATAGCACTCTATGTATTCTTCATATATAAAATGTTAAGCTTTATACTTATTTGCTTCTATTTATCATGTGTGTGTTTGTGTATGTACACCATGGTATTCGTGTGGAGGTCAGAGGACAACCTGAGGGAGTCGGCTCTGTCTTTCCATCCTGTGGGTCCTCAACTGGAGTCATCTGGCTATAGCTGCTCACCCGTCCATCCCACCAGCTCCCTGTAGTGTTTTAATGGCAGATGTAATGTTAGGACTCTCGATGAAGGGAAAGCCTCAGCTAATTAAGTTATAAACAAGCCAGGAAGGGGTGGGTGAGGACTTAGTGAAAACAGGTGAGTGCTGATGGCTTCAGAGGCTTAATGCTAACTTTAAATCCAGTTCTCACGACAGCTGACTTGTCCCTTCTTGCACCTGTCGTACTGAGCTCTGCCTCACTAGCAGAGGCTACTGTGTGATTCCTGGAAGGCCATGGATATCCCTGGCAATGTCCCTGATGTGAAGTAACTAATAAACTTTAGTTTGGGGGACAGGGGGTGGAGTGTAGAGATGGCTCAGTTGCTAAGAGAACACGCTGCTCTTACAGGGGACCCAAGTTTGGTTCCCAGAAGCCATATCAAACAGTTTGGAAGAGGACGAGCTGTGGCTTCCGCAGGGGGTCTGCCTTCACCTACACATGCTTACATACCTCCATGCACACAAACTCACACACATGTATAATTAAAAAGGAAATAAATCTCTAAAAATATTAGTTTTGTCTCTAGATAGCACACCATCTCTTCAGAACCTTGTTTACATTCTAACTGTCTAGTAACTTTTATTTTCATTTATTTATTTATTTATTTATTTATTTATTTATTTACTTATTTGTTCAAGACAGGGTTTCTCTGTGTAGCCTTGGCTATCTTAGACTCACTTTGTAGACCAGGCTGGCCTTGAACTTGCAGCAATCTGCCTGCCTCTGCCTCCCTGAGTGCTGGGATTAAAGGCATGTGTCACCATCACCCGGCAGGACCTGAACTCTTAATTAAAAAAAAGAATAGTGTGTGTGTGTGTGTGTGTGTGTGTGTGTGTGTGTGTGTGTGTGTG
>OU015747.1:129726256-129744088 GCA_907169655.1 Acomys percivali
AGAGAGAGAGAGAGAGAGAGAGAGAGAGAGAGAGAGAGAGAGAGAGAATATAACAGATGGGTATGTATTATAACTTAAAGTAACAGCAATATGGGCTTGGTGTGGTGGCACATGCCTTTGATCTCTGTGAGTTCCAGGCCAGCCTGGTGGACAAAGTGAGTCCAGGACAGCCAAGGCTACACAGAGAAAAAAAGTAATAGCAAAAAAAAAAAAGTTCTGAGCCAAGCATGAAGGCAGGTGGATTTCTATGAGTTGGAGGCCAGCCTGATCTACATAGTGAGTTTCAGGACAGCCAGGGCTACACAGTGAGACCCTGTCTAAAATAAAACATTCTCCTATAAAAATACAGATAAAAGCAAATACATTTAAGAAATGAATTTGTTGGGTGCCATAAAAAGAATAAGAAGGAAAAAAAAAAAACACTCTTAGAGTGCTCTCTTTGATAGCACATATTCTAAAATTAGAACAATACAGAGACGATTAGCCTGGCCCTGTGCAAGGCTGACAAGCAAATTCATGAAGCATTCCATATTTTAAAAGGAAAAAAAACTTACATAAAGACTAGGGAAAAATTGATTTACAAATTTGTGAGCATTATTTCCTCCTACAAAAAGGATTTGAAGGAGCCACATACTTATAAAATGTTGTAGAAATTAAAAAAATCGAGGATGCAAACACAGGAGAGTGGAGTGGCTAATAATGTAAAACTGGGTCTTTGGAGGAGGGACCTCATTTTTCTGCACAATTTTCTAGAATGGGAAGTGTCAGGGACTAACCGAAGTAGTTGTCAGTGGTAAAAGTCCTTCCTATTTGTTACATATGGACTGAGCAGGCAGGACCCTTACAGTCTTTCTGCGAGGCTGTATTGTTGAATACTTGAGGTATGTTGAAAGGAGAAAGCCAGCTGAGAGCAAATATTCCTTCTCCTTGACCTCCTGGCCCGGTGACGTGGACTGCTTTCTCTGCTCTACTGCCCCACCCCTCAACGGGACCCTCTGAAACTGTGAACCCTAAAGAAATGTCCTTCTTAAACTGTAATTACGCCTGTAATCCCAGTACTTGAGAGGCTAGACAGAGAAACCCTGTCTTGAAAAACCAAAAAGAGAAAAGAAAGAAATGTTCTCCTTAAGGAAATGTCCAAAAGCTATTTTGTTACAGTGACAAGGAAAGTTGTTAATATGTCTTGGATGTCAGTATTGTATACTATAGAAACAGTTGCTTAAAAGATGTTTCTTGGGCTGGAGAGATGGCTCAGTAATTAAGAGCACTGTTTGTTCTTCCAGAGGTCCTGAGTTCAATTCTCAGGAACCACATGGTGGCTCACAACCATCTACAATGTGATCTGATGCCCTCTTTTGCCATTCAGGTGTACATGCAGATAGAGTACTCATATAAATTAAATCTTTAAAAAAAAAAATTTCTTTGGTTCACTCCCTGAGAGAGCTGAGTGGGTAGGACATTGGGTGTCTTGATTTGCACATGTATTTTTTTAAACGTTTTATTTTGTGTAGGGTGTTTTGCCTGTTTGTGTAGCATGTGGGTGTCTGGTGGTGGCAAAGGCCAGAAAAAGGTATCAAAGCCCCTGGCACTGCAGTTACAGATAGTTGTGAGTCTCTTTGTACGTGTTGTGAATTGAACCTAGGTTCTCTTGATGGCTGAGTCCCACAAAGGTTAGTTTTACCAACTTGACACAACCTAGGGGGAAGAGAGTATCTCTTCAGGTAGGTCTAAATCATCTGTGGGTGTCTGTTGGGGGAGGGTTTACTTGATTGCTGAATTGAGCTATGAAGCTCCACCCACTGAGGATGGCACCACTCCCTAGGACCGGGTTCCTGTTAAGATTATTTTTTTTTTTTTTATAAAACTGTGTTTGTTTCTCAGTTTCTCTCTTAACTTGGATATCACAGGAATAATTGAGACTATTTTACATTTGTTTAATAAACTTCACAATACTAGAACTGAACAATTATTACTCTAGTCTTTGTTTTTTCGAGACAGGGATTCTCTGTGTAATAACCCTGGATGTCCTGAAACTCTCTTTGTAGACCAGGCTGGTCTTGAACTCACAGAGATCCACCTGCCTCTGCCTCCTGAGTGCTTGGAGTAAAGGTGTGTGCCCCCACACCCGGCCTTTTACTCTATTCTCTCCCCCCCCCCAGACAGAGTTTCTCTGTGTAGCCTTGGCTGTCCTGGACTCGCTTTGTAGACCAGGCTGGCCTCAAACTCACAGAGATCCACCTGCCTCTGCCTCCTGAGTGCTGGGATTAAAGGCGTGCATCACCACTTCCGGCCTTTTACTCTCTTCTTAATCCTCTAAGCTAACTTGGGTTCCTCCTATCCTACAACCCAGAGATACTTGCACTTTCCTGCTCCAGCTCCTTCTCCTGATGTCTCTTGGATCTTTCCTGTGGCTCTCAATCCCCTACTTCCTCTTATAACTCCTCCTCCCCTGGTTGGCAGGAAGTCCAGCTCTACTCTCTCCTTTGCTCAGTGACTGGCCGAAAGCTGCCTTATTGGCATATCAGAAGACAATTGGGGAGCAGCTACATGGAGACAGGAGATTCTCAGAACAAGGATTGCAAACAGATATAGGGGTACAGAAACCAGCATTTGAATTACACAATAACCTTGTTCCTACAGGTCCTGGGTAAGTATGCAGCGGATCTGAGCGGATGTCAATTTCTTCTTTCTGCTCTTGACTGTGGCTGCCACTGGTTTCTGTCACCTTAACTTCCCCTCAGTGTTAGAGTGCAGCCATTGTAAGCAGAATAGAACTTTTTTCCCTTAACGTTGCTTTGGTTGGGTATTTTATCACAGCAACAGATATAAGACTAAACCTCAGGGTTAGTGCACATTTGTAAGCCCAAACTTGGGAGGTTAAGGTAGGGAGATTGAGGCCACTCTCAGCTATATAGCAAGTATATATCTTACTAGAGCTACATGGAAAAGCTTTGTTTCAGGAAAAAAATAAATAGCTGCTTAAGAGTGCTGTGAACAGCATGCTATATGGTTCATTCATAAAGAGATCATTCAAAATTAAGGAACATGTGCTGGAGAGATGGTTCAGTGGTTAAGAACACTAGTCGCTCTTGAAGAGGACCCAGCGCCTTTAATCCCAGCACTTGGGAGGCAGAGGCAGGCGGATCACTGGGGGAGTTCCAGGCTAGCCTGGTCTACAAAGTGAGTCTGTGACTGTGAGGCCACTGAGGCTTAAGGAGCAGGCGACCTTCAGGATAGTCTGCAATCAGGAGAGGAAAGTTCTCTTCCCACACTTGCTTCAAAGCCCTTCACCTCCAGGAAGAGTAGGGGGAAACACATAAAATGTAAATTTGTTTTGTTTTTTGTGTCAGGGTTTCTCTGTGTAGCCTTGCCTGTCCTGGACTCACTTTGTAGACCAGGCTGGCCTCAAACTCACAAAGATCCACCTGCCTCTGCCTCCCAAGTGCTGTGATTAAAGGCGTGCCACACTGCAAGGCTGTAAAAATGTAAATCTTAATATGAGTGCTGATTACTCTTCCATATTTTGGGGTGCTACATTTATCATGCACACTTGAGTTCATCTTACAAGTATTTCCTAATATGCACCATTTTGTGATCGTTAATGTTTGGAATAATTTTTCGGTGTAATCTCAAGATATTGCATCAAATAGTTATTTTGTTTTGTTTTTTTGAGACAAGGTTTCTCTGTGTAGCCTTGGCTGTCCTGGACTCACTTTGTAGACCAGGCTGACCTTGAACTCAGAGATCTGTCTGCCTCTGCCTCCCTGAGTGCTGGGATTACAGGCATGCATCCCAAGCCTGGCTTCCAAATAGTTATTTTTTTTTTTTAATAGAATAAACTATTCTAATAAAGAATATGGTTGGCCTGCTTTGAAAGTTCATTCACTATGATTATAGAAGCTCGATGAATAAAAACTAGTAATAAAAACGAAACGAAATATTAGGCCGGGCGTGGTGGCGCACGCCTATAATCCCAGCACTCGGGAGGCAGAGGCAGGTGGATCGCTGTGAGTTCGAGGCCAGCCTGGACTACAAAGCGGGTCCAGGACAGCCAAGGCTACACAGAGAAACTCTGTCTCGAAAAACCAAACCAAACCAAACCAAACCAAAAAAACCCAAAAAAACCCGAAATATTAAATACCTTGTATTTTACAGGCCTCAACCTTTAGTTACTTTAAAGATAATTTTTTGTTTGTTTGTTTTTGAAACAAGGTTTCTCTATCTGTAACAGCCCTGGCTGTATAGATAAATTTTTAAATGTGTACAAATATGCCCTGAAATATCATTAAAGATTAAAACTATATATTCTTTTGAGCTACACTGTTAGACATTTAAGAATTGTTAAGAAAGTATATCCCAGTATAGAGCTTATCCACAAAATAACAAAAGATGAGATAGCAAAGTTTCTCAGGAAAATCAGATTCAAAATTCTCATTGGAAGGTCATGCCAAACTGCACCATCAACATATCAATCTGTGTAATAGTGACAACAGACCGGGAATTTATTTGTTGCTATGAGAACACTATTTTGTATCAGAAATTGCAGCCTTGACGACGCAGTGTTTGCGCCTATTTTGCACATGTTTTTCTAACCCTGAGTCCTCTCCTGCGATCCCAGAGAGAGGCTTGGCTTCCTTCTGCACCCGGCCCACGTCCGTCCGTTCTCGCTCCAGTGCTCTGGGCTGAGCGGTGGCTCCGCTTAGGCGAGGGCGACCCGGGATGCGCGCTCGGGCCACCGGGTCTGCACCCCAGACTCTAAACAAGGAAGATTTAAAAAAGCTAAATATAAATAAACGAATAAATAAATAAATAATAAAGGCACACCACGTCCTCCGAGGACTGTCACAGTCAGGCCAAAGCGGGCTCCGGAACCTTATTAATAAATGAGTCCCCTAGGCCCAAAGAACCCGGGCCTCGATTCTAGGGGGAAACCGGAGCGGGAGGGCCACGGTGCCACGAGGGGGAATTCTTCCTCCAGGCCCCGCTCGCGCGTCCCGCAGGGTTTGTGATGGGCATCTCCCAGGCGACGGGCTCCGCACCAAGATGGCGGAGGAAAAGGACCGGGAGGGTACAGGTAGGAACGCTGACGGGGGGTGCCACGAAGTCGCCATCTGCATTAGCGCGGCCCGGCGTCCATCTTGAGCCCCACCGCTGGCAGGCGGTGGGCTGAGGGTTGGCGCCAGCCGGAGTCCCCGCCGTCGGCTCCGCCCCGCCCGCCATTTCCCCTGGAGAGCTCTGCGCGGGCTGCGGTGGTGGCGGCCACAGGGGAGGGCTCATAATGGCGTCCTTGTTCCTGGCACCTCCACGCCCGCCGGCCGCGGCCTGGGCTGTGGGTACCCGGAGGGCGGCCTGACGGTGGGCGAGCCTGGCGGGAATCTCTGCGGCCGCGCCGAAACCCCGCCCAGCCCGGCCCCCGGCGCCGCGCGCCTCCATCTTGCCTCCTCCGCCAGGCGGCGGAGTACACTCCCGGGTCGCGCTAGAGCCTTGCTTTAAGCAGCAGATTCCCAAATAATTTTTTTTTTTTTTTTTTTTTTTTTTTTTTAAATACGATCCGAAAGAAAAACCCGGCCCGCCCCGACCTGTCGGGGACGCCCAGACCGGCCGGGTTCCCCCGCGCGTAGCGGGGACCGAGGCTTTAGTGACCCGCGAGACCTCAGGGTACCCGAAAAACTATTGATCCCCCCCCTTGAACTGCAAGACCTTTCGAGTTGTTTCTAACCCAGCTGAATGACTTAAAATCGGATCCGTGGTTAGCATCTTGTGACTCAACAGCAATCACGTGATAGTTGACAAAAATCTTCGCTGAAAAAGTAAGGCAAGCCCTAAAATTGTATAGGGCAAACGTTGTAAAAGTGAGAGTTGACACAACTGCATCTTTGATGCAGTTTTTGATCACAACACACCCTATCGACCCCTCCCCCTCCGCCCTCAGTTTGGAACAAAGTGCTTAGGTTAACAACTAATATTTACATGAGATGTTTAGTCCATCGTCATGGTGATCACAGAAAACCAGCAGGGAAACGGGAGAGTCTGCCAGAGATCTGCTTATTGGTACCTGGAAATCTGCATTTATATATAGATGGTAAAATTCATTTCAGAAGTCGGGATTATAGTATAGAGTTTACCTCTACTAAGATACTAAGATTTTTGTGGTGCTGCTTTATAAATGGAAGGTATATTCTAAGAAAATATGCAAAAAAAAAAAAAAGCACTTTTCTTTCTTTTAGAAAGAAAATATGAAGTTAGAGAGCCGGGCGTGGTGGCGCACGCCTTCAATCCCAACACTCCGAAGGCAGAGGCAGGTGGATCACTGTGAGTTCGAGGCCAGCCTGGTCTACAAAGGGAGTCCAGGACAGCCAAGGCTACACAGAGAAACCCTGTCTTGAAAAACAGAACAAGAACAAAATGAAAACATGACATTAGAGGGTAGAGAACTGCGCAGAATCAGGAAGGCCTTGGGGGGAGGGGAAAGAATACAGTGTATGAAAAATGTTTTAGGAAAAAAAAAAAAGAAAAATGTTTTAGATTAAAAAAAAAAGCTTCCCCAGAAAGTTTAGTTTAATTACATTCTTATTTACCCCCAAAAGAGAGAAGGAGATGAGTTATTATTATTATTTTTTAAATTACAGACTTGCTTAGGATAGTATTGGAGTATACTGCAGGATTTTACAATTTAAAATCACACACACACACACACACACACACACACACACACACACACAATCACACATGGCCTCAACTTGTAGCTGCTTGTCTTGAGGTCCATCTGACTGCTTGTGACTAAACGTGTGTGCCACCATGCCCAGCCTGATTTTTACAATTTTTATCCCCTATTGGAGAAGGAGATTTTTAATTTCCAAAACTTTTTTTTTTTTTTTTTTGAGACAGGGTTTCTCAGTGTAGCCTTGGCTGTCCTGGACTCACTTTGTAGACCAGACTGGCCTCGAACTCAGTGATCCGCCTGTCTGCCTCTGCCTCCCAAGTACTGGGATTAAAGGCATGCATCACTTATGTCCGGCTCCAAAACATTTTAATGTTTAAGTTTAGAGGAAGAAACAATTCAGACTGCAACTATAGAAGTAATGGCTGTTGAAATCTAGATTTCATATTTAGTTTTTTGGTTTTTCGAGAGAGGTTTCTCTGTGTAGCCTTGGCTGTCCTGAACTCAACTTTGTAGACCAGGCTGGCCTTGAACTCACAGCGATCCGCCTGCCTCTGCCTCCTGAGTGCTGGGATTACAGGTGTGTGCTACTGCGCCTGGCTTTCATATTTTATATATTCATTTCTTATATAGTTAATGCTTGTTTGATGGACAGTAGTGTGGTGAGTGTTAAACCTGAAAATTGTGAGGGGAAAGAGCAAATCCACAATTGTGCAATTGAAGCACGCTCTATTAAGTACTGTCCAGGTGGACACTGGCCAGGTCCATACTTGGGGTTCCCAGAGAAATGACTCTGAATTAGGTCAGTTTAGGTATCTAAAGGCAAACCCATAAGGCTCTGTACTTTGCATGGTCTTCAATTGGGACAGGCATACATCCTGATGTTCTTCTGCCTATATATAGCCAACGTAAGTCTAATCAAGCACGTCCTGTGCATCTGGGGCAACAAACTTTGTCTCTTGAAGTGAAAACTTGTGATTTGTTATCTTATAAGAACAGCAGGCCCCAGCATTCCAGGGAGTTATCTGTCCTTGGGCAAGTGGGGTTTATAGTTTAACTTTAGCTGTTATGTGAGTCAGGACTTTAGTGCATAGGTAGATGAGATGGGTAGTCTTAGCCCTACCCAAAGGTAGGTAAGAGGCTCACAAATGGAAATCAGAAACAAAGGGGAGGAATAGGAAGGAGCTTGGGCCAATAAGACCCTCAAGGCACACCCTCCAGCATCCTACGTCCTCCCGGAGACTGGATCTTTCACAGTGCTGATCAAAACTGCGTTCAAGTGCGTTAAAATGGATTAGGTTGGTGCTCTCAAGATCCAGTTGTCTCTGGGAAAGCCCTGGGAAACATCCAGAGGTATGCTGTTTCTCTGTCAGTTCAGTCAGGTGGATAATTAAGATTAAGAATTAATTAGCCAGACTTGGTGGTGCATGTTGGTAATCCCAGAGCTTGAGAGGCAGAGGCAGGTGGATTACTGTGAGTTCAAAGCCAGCCTGGTCTACAAAGTGAGTCCAGGACAGCTAAGATAATATAGAGAAGCCCTGTCTTGAAAAATTAAAAAAAAAAAAAAAATTAAGATTGTGGCCAGGTGGTGGTGGTGCACTCTAATCCCAGTTCTTGGGAGGCAGAGGCAGATCTCTGTGAGTTTGAAGCCAGCCTGGGCTACAGAGTAAGTTCCAGGACATCCAGGGCTACAAGGAGACCCTGTCTCAATCCCTCCACTCAAAAGAACAAACAAACAAATAAAAACCTTTCTATGTGGTTATATTTGTTGATGTTGTTATGCTTCTTTGTAACTTTGTGTTTGATTTTAGGTTTTTTTTCCGAGACAGGGTTTCTCTGTGTAGCCTTGGCTGTCCTGGACTCACTTTGTAGACCAGGCTGGCCTCAAACTCACAGAGATCTGCCTGCCTCTGCCTTCCAAGTGCTGGAATTACAAGCATTTACTGCCATGTATAGCTTGCTTTTTTTTTGAACAGTGTAATTTTCTTTTTCCTATAGTTAGCTAAAAAGCAAATGAATTAAAAAGTTTTAAAATCAAGTCAATTTTAAATAATTTATCCTTTTTTTGTACTGAAAGAATGTTTGGAATGTAATATAAAAATTCTTTTTGAAGTTTATTATTTCTTTGAGGTTTCCTCAGCATTTTTGTTTGAATTTTTCCCCTTCTTGTCTGATCTGTTTGTTTAAGTGAGTAATTGATGCAGTTGTGAATTTGTTGGATCTTTTTTTTTTTTTTTTTTTTTTTCCGAGACAAGGTTTCTCTGTGTAACTTTGGCTGTCCTGGACTCACTTTATAGACCAGGCTGGCCTCGAACTCACAGCAATCTGCCTGCCTCTGCCTCCCGAATGCTGGGATTAAAGGCGTGCACCACCACACCGGGCTTAATTTGTTGGCTCTTTTAATCCCATTGTTCATACCTCCTAGATAATTTTACACAGTACTAGAAGGATCGTTTGTTTGTAATTAGAATCAAAGCCAACACTTTGTAGGTATAGAATTCTAACTTTTGGCAGACCAATGAGCTTTTTTAGAAGGTGTGTCAGTTTTCTAACACATTTCCTGTCAAATTTATTATTTTTACTTGATATTTTGCAACCTTTGATAACATTACGTGGAAAAATGACTCTAATTCAATTATGGTGGAAGTTTTTTGTTTTTTTTTTTCCGAGACAGGGTTTCTCTGTGTAGCCTTGGCTGTCCTAGCCTCAAACTCACAGAGATCCACCTGCTTCTGCTGGGATTAAAGGCGTGCGCCACCACATCCGGCTTTATGGTGGAAGTTTTACATGTTTTACTTATTTTTTAAATTCTTTATTGGTACCACTCTGAAACCAAAACATTTAGAAATCTAAATTGAGATGCTGGAGATTTAGTGTTATGGGCATGATGCTGCACAAGCGGGAAGACCTGAGCTTGCATCCTCAGGCTCCTGGGAAAAGCAGGACAGTAATACTCCTGCACTTAAAAACTCCACAATGGGGGGGGGGCAAAGACAGGAGAATCCCTGAGCTTGCTGTCTCCAGTCGAGGTCCAGATTCAGTGAGAGACCTTGCCCTATCTGAAAAGATTAAGGCAGGCTGGATACAGGAGGACACTGATGTCTTCTTCTGGCCTCTACATATGTACATAGCATACATATAATAACACACACACACACACAGACACACACACACACACACACACACACACACACACACACACACACACACGAGAAATCCAAATAGAAAAACCTAAGGAGACTCAGATCCCTCAACTATAAAGCAAAGAGAATTATCCCTGTTTATGTTGTGATGAGAATGGTGTCTTTTCCTCCTCCTCCTTTCTTCTTTTTGAGCAGGGTCTCTCTGTGTAGTCCTACCTGTCCCAGAGTTCACTATTTATACCAAGTTAGCTCTGAGAACTTCACAGAACTCTGCGTGCTTGCCTCTGCTTCCCCAGTGCTGAGATTAAAGGTATTCACTATCACACCGACTGGGTGGTGCCTTCTTATTCCTTGTTATGTTTCCAGCATCAGCAATGCCTAACATGAGAAAGCACTCTGCATTTTAAGGCCTAGTGATTACTAGTATGTGCCTGACATGAACTCTAAGGGCAAGAAAAACAAATTTAAGTCCTGCTGTTGATCAAAACAATTGATCAGTTGTTAATCATACCTAAAGCATTTGTGCATATTTCTAAGGCCAGTTAATAACTGTTCTTCCTGCTTTAGGCCACCAAACAAAGAAGAAGAAAAATTTTTAAAAAGTTTAGCCTTCTATACACTTCAACTTTCTTTCATTTAAAGACAGGACTTGAAGATAGCTGGCCCAGCTGATGGTAGGGATGGTGTGCTGTAGGATGACTATCACCTTTCACACATCCCGTCAGAAGTTTTGTCAGTTGTCAGTACTGCCTGTTTCTGTGTTTCTTCCCAGACGGTTTCAGCTGAGAATCCCACAATGCATAGAGTTGACTGCCTCTTTGTTTTCACTTGATCTAGAATAGCACCTGTGGAGTTTGTTGTTTTTGTTGTTGTTGATATATTGTCCACACTGGTTCAGAAAGGATCTCATCATTAGAAATGTATAGCTTCCTTATATCTCCGCTCTTCTCACCTCTCCCTGGAGCCAGCTTCTTATATGGCAGAGAAATGAGAAGCCATAAAATGCAGAATGTATTGGTCAGTCAGTCAGTCAGTCTGTCTCTGTCTCTTTCCCTTTTTCTTCAACAGGGTCTTATATAGCTTAGGCTGGGCTTGAATTTGATGCATGGCCAAGGATGACTGTAACATTCTTGTCCTCATGCCTCTATCTCTCAAGTGCTAATATTTCATGCACATGCCACTTTACATAGTGTTAGTTAATGCAGTGCTGGGGGAAGACAACCAGCACGTCATGACTGTAGGCAAGTGCTCTACGAAGAGAGCCACATCCTCAGCCACTCAGTTTCTTTCTTTTTTCTTTTCTTAATATTTATTTATTTTTATGTATATGAGTATTCTATCTGCATGCATTCTTACATGCCAGGAGAGGGCACCAGATCTCATTCTAGATGGTTGTGAGCCACCATGTGTTTGCTGGGAATTGAACTCGACCTCTGGAAGAACAGCCAGTGCTCTTAACCGCTGAGCATCTCTCCAGCTGCCCCTCAGTTTCGACACATGTTCCTCTGCATCTATTGGACTACTGCAAAAATCTCTATAACTAATGTACTTGTTTTCATTTATCGTGCTGAAGAGCTGATTGTCTGGATATGAATTCTATACCTAAAACTCTTACTTATGTTGTTTTAGAATAATCAGAATTCTCTAGCAAAGCAAACTAGGTGGTCTTTTTTCTTCCAATTTCTTCCCTTCCTGGCTACATGTCTAGTTGCACCTTTATGCATGCTTCGTTATGGGGAGCGAGTTATTCGTTAGTCTTATAAGCAAGGTTCTAGCCAGGACATGTATTATGTATTCATCCTACACTTATTAAATAATACCTGCGCAGCTCAGAACATGAACTCTGCAGTAAAATTTATGAGCTGGGAACCCAGTATTCTAGTTTCTTCACATGACGACTGAGTGTGGTGGAACTGCTCATTCAGTGGCAGGCCGTGTAGCAAGGGCTTCCCAGGTACTGTACTAGCTCTGTGCTCGGTGAGGAGTAAAACGATGTGGGCCTTGTCCTCTTTGAGATTACTTACTGTTGAGAGAACCATTACAGAATTGTACAATCACTTAATTAAACATAGGATAAATTGTTGAAAACCTTCAAGGCTGCAGCAGAGGAACACGGATATAATTTTTCTTTACTTCAGGAGCTTTGAGGGTGACGTTTCTCTCTGCTGAAAGCAGTTGGCTGAAATTCAAAAGCTCAAAGCAAAATAACAGTAACAACACCACAAACTAGAACCCATAAAAGCCCTAAGTCAGAGAGGAAAATGGCTGGAGGAACTAAGCAGGAGAGCGAGGATGGATTGGGAAAGTGAGGGTGGGAGGAGTGTGAAAAGAGGTGTGTAGCATAGGCAGAGGCAGCCTTCCTTGAACACAGGCCACAGGAGGTAGCTTCTGCTTTAGTGCAAGAGGAAGCCATTGGAGATTTAAGAGGGGGACAGTACACTGCAGCTCCTGCCTTAAGAGGTAAGTTATGCCTGTCTCTTTGGTCATTTATTGCTGTGACTTTGAGCTCCTTCCTCTCAGCTGTTTGGAATATAAATTTAGTGTTGTGGTCACTGTCCTGTGTGATGGCACACTAGAACTTGTATCTATGTGTCCATCAGTCCTCACATCTTCTCCATTCAAAATAAAAATGTTATTATTTCACACAGTATAATTTAAATGTGGGTTTGATGAGAAACACAAAGCATTGGAGTTCTGTGTATCTGGGGTTCAATGTTATTAGTGAATCCACTATCTATATATTGCATGAAAATTACCTCTAGAAGAGCAGGCAGTACTCTTAACCACTGAGCCATCTCTCCAGCCCCCAGCCCCTTGAACATTGTATTACATAAAATTTTATAAAATACCTTTAAAAGAGCTGTGCTGACATGTTTTTTTTTTTTTGTTTTTTGTTTTTGATGTGTGTTTGTTTTGTTTTTCGAGACAGAGCTTCTCTGTGTAGCACTGGCTGTCTTGGACTCACTTGTAGACTAGGCTGGCTTCAAACTCACAGCAATCCACCTGCCTCTGCCTCCTGAGTGCTGGGATTAAAGGCATGCATACCACGCTTAGCTGTGCTGGCAGTTTTTATGTCAACTTGACACAGGCTAGCATCGTTTGGGAAGGGGGAGCTTGAACTGAGAAAATGTCTCCGCCAGATAGGCCTGTGGGCAAGCCTGTGCTTCATTTTTTCACTGATGATTGATGTGGAAGGGCCCAGCTCACTGTGGGCGGTGCACCCCTGGACAGGCGCTCCTGGGTGCTATAAGGAAGCAGGCTGGGTAAGGAGCCATGAAGAGCATGCCAGTAAGCAGTGTTGCTGTGGCTTCTGCTTCATTCAGTGCCCGCCTCCAGGGTCCTGCCCTGCCTTTGCGTCTCCCAGTGGACTGTGCCCCTGATATGTAATCCAAATAAACCCTTTCCTCTCCAAGTTGCTTTCGGTCATGGTCTCCATCACAGCAACAAAAAGTAAACTAGGACAGAAATTGACAGAGAAGATTTTAGCCTAAGCCGGTCATGGTGGAGCACACCTTTAATGCCCACACTCAGGAGGCAGAGGCTGGAGGATCTCTGTGAGTCTGAGGTCAGCCTGGTCTACAAGTTAGTTCAGGACAGCCAAGGCTACACAGAGAAACCCTGTCTAAAAACAACAACAACAACAAAAACAAAGAAACAAGCAACAAAAAAATATCTTAGTCTAGTAAGTATAGACTTACTGAGATTGGAGGAGAGCTACAGATGAGTCACCACCTCTCTAGAGAGTCAGACTTTGGGTTTCTGAGCAGGTCTGACGTAGAAAACCATATGCTCCCTGCCGAGTTTTCTTTTCTTTTTCTTTCTTTTTTTTTTTAATTTATATTTTTACTTATTTATTTTATGTATGAGTGCTCTATCTTCTTGTGCACCTGCAGGCCAGAAGAGGGCATCCGATTCCAGTATAGATGGTTGTGAGCCACCATGTTGTTGCTGGGAATTGAACTCAGGACCTCTGGAAGAGCAGACAGTGCTCTTATCTGCTGAGCCATCTCTCTAGCCTCCTTGCCAAGTTTTTAACATTGGCCTGTTATGACTTATTGTAGCTGATCTCTTTTCCTTTTAAATTAGATTGGATCTACTATAAGTGGCGATTAATACTTTGTGTGTGTGTATGTGTTTTTGTGCACACTAAGGATGTGAATTCAGGGTCTCAAGCATGCTCAGCTAGTGCTCTACCACTGAACTATACTCAAACCCTCAATAAACATTTCATATAAAAGCACAGTGTGCTAGGTAGTGGTGGCCCAGGCCTTTAATCCCAGTGCTTTGGAGGCAGAAGCAAGTGAATCTCTGTGAATTCGAGGCCAGCCTGATCTACAAAGTGAATCCAGGCCAGCCAAGACTACATAGAGAAACCCTGTCTCCAAAAGTAAATCAAACCAAACCAACCAAATAACAAACAAACAAAGCAAAAACACCATGTATAAAACTGGATGATGATTGACTTACATTTTTGGTTGGGTGTTTTGTTATGTATTCTCTTTGGATAAAGTTATTCATAAAATATGAATCACTAACAACTTCCTCCTCCACACAGAGAAGACTTGGTTCCTTGGCTGTTTTTAAACAGTGTGTATCTGGAATAGATGCCGGCATTACTTGAGTCAAGCAGGGCAATAACACTTACACTTTGCAGCTAATTAACCTGGAGGGCATTTCTTCACTTTCTCTGTTGTGTACTTTAAACAGCTCTCATGGTAAGTGCCTCTCTTGGGACTTATTATCCTGTCTTCATTTCTGCAGGTTAGGGTCCTGAGCAACCAGTTAAGTGCTTGAATATGTACACAGACACCTCAGTATCAGAAAAACCTCTGCAGCATTTTTATTTAAAACTCTTGTATCCTTTGGTCATTTGACTTTAATTTAGTTATGACTGCTCACTCTGTGTAGACCACCATTAATTTCTTCCTTTGCAATTATTCTTAACATTTTCTCCCTTTGGTTTGATTTTAACCTATTTTTGTTGTTGTTGTTGTTTTGTTTTCTTTTTTCAAGACAAGATTTCTCTGTGTAGCCTTGGCTGTCCTGGACTCCCTTTGTAGACCAGGCTGGCCTCAAACTCACAGCGAACTTCCTACCTCTGCCTCTTCAGTGCTGGGATTAAAGGCGTGCGCCACCATGCCTGGCCTGATTTTAACCTATTATCACACACACTTTTAGTCTTCTTAGCATTCTGATTGCCAAAAAATAAAATATTTTTATTTCCTAGTACTTCTGAGGCCATGCATATGGGTTTTTGTTTTTGTTTTTATACCAAACATGTCTCTAGTTCCACCAGTGGGGATTCTGACACTACTGGGATTATGCAGACTATACCCGTTAAGTGTTAGCACCATAAAACTGTTCCCATGAAAATGTGCCCATTGCAGACATGGCTGCCCATACTTCTGACTGATATGGCTACAAGTTGAGCATTCCTATCATTTCCTTCTCAGTTTGTTAATTTGCTACAATCAATCACAGAACTGATTAGGGACACTGATTATGTTTACTAGAGTATTACAGAAGGTTTTATAAAGGACATAAACAAAGAAGAGGCCTGTGAAGGCTTAACCTGGGATTTTCAGTCCCTGTAGAATTGTGGTACACCATCTTCTTGATGTGTTGATGTGTTTGTCAGTCTAGAAATGTTCCAAAACCGTTCCGTTAGAGTTTTTATGGTGGTTCCACTGTGTAGGTGTGGTGGATTAAATCATTGTTCACATGTGACCAGCCCTCTTCCCCAGCCTGTCATCTCTCTTTGGAGATCAGAGGATGGAGCTGAATTTTTTTTTTTTTTTAGCAGTTTCTTGTTTGGGTGTTAGTCTTTCTGACTATTACTTTGGTTATGCTCACCAAGGGCTTGTTTACTATGAGCAAATTTTATGTTCATTTTTGTTGTTGTTGTTGTTTTGTTTTTTGAGACAGGGATTCTCTGTGTACCCTTGGCTGTCCTTGACTTGCTTTCTAGATCAGGCTGGCCTCGAGCTCACAGTGATCCACCTGCCTCTGCCTCTCGAGTGCTGGGATATGTTAATTATTTTATGGTCTTAGTTTTAGTTCATATTCATAACAGCTGTATGAGATGCTATTTTATAGCTGAAGAAGTGGCCTAGCTACAGGATTTGTTTTATTAGCTGTATTGTCAGTACAGTGTCAGTAGCTCAGTGGCGGAATGCTTGCCTACCAAGGCATGGTAGTTTGAATTTGTATTCCCAGTACTTGGAAAACTGAGAAAGAAGGATCCTAAGTTTAAGGCAAGCCTGAACTACACAGTTCTAGGTCAGCCTGGCCTACTTAGCAAGACCTTGTTTCAGCAAACAAATGTGGTTAGTTGTAGAAGGGTTTGTTTGGCAGCATTTTACTATTTCCTGTTTATTTACTTCTATCTTTACTTGGTGGTCACATTTTCTCTAAATAGCTTGGGCTAGATGGAATTTGCTGTGTGGCCTAGGTCAAACTCATGAGTCTCCTGTTTCAGCCTCCCAAGTGTTGGGCCTATAGGCATGTGCCACTTTGCCTGGGTTTATTTGCTATTTCAAATGTTTACATTATTGATATAGAATTTTTGGAAACCCATAAAGATCTTGACATTTATTCATTCAGTAAACAAATATTCATAATGAAACTATGCCTTTTCTTTTTCTTTTTGGGTTTTCTACCGAGACAGGGTTTCTCTGTGTAGTCCTGGTTGTTCTGGAACTCACTTTAGACCAGGCTGGCCTCGAACTCACAGAGATCCATCTACCTCTATCTTCCAAGTGCTGGGATCAATGACCACCACAGCCCATTTCTAAGCCTTTTCTTGACATTTAATACCTTTAAATTTATTTTCATATAGTTTTAGCCTTTAAAGGAAGGATTTGCATATTTCATAGTATAAAATAAAAAGAAAGCTGTTAAACTGATTTCTTGGAGTGATTGAATCTTAAAGAAATCAGTTGGTTTGTTAGAAGACCTTTAACATTTCATGATTATATTTTGACACCACACTAAAAAAATTCCCTTGGAAATAGCTGACAGTGAGCCGAAAACTGCAACAAGTTTCCCTCTAAAGTATAAAATAAAGTTGACAGACATCTTTTTATAGACATGTCTGTGACTGTGCACTGTTTTTAGGCTTGATAATTTTTTTCAGAGATGAAAATTTTTCTTTCAAATTTATAAAAGCTGTTTACAGTAAAATAGCACATTATGACAAGATAGAAACCAGCCCTGTTTATCTTAAGGCCCATTTGGACCACATTTCTCTTAACGTAGGGATGCAGCAATGGTAGAACACAAGTATAGTTTTAGTATGGATAGGGTTTTTTGTTTGTTTTTGTTTTTTGAGATAGGCTTTCTCTGTGTAGCCTTGGCTGTCCTGGACTCACTTTGTAGACTAGGCTGGCCTCCAACTCACAGCGATCTGCTTTCCTCTGCCTGCGAGTGCTGGGATTAAAGATGTGCGCCGCCATGCCTGGCTCAGATAGGTTCTTAAATATTATCTACTAAATAAAATTTCAAACCTCAAAGTGTTTATAAATTAAAAACATGAAAATTCTAGATGGGAATGGTAATAGAAAGGAAAGCTAATCAAACTTAGCAGTGACTATTTCAGTAGCAAACAAGTAAATAGACATAGTCCTTGTATTAGTTAACTATTAATGTGCAACTGTTTACCCCACATCAACAGGCACCAAACTACACTTTCTTCACACAACTTTTTTTCCGTTAATTAATGTATTTGTTCTCTTTACATCCTGATGAAAGCCCTCCTCCCCCATCCTCCTCCCAGCCCCACCCTCACATCTCTCCCTCCATGGATATTAACCCACCCTAGCACATCAGGCCTCAGCAGGATTAAGTGCATCCTCTTAGTCCAGACAAGGCAGCCCAGCTATGGGAAAGGGATCCAAAGGTAGGCAACAGAGTTGGAGGGACCGTAATTGTTAGGGGACTCACATGACAACCAGCCCTGGCCCAACTTCTGGACATTGTTCTGCTGAGTGATTCTGGCTGAGGCTCTGACATGATTCTGGAGCTCGCTAT
>OU015747.1:129744098-129787314 GCA_907169655.1 Acomys percivali
CTCTACCTTCCCAGTGTCATATTAGTGGTACGGTTTCCAGACTTGGCTGCTCATCAGAATCCGCCCCCCCCCCCCAGAAAGCTTGTGGAGAGAGATGATTCCTGGACCTCCCTCACACCCATCGAACCAGAATTCTGTCTCAGGAGCAGAGATGCTAAATATCTGAACTTCACTCCTGGCTTTCTCACGACTGGCCCAGTACAGGGAGCTTCCCTGTCTGTTTTTATTTTTAGCCTGTAGCCGCTAGCTAGGTGGTTTCTGAAGGCTGGAGAGTAGTGTAATCAAATGGACATTTTATGCACAACTCTTGAGCAGCAAACCAAGGGAGGAGAAAGGATGGTAACTAATTTCCTTTTTTGTTTTGTTTTGTTTTTTGAGACAGGGTTTCTCTGTGTAGCCTTGGCTGTCCTGGACTTGCTTTGTAGAGCAGGCTGGCCTTGAACTCACAGCAATCCAACTGCCTTTGCCTCCCAAGTGCTGGGATTAAAGGTATGCACCACCACACCCGGCAACTAATTTCTTTTCTTTCTTTCTTTCTTTCTTTCTTTCTTTCTTTCTTTCTTTTTTTTGTTTTGTTTTTTGTTTTTTGAAACAAGGTCTCTCTGTGTAGCTTTGACTGTCCTGGACTCGCTTTATAGACCAGGCTGGCCTGGAACACACAGCGATCCGCCTGCCTTTGCCTCCTGAGTGCTGGGACTAAAGGTGTGCGCCACCACGCCTGGCTACAGCTAATCTCTTTTTGTCCTAAAAAAATTCTTGAATCACTTGATTTTTCTTCTTTTGTTAGTAACCTTTCAATTATGTGAGTTCTTTTTCCTAGCTAATTTCATTAGAGAAACACTTGTATTCAATTCCGGTTTCAATCAGCTCAAGGAGTACTACTTTTCATGTTCGTCTTTGCCGCCTTACCCTTCCGGTTTAGCTCTCTGGTCCATTATCTTGCTTTCACACAATAAATATTCTTTAGAAGTTGTTTGCAAGCAGAATCCTTTCTCAGATTTTGATATAAAATAAAGATACTTGGGGTCTTTTTCTTTTTCAACACTTAATTATTCATACCATAAACTTTACTGAACCCTAAGCAGCCTCCGCTGGTCAGTTTTTTCCTAGGGCCTGGGGAAACAGCAGGAGGTGAGCAGGTGAGGCTTCCAGTGTAACTGACTTTGCAGCCCAATGCGGAGCTGGAGCTGCGGGTGGGAGGAAGGCAAACAGTTCCACTGTGAGCTGGGGACACAGGGCACAGTAGGGATGCATTTGTCACCTCTCTCTTCACTGTCCTCAGCATCTCTTTGTCTTCAACTTTGCCTCTTCCAGCTGAGTTACCAACTTGAGCAGTTAGGTGCTCAATAAGTATTTCCCCAAATTTATTTTTATGTATATTGGTGTTTTCCCTGCATGTGTGTCTGTGTGAGGGTATTAGATTTCCTGGAACTGGAGCCACAGACACTTGTGAGCTGCCGTGTTGGTGCTGGAAATTGAACCTTGATTCTTTGGAAGAACAGCCAGTGATCTTAACTGCTGAGCTATCTATCCAGCCCTAGCTCAAGGAATAATTTTTAAAAAAATTATATTTGTGCCAGGCGGTGGTGGCGCACACCTTTAATCCCAGCACTCGGGAGGCAGAGGCAGGCAGATCGCTGTGAGTTCGAGGCCATCCTGGTCTACAAAGTGAGTCCAGGACAGCCAAGGCTACACAGAGAAACCCTGTCTCAAAAAAAACAAAAAAATTATATTTGTGCTGGGCTGGAGAGATGGCTCAGTGGTTAAAAGTGCATATTGTTTTTGCACAGGATATGAGTTTGGTTCTCAGCACCCATGTTGGGCAGCTCACATCTGTCTATAACTCCGTCTCCAGGGCAACTGCAACTTTCCTGGCTCCCACAGGCACATTTGTACACATGTAAATAAAAATACCAAAGTAAATCTTAACTATACATGCCAGATCTGGTGGCACACATCTTTAATCTTAGCACTTGGGAGGCAGAAGCAGGCAGGTCTCTGTGAGTTCAAGTCCAGCTTGGTCTACATAGTGAATTCCAGCCTAGCCAAGGCTATGGAGTAAGACTGTGTTTCAAAAAGCAAGCAAACAGCCAGGTGGCGGTGGCACACACCTTTAATTCCAGCACTTGGGAGGCAGAGGCAGGTGGATTTCTGAGTTTGAGGCCAGCCTGTTCTACAGCGCACTAGAAGAGTTCCAGGACAGCCAGGGCTACACAGATAAACCCTGTATCCCCCGCCTCCAAAAGCAAACAAACAAACAAAACCCAAATTATATATATATATATATATATTCACATTAAAGCATGATGATGATGGTGGTGGTGGAGGTGGTGGTGGAGGTGGTGGAGGTGGTGGTGGTGGTGGTGGTGGTGGTGGAGGTGGAGGTGGTGGTGATGGCAGCAGTGGCGGCATGTGTGAACAATGTGCATGTGCGGGTGCCCACGGGGGCCAGATGAGGGTGTCAGATCCTTTGGAGTTGTAGTTGCAGGCAGTTCTGCTCTACTTGTTGTGGGTGCTGGGAACTGAACTTGGGTCCTCTGGAAGAGCAGCAAGTGCCCTTAGCTGCTGAGCCATCTGTCCAGCCCCTCAGTAAATCTCTGTATTTGGTGTCCATATTTGGGATCCATCCATAGATACCCACAAACTCTTCAGCTTGTAGATAAATTCCAGCCTTCCTTCTTGTGGCTGACTAAAAAGCTTAAGCTTGCCTGCATGCTGCTGGGATTCTGTCTTCTAACTACATCTTATTAGACTGACATTTGAGAGCAAACCACAGAACTGTTCCTCATGCCTTTTAGTTCTTTTTCTCTGAAACTGTGTTGTAAATTCTTCTCTTGCTCTTTCTTTCCTTCTCTCTCCCCTTTCTTGGTGTGCTGGGGAACAAATTCAAAGCCTCAGCCATACTAGAAGCGCACTCTACCACTGAGCTACTTCCTTTCAAAAAATACTTTAAATGATTTTGGAAAGAGAAAAAAAATGTTTAAGTTAATACAAAGGACAATCTTCTAAAACGCACATGTAAGAATTAGTATATAGTAAACACCCAGAAGAATGCATGGGGAATGCAGAGTAGCAAGGTCTGAAAAATGTTCCTGCCTGTTAATGTTTAAAGATACTAAAATTCTTATTTTATCAAAACAGATAACCCTTCTGGCAGTAAATAGTATACTGAGATGTATAAAATAGCCTGAAATGATCTCTGTGATGCAGCAGTTATGCTAACTGGTGGTTCTGGCATTGTTTTAGCATCTGACCATTATATAACAGTGCTTATGTCCACATATGGTTCTTTCCCCTTTGGAAATGGGCATTTTATTTAAAGGAACATTTACTAGAACATTTGCTGAACATGCCATTTGTCCAAAAATAAATAAATAATTTTTAATATTGTTCTTCAAGCTCAGAAAAATGCATAGAATTTATTGAAAACTATAATTTTAACTATTTAATTTTATTTCATCAATTTAATACTTCTGGAATTTAATTAGATATAATCATGAATTAAATAGGTATACTTCCATTATTAACCAATCATGCTCTCATATACAGCAAAGTTATAGCAAGAAGTTGGTCATTTCTAGAGAAAACTTATGAATCATGGCATTATTTATTGACATGTCTGATGGATCAAGTTAAAATAAGACTTTGTGGGCTGGGAGATAGCTGTCAGTAAAATGCTTGAAGGGACCAGAATGTGATTCCCAGGATCTAAAAATTTAAAAAGCCAGATATCAGCCAGGCGGTGGTGGCATAGGCCTTTAATCCCAGCACTTGGGAGGCAGAGGCAGGTGGATCACTGTGAGTTCAAGGCCAGCCTGGTCTACAAAGCAAGTCCAGGACCGTCAAGGCTACACAGAGAAACCCTGTCTTGAAAAAAAAAAAAAATCAAAAACCAAAAACCAAAACCAAAACCAAACCAACCAAAACAGAAAACCAAACCAAACCAAACAAAACAAAACCAGGCATCTTGGCATAGGCTTGTAATCCTAGCACTGGGAGTGGGGTTCTGGGGCAAAGAGAGATGGGTCCCTGGGGCTCACTGACAGCTAGCCTAGTCTGCTTCTTGAGTCCCATGACAGTCAGAGACTCTGTTCTAGAAGAAAATAGATTGTACCTGGGTGTGAGTGCAGGTACAGAGGAGCTGAGGTTATAGGTGGTTGTGAGCCACCTGATGTGGGTGTTAGAAGCTGAACTCAGGTCTGCTGGAAGAGCAGTATGTGTCCTTAACCACTGAGCCATCTCTCCAGCCCCTTTGTTAGGCTGTTCTTTTTAGTTTTTAGTTTTTGTTGTTGTTTTTTTTTTGAGACAGATTCTCTATGTAACCCTGGTTGTCCTAGACTTGCTTTTGTAGACCAGGCAGGCCTCGAACTCACAGTGATCCACCTGCCTCTGCCTTCCAAGTGCTGGGATTAAAAGTGTGTGCCACTATTACCCGGCTTCTCTTAGGCTGTTCTATAGAAGATTTTTACCCATGGCTAAAATTCTTAGCCTTATTGGAATTGTTAACACAGCATAGAAGGGCATGCAATAATGGCAACATGCTTAGACTAGTATTTAGAATGCTTCAACTCTGTCCTGTACCAATGCTTTTTACATTTGTTTGGGGAGTGGGACATGAAGCTCTTAGAGAATGCCTTGCTGGAGTTGTGCTTTCATGAGAGTTCTGGGGACAGGTTGTCAAGCTCAGCCACAAGTACCTTCACCTGATGAGCCATCTCTCTGGTCCTAAACCAATGCTTTTGAAAATGAATTCTACCATTAAATTACTGCTGTGCATACAGATTTGCTTATCAGTCGTTAAGTAACACTAAGAAAGAAACGTGTCCTAGAGTTGAGAAGCTTTGAGCTCGTCCTAATATTTTAAAGCAACCATTATTTCACTTCAGAATTTTAAACAAACATTTTCATATTGGAACCACTTGGAAGAGAAATAAATGTCTGGAATTTTACTCTTGGGCTGTTACAATATTGCCAAAGAAAATGCTTTTTTTCAAGGATATATTGATTTAATGCTTGCCAGTATGTATATTTCAACAATAAAATGGATTGCCTTCATTAAAATGTGAATGTGTTGCTGGGATTTTTCTAGAAGAAATTTGCATTAAGTAATTGGCACTTTTATTTTTAATTATTTAATTTTTGTGTAAAACATACTCTATTTATTAGAATAATAGGAATGCTTTCTTATATATTTGTAGTCTCTGAGAAACAAAGAATTGTTTTCCTCTTTTACTAACCCATAGTCTATCTATCATTCAGTTTACTTCTTGAAGTGCCTAATTCAGTTAAAAAAATATTCACACATATATACAGCCATTAGCACTGTAAGTTTTAAGACCTTTAGGAAATCACAATGGTTAATTCTTTTGAACTGTTATTTAACTTAGGCCCCTTTCAAGCCACCTCACTTTTCCTTTCTCTTTCTTTTCTTTCTTTTTTTTCTTTTTAAAGATTTATTTATTTTATTTATTGCATATGAGTGCTTTATCTGCAAAAGAGGGTTATCAGATTACATTATAGATGGTTGTGAGCCACCATGTGGTTGCTGGGAATTGAACTCAGGACCTCTGGAAGAGCAGGTGGCGCTCTTAACCACTGAGCCATCTCTCCAGCCCTCTTTCTTTCTTTCTTTCTTTCTTTCTTTCTTTCTTTCTTTCTTTCTTTCTTTCTTTCTTTCTTCCTAAGACACTGTGTTTCTTGTAGTCCTGGCTGTCTTGGATTCTCTTTGTAGACCAGGCTGGCCTCTGACTCATGGAGATCCGTCTGCTTCTGCCTCCTGAGTGCTGGGATTAAAGGTGTGTGCCACCATGCCTGGCTACCTCTCCCATTTCTAAGTGTACAATTTAGTGATATTAAATACATTCATAATGCTGTGCATTATTATCCACTGTCCATTCCAGTACTGTTTCCTCATTCTACACTGATTGCCCATTTCCTTCTTTTTCATCTCTTGGCAACCATTATTATTTCTTATGTCTTATGTGTTTGATAGACCTCGTTTAAGTCAAGTTATCCAGTATTTGCCCTTTTGTATCATCACTAAGTGCAATGATCTTCAAGGTTCAAAGTTCCCTCCCCTTTTAAGACTGAATAATATTTCATTGTTATGTGTGTGCCACATTCTGTTTATCCATTTGACTATGAGCACTTGGATTGATTTTTGTCTTTTGACTGTTGGAAATTCTAATCCCTGATTTTGAGTCATAATTGTTGGAGCAATAGAAGTGTTTAAATTTTTGAAAGAGGGAGGCAGGGGGGAACAGGAAGATGCAAGTGAGGGGATAAAAATTGAGATGTAACCTGAATAAATTATTTAAATGAAAATATTTTTGAGGAGTTGCCATATTGTTTTATTTATAGTATCTGCACCATTTTATATTCCCAGAAGCAATTCCCAAGGATTTTTACATTTTCTACATTTACATAGTCTGTATTATTTATCTGTGCTCCTATAACAAAATATTGACATTATAAAGAACTGGAATTTATTTCCTGAAAGGTCCAGGGATTGGGAAGTTTGTGATCAAATTACCAGCATGTCAAGAGCCTTGTGGCTGTGCCGGCCATGATAGACAACAAGCAGGAAGCAGGAGACAGAGGACAGCAGAGGGAAAGAGGAGAGGACAGAAGCGAGGAGAAGGAGGCTGTCTTATGGTCACTCTTGCTGTGGTGAAACACCATGATCAAAAGCAACGCGGGGAGGAGAGGCTTTATTTCACCTTACATATCCCAATCACAGTCCATTTTGAAGGGAAGTCAGGACAGGAACTCAAACAGGGCCAGGACCCTGGAGGCAGGAGCTGATGCAGAGGCCCTGGAAAGGGTGCCTCCTACTAGCTTCTTTATGGCTTCCTCAGCCTGTGGGAGCGCCACCCCCCACAGAGATCTGGGCCCTTTTACTGCAGTCATCAATCAAGAAAATGTCCCACGAGTTTGCCCAAGGCCAGTCTGGTGGGGGCATTTTCTCAGCTGAAGCTCCTGTTTCACAAATGACTCTAGTTTGTGTCAAGTTGATATAAAACTAGCCAACTCAGTTGATCCCTTGTTAACCTGACATGAAAGCACGTCACCATTCAATCTTTCCTTCCTATGTGTCCTTAAGATGGCACGTTAATATTAGTTTCACAATATAAAACCGTTCAACTTTTAAAGTTCCAGTCTTTAAAAAATTCAAATAGCAGCTGGGTGGTGGTGGCACACACCTTTAATCCCAGCACTTGGGAGGCAGAGGCAGGCAGATCGCTGTAAGTTCGAGGCTAGCCTGGTCTACAAAGTTAGTCCAGGACAGCCAAGGCTACACAGAGAAACCTTGTCTCAGAAAAAAAAATAATCAAATAGCCAGGCAGTGGTGGCACATGCCTTTAGTCCCAGCACTTGGGTGGCAGAGGCAGGCAGATCATGGTGAATTTGAGGCCAGCCTGGTCCAGGACGGCCAAGGCTACACAGAGAAACC
The DNA here is from genome assembly GCA_907169655.1 of Acomys percivali. NCBI lineage: Eukaryota > Metazoa > Chordata > Mammalia > Rodentia > Muridae > Acomys > Acomys percivali. The sequence goes on from OU015747.1 coordinate 129,751,552, forward strand.
CTGTTTAGGGGAAAAAAAAACCAACAACCCCCCGCCAAACAAGAACCAAAACAAAAAAATATTAAGTCTCTTTAAAAAACGGGAGAAAGTCTCTGCAGTGCTGTTGGGGCTACACCTTCACCAGTGGCCCCTGCTGGCCAGACTTAGCTACTCTCCACGACTCCTTCATGCTTGCTGGTACTCTTGAGGTCTGTCTGCCTTTGCCTCTCTGAGTACTGGGATTAGAGACGTGTGCCACAACTGCCTGGCAGTGTTGTGAGTTCAGGAAGAGCCGCACACTGACCTTTCAAACACCAGACTCAGACTGATGTAAGTTTATTGAACTCTGAACAAAACTGACCAGTTACGGTCACAGGCTGGATTTGGGAATCTGTTTTTTTTCTTTTTTGTTTTGTTTTGTTTGTTGTTTGTTTGTTTGTTTGTTTTTGAGAGAGAGTTTCTTTGTGTAGCCTTGGCTGTCATGGACTCACTTTGTAGACCAGGCTGGCCTCGAACACACAGCGATCCGCCTGCCTCTGCCTCCTGAGTGCTGGGATTAAAGGCATGTGCCACCACGCCCAGCTTTCTTTTTGTTTTTTTGAGACAGGGTTTCTCTGTGTAACAGCCCTGGCAGTCCTGTACTCACTTTGTAGACAAGGTTGGCTTCGAACTCACAGAAACCAGCCTGCTTCTGCCTCCTGAGTGCTGGGATTAAGGGTGTGAGCCACCACGGCCTGGCTCAAAGGTCCTGACTCTTAGTACTGTAGCAGTATTAGCTAAAATCCAACATGCATTTTAGAGAAGACATGTGCTCAAACATAGTACCTTGTTTTTATGTAATAGGCATTCTAACGGGCATGAAGTGCAATCTCACTATGCCTCTGATTGGCCTTTCCCTAAACTAACAGGATAAAGCACTCTGTATGTTCTGATTAGTTATTTGTGTTATTATTATCTTTAGAAATATTTACTCAAGTCCATTGCCTACTTTAAAATCAGGATATTTTCATGTTGAATTGTAAGAGTTTTAAAAATGTGTTTGGGAATTCAGGCATGGTGGTGCATAGCTGTAATCCCAGCATGTGGGAGGCTGTCCTGGGCTACACAATGAGTTTGAGGGCAGTCTGGTTTCAAACTCTGTCTTAAAAATAAAATTAAAAAACATAAATAAAAATAAATATATATGCTAGAGACAGGCTGGTGCCTAGTTCATAACGTCCTTCATGTGTCCAGTAAAGAAGGCTTGCTGTTTCTCAGGATGGGGGCTGGGCGGGGTGGGTGGATGACACCATTGAAGAACTAGAAAGCAGAAGTCATGGGATTAAATGTCCATTTTAGAAAGATTGTAAGACTGAGACCTCTAGAGAGATCTCTAGTCTATTTCCGGAGTCCCCACTAAGAGATGGAGTCCATTGTCGATGCAAATGCATTGGAATAGGAATTTATTGAGCCATTGCGATGGGGTCTGTCCAGCTCTTTCAAGCTGCAGACCCCGAGAAGCAGAGGCACAGGCCTTTTATAGGTTTTAGACAAAGAAGTGAGTTTTACAGTATGTGATTGGTTGGCATTTGAGCAGAAAAGCTGCAAGCAGGGAGCTACAAGTCTTGGCGTTTGGTGGTTGGATAATGGGTGGAGGGGCAAGCTGACCTGTGGGAAAGATTGGTTGAAGCAGTCACAGGGGGCGTTTAGGAACTTTTTTAGTTGGGGAGGGGTAGTGGAAATTTTAAACACAGCTGGTTGTCCTTGAGTCCAGCTGGACTCTGAGCACAGACTGAGACCTTGAGTCAAGTTGGACTCTTCAAGGGTTTTCCTGTCCCTGCCACACACATACAGTGATCTGATATGTCTGTCCTTGGTTCAAGCTGGACCCCCTAGAAATGTACATGCTTTGGCCTTAATGGGGGTCTTTAAGGGGGCTAGTTCCTTCAAGATCATCCTTGTGCTGGCACTATAGCTCAGTGATAGAATGCTTACCTAGCTTGCGTAAGGCTCCAGATTCTAGCTCCCTCACCGGAAATACAAAAAAAAAAAAAAAAAAAAATCAAACAGAAAGGAAAGAAAAATCTCCCAGGCAAAATGGGACCGTGGTTTGAACAGCGGAATGGGAAAAGAAACTAATGGCAGGAAGTGGCTGGTTAGAAGTGATGAGCCTCTGAACACCAACCGTGTCAGTACAGCTGGAAGGGAACAGGCGACATAGTGCAGGAGATTTAGTACATAGAATAAGAAGCCATTCATTGTCAAATAGAACTTCGGACAGGGTTCCTAGTAAACTGAATGAGTCAGAATGATAAATGTGAAGGAGGTGGGGCCAGGGAGATGGATGGAATCCGGAATCACGTGACCGCAATTCAAATTGGTAGGTGGCATTCCCTGAAGGGATGGACTTTAATGGATCAGTAATTGAAAAGGAAGCTATCAGTCAAGTCAGATTATAGGGAACATTACACAAACTAGTGTATAGTGCAGTCTCGCCAGCAATATCACTTCATAGGTATGGGAAGGAGTGGGAATGATAGACTATTGAAAAATATACATATTTACACATTAAATGGAGTACATAAACTTTCATGAAATTTTAGGTTGAAGGAAGTAGCAAAGACATTTAGGGACAGATGGAAACATTTGAATATGGGATAGACACTAGATGACTGTAGAGAATTTGGTTATTTTTCGAGGACATTAAAATAGCATTGAGATTATATAGGAGATTGCCCTTATTTTTAGAAGATGCATGTTGAGGTATTCAGGGGTAAAGTTTTATTGTGCCTGCCATTACATAGAATGGAAGGAGAACAGAAAACAAACAAACAAACAAACAAAAAACAAAAACCGGCAGTCTTAAGAGTACTTCAATCTAGATGGTAGGCACAGGGCTGCTGACCAAGCTTTCAACTTTTCTTTGTGTCTGAAAGGGCCTTAATTAACGAAATTGGAAAACACAAGCTATGAGCAGCAGGACCCGAGTAGCTCTGCAGAGCAGAATGTAGCTGGTGATTATTTAAGGAGTAGGATGGGCAAAAGGCAGGAGGTGAGCCTCACGTCTCTGACGTAGTTGATGCAGAGGAGAATGAAAACGGTGAGGGTGATTGGTTACCTTGGGCCACAGATGGTTTATCACTCAAAGCATAGCATGGAAAATGGTATTGTATACTATGCTGGAATAATACCTAGAAGAGCTTTTAGACATTAATAAGCAGTGCTGGAGATAACTTTTGTTTATCTTGCTTTGCATATGCTAGGCAAGCCTGTAACCACTGGGCTTCATCTCTTTGTATTTATTAATTAAATAATAATAATCATAATAATAATAATTATTATGTATTCTGTGGTGTATGTATAGAGGCTAGAGAGACAACTCCAGGGAGTCAGTTCTCTCTCCTTCCACCATTAACATGGGCTCCAGGGACTGAACTCAGCTTGTCATGCTTTCATGGTAAGCACATTTACCCACTGAGCTGTCTTACCAGCCCTCTTTAGTTTTTGAGACAAGGTCTCACAGTGTAGCTGAGACTGGCCTTGAATTCAAAAGCCTCCCCATTGGCCACAACATCTAAAATATTAACTTATTTTTACTTAAACTTTTTTTTTTTGTGTGCTAGAAAGATGGCTCAATGATTAAGAACATTTGCTGCTCTTTCAGAGGACCCGCGTTTGATTCCCAGCACCTACCTTAGATAGTTCACAACTACCTGTAACTCTGGTTCCAGGGGCTTAGAGACACTCTTCTGTACTCTGGTCACCTGGACTCATAAATGCACATGCCCACACACTTAATACAAATCAAATTAGTTTTTCAGTTTTTTTTTAAGGTAAGCCTTCACTGTATAGCAGAGGAGGACTGTGAACTCTTGGTCTTTCAGCCTTTACCTCCTGGGCACTGGGATATACATGTGTGCCGTCACCCAGGGTTGAAATTCAGTTTCTTCCCCTTGGAACAGGACCTCACTATGTAGCCCTGGCTGTCCTGGATCTCTCTATGAAGACCAGGCTGGCCTCAAACTCACAGAGATCCACCCAAGTGCTAGGATTAAAGGGGTGGGCCATGACATCTGGCTGGAGATTTAATTCATTTTTTTTCTTTTGTTTTTTTGAGACTGTTTCTCTGTGTGATAGTCTAGACTGGCCTGGAACTCATAGAGATCTTCCTGCCTCTGCCTCCCGAGTGCTGGGATTACAGGCATGTGCTACCGCACCCAGCTGAGATTCAATTTTTGATAAAAATTTTTGTACAAGTCTCTCAGTTTTTGATATTATTCCACCAGTGAGAAACTTCACACAAAAATGTCAAGACATTTTTGAAACCATTAAAAATTGCAAGTATTAAAATTATAAAATATTTTATATAACTTAACTGACAAATATAACTTAATTTTTGGTAATATAAATGGTTTATTCATTCAGCTGAATTTTCTTATATTAATTACTTCACAATAATGCCAAGGGTAACTCATGCCTATAATCCTGGCAATCAGAAGAGGAGTTTGAGTTACCCACCTACTTGAGCCACATAGTGAGGACTTGTCTTAAAACTGAGTAAACAATGTCTCCTATCAAAATAATGGTAAAGATTTAATCTTTACACATGTACATGTTATCAGAGTGATAACACAGTGAGCTTGGCTGCTGTTCAAAGGGCACTGCAGCTACACAGGGCCAGAAATGATTGATATGTGTGTCCCTGAGTGTCTGTTACTCCCTTGTAGAGCCCACCAACCCCTCAATCCCAACTGGATGCACTTGAAGATGAATGCCAGCTCTTTGGGTTTCTGGAGTATCAACCCATTTCTCCAGTAGTTCCCTGCATTCCTTTCCAGAGTGGCAGCAGAGGGTTCTCCTTCAGTTTATGGTGCTTATGATTAGTAGGAGCTTCTGTAGGGCTTGGGACGTAGCTCAGGGCCCTGATACCGACACTGTAACCCAGGTGTGCTGGTACACACATGCACTCCCAGCACTCAGGATGTGCTAGAAGGAGGGTCAGACGTTCAAGGTCATCCTGCTCTGTGGTCAGTTTGAAGTCTCCTGGGATACATGAGACCTTGTCTCAGTAACAGTACCTTTCTCATATTCTGCACAACTTCAACCATTTTCTTTGTGTACGTGTGTGCGCGCGCACACACACATGTGCATGCACACACCAGAAATCAACATCAGGTGTCTTGCTCAGTTGCTTTCCACTTTATGTTTTTGAGCTTGGAGCGCCCTGATTCAGCTGGGCTGGTGGTGAGCAAGCCCTAGGGAACTGTCTCTGTCTCCAGAGCACCGATCACAAGCATTGCTGCCATGCTGAGCTTTTCTATGGTGCTGGGGATAGGACTCAGGTTTGCGTGCTTTTCACTTGGCTCTTTGCTGACTGAGCCATCTTTGCAGCCTCCTCTGCCACTGAATTCCAATGAAATGGGTGACAAATGCACAAAAATGAACTGGATTAGAGAATGTATTGTAATAATGAAAGTAACCTAAATATTCACAGTTAAGGGGTCTAACTAATTTTGGTAAAGACCTCCAGCTGAGTGCCAAGCAGTCACAAAGACATACAATGTAGTATCTTTTGAGAAGGAAGAATACTTTAAGTGAAAGATTAAGGAACAATATCAATAGTAACTAGATTTTTAGGTGATTTAAAGCTAATATAAAGTCGTCCATATTCTTTGCCCTGTGGCCTTTACCTAAGGTGGGGGCAGGTCTGAGGTCTCATTCCATGTTTGGTGGTTTTCCATTTGGGATAAACTATGCGTGTACGTTATCCTTCTCTTCCTTTCTGGCTGTCATATTGTATCACTGCGTCACAAACTTTGAGACTTGATTACATGGCTGTATCAGTATAAACATTTGAGACCTGGTGATGTCCTCCTCTTTTGTGCTGCATCACTGAGCTGTATCTCTAGTTGTCCTTTCTTCTACTCATCAAAACACTTTGAAATCAGTCTCAACCCGCCCTCCTCCTACTGCCCCCCTCCTAATATCAACTCTGTTAGCACATCTTAGTGACACTGCTTTCAGATTGTAACCAGAGTCCTGCCATTTCTTTCCATGTCTACTGGTCCCCTTCTGGGCTTAGCCAGTGTCCATATCTGAAAGAGATACTGCAGCCACCTCTGCACTGGTCTCTGTGACCACCTTTTCCTTCTTTACAAGTGACAAAGGTGAAAAGATCATCAGGTCCACCATAAAGCCTAGAACCTTCCAGTGGTTTCTCATAGCATTCAGAGGAAAGTTCAAAATCCTTAAGGGAAGCCGGGCATGGTGGCGTACACCTTTAATCCCAGCATGCAGGAGGCAGAGGCAGGCGGATCACTGAGTTTGAGGCCAGCCTGGTCTACAAAGTGAGTCCAGGATAGCCAAGGTTACACAGAAAAACCCTGTTTCAGAAAAACAAAACAAAACAAGACAACCCCCCCCCAAATCCTTAAGGATTCAGCTTCACTCCCAACAGCTCACAACCTGCTGTCCTGCACTTTCCGTCTCTCTGCCTGAACACTTTCTGGAGATGGCTACAGATTAGCTCTTCCTGTCTGCTAGCTGTGCCTCTCACCTTGTCACTGAGCTGGGCATTCTCACTGGGACTCTTCACATCTTTTACTATTGTCTTTTCTTTCTTTCTTCTTTCTTTCTTCTTTCTTTTTTTATTTTTCTTTTCAGTGTTTAAGGTCATGTAACTTACTGTATATGTCAGCAAATATGTAGACACTTATATATCTTCCCAATAAAAATAGTTGTAAGATAAGACCTTTTGTCTGTTTGGCTCCTTTCTATGGCCTTAAGTTTGTGGACTGAGTGAGTTCTCAGTAATATTTACTGACTGCTTCACTATTCTGTGGGAGCGAGCTTCAACCCACACTTTGTTAAAGCTCCCTGAAGATGTGCAGATGGGTTCATATGCCTCTTGCCTACCTTTGCCCTCCTCAAGAGCAGGCGAAGGTGAGGAGCAGGCCTGCTACTGACAAGGAGGTAGTGTTTGATGTCTTGTTGAACTAGAATGACACCCAAACTACAGTAGATAGAGGGTAGGCTGGAAGGTCTTCACTTAGATCTGGAGTTTGGCTTTTTGTAGTATGTGCACTGTATATTTAAGATCAAAATTAGGGGCTGCAGAAATTGCTCAGCAGGGAGATGCCTCAGTGACTGAAATGGCAAGAGGCGGTCCAAAAAGGAGGCCTTGAGTTTGGATCCCCAGCAAACAAGGGGCCGCAGCACATCTGTAACTCCAACAATGGAGGGGCAGAAAAGGCAGATTCAGGGGACTTCTTGCCAGTCTGAAACAGTGAGCTCCAGGTTTTGTAAGAGAACTTGTCTCAAAAATAAAATTGGCAGAGCTTGAAGGTGATCCCCTGTAGTGACCCCCTGCCCTGCCTGCATGAACATATAGACATCCGTCACATATACAAGGTGAAAAGTCAAGTAAGCTTACTGTTATACCTCAGGAAAAAAATGTCTAATGTCATGACCTCCTCAGCATGAGGAACCATACCAGAAAAACCCCTCCTGTCATTAACTTGCTTTTGGCATTTCCAGAGGGCATGGCATATGATTTATAAAGAGACCAAGAGTGACTAACAAGTGACCAAGCTTCCTTATTCAGCTTTCTACTTTCTCCCGGCATATACCTGGAGTCTCAAGCATTGAGATTGAAGGCAGCTTGGTCTACATATACAGATAGTGAGACCTGTCTCAAAGCAGACAGAAAGATGGTCAGACAAAACAAACTAAGAAAACCCCCAAAAGATTTCTAGTTATGTTACTGAGAATTTTATTTTGAATTAATAATTAAAGTAATTTTGTTTACTTTGTCTTTTGCAGAGGTAACAGCGATAGAACTTCATAAGAAGATCAAAGATGCATTTGAAGTATTTGACCATGAAGGAAATAATACAGTAGATGTGAGGTTCGGAAATATTTATTATTGTTATAATTCTAAATTATGAATATAATTCATAAATAGAAGGGGAATTTCCCCCCCAAACTTTACTTTGAGTTTATTGTGGTATTTAAAGTATTTATTTTCTTGTAGTCTGTGTTTTTGTCCTCTCCTGCCCTCTGGGTACATGCACACTTATGCACACATACAAACACACCACAGATTCTAAACATATTACAGTCTATACACACACAGTTTTTAAAAGAAAGATTATAAGAAGTACATAGATATGTATTATTAAGACACATAATGAGGAATAATTATGTTTAAAGACTGATATACTCCCCAAGTAAAATAAAAAATGGGCTAAATAGAGCATGGGAAATGGAGAGACATAATGGATATTGGTAGATTTGGAGTGGAATACAGGTGGTGGTGTGCACTTGTAGTGCAGCACACAGGCACTAAAGTCAGGAAGATGATGAATTTGAAGCCAGCCTTGGCTATGCAGGAAGACTATCATGGAGGTGGGGTGGGGAAGGCAGAGGAAATCACATGGGAGTCTAATAGAAATTGTGGGATCTGTGCCATATATAGCATGGGAAAGCCATCAACCCATTCTCCCAGGAGGCCAGGCAAAATGAAGCTTAATTCACGAGTTCATAGTTTCAAAAACTTCTAATACTAAGGTCAGCAAAGCAGTGGAGAGCGATCTAAAGTACAGCCGACAATTGCTTATAAATGAGGGCCATCCATCACTTCCTGTACTAGCCAGGGGCCCAGGTGTTTCGGACTTGAGCCAAATTGAACAAGCAATATGAGATTTTAGTTATGCATTGTAATGATATGGATTATTTAGTTTTTAGACCTGAGGTCCAAGATTAACAAGTGGAACAAGTTTCATGTCTTCATACGAACATATAAAAGCTTGTGAAGTTTTGTTTTGTACTCCAGTTTGTGTGTAAGCCTGCTGTGATAGACAGCGTGGAAGGAGTAGTTAAATGCGTCCTCCTGCGTCTTACTTGTAGTGGGCTCTACTAGTTACTTGTCTTGCTGAGATAAAATGCCTGATAGAGGCATCTCAAGGGAGGGAGGGCTTATTCGGCTCAGAGTTTGAGAGTACAGGCTGTCATGGCAGGGATGTCGTGGTAGCATGAGCTTGTGGTATCTGGTCATATTACATCCATAGTCAGGAAGCAGAGAGAGAAGCATGGAGTTTAGCTCACTCTTCCCATTTTTGTTCAGTCCTGGATCCCAGCCTAAGGAAAAGTGCTGCCCATAGTTAAGGGGGTCTTCCCACCTCAGTTAACCTTCACAGGTAGGCCCAAGCTCAGGCATGCCCAGAGGCTCACCTAACCTTATCCCAAGCTCAGGCATGCCCAAGGCTTGGCTCTTATTGGTTCTAGACCCTGCCAGGATGATAGTTGATATTAACCATCATGGGCAATGTGAGCCTGGGTTCATCCATTGCAGTGGAGGTGTGATGAGAACGTACAGGGTGGCATGGTGGCACTGTGCAGCTCTGGGAGCTCTGGTCACATCTCCTTCTATGGGAATGACTCTCTACACAGAGTAAGAGTCTGGTCAGTGTGTTCTTTTGGAAAAATGAGTTGGGCAGGGATGGTGCTAGTTGTAGGCTTTGATGAGTAGCATGGAACATAAAGAACTATCTTGTGATTACAGGGACTAGATATATGATAGACAAGTTCTTGCCCACTGACCTCTCCTTGAATCTGAATGGTTCTCATCCTGGGCCATGGGAGAGGTATTGCTAGAAGAATCAGGGAAAATATAGCTTTAGATGTGCTGTTTGGTTGTGGTCTCTGGGGATGGATTCCAAGGCCTTGTGCATGCCAATCAGACATTCTGCGGCTGAGTTACACCCCAGCGCTACCAAAGCTTTGTGAGAAGGGAAAAGAGATAAAGCATGTGCTTAAGTTTTGCATACTGACAGTCTGGCTGCCCTGTAGTTGACATCTAGGAGTTTTGTGTCCATCAACTTATCGCAATGTTTTTATTTGTGGGTAGGGTTAGCATCTCCAGGCTTGAAGACAAGGGACATGTATATGCTTTGCTCAATGTCACACCAGGGCTTTTCCAGTTCCAAGTCGCTGACTGTGCCTGGGAGCATGCCTTCCTGCCCTCATTTTCCCACCCAGCCCTTCACAGCTTTCCTGGCCTTGTCTCTTGCCTTTAGTTTTCTTGACAGTAACAGTGAAAGGAAATTTCCCATATCCTGTAGAGCACAGATGCCAGCCATGCCTTCTTTGGTACAGGGCCAAGTCAGGAGAAAGAGATATGTTTATGGGATGAAACTTTCCCCATTCTAAAATAATTTTACTGAGGCCTAAGGGAAAGCATGTGCTCGTATAGCTGAGTCTACTCTATCAGATAAAGATGGCCACTGAGAGAAGAGCCATTGTTCTAGGCACTAGAATATTAGTGCTAAGCACATTTGAAGAATTGTAAATGGATGGCTGCAGCTTTCTAATCTTGACTCCTTATGTTAATTTTTGTTTATTTGTTTGTTTTTCTTTTGAAACAGTCTTATTCTGGCCTTCAAGTAACTGTGTAGCTTAGGCTGGCCTCAAACTCATGGCGGCCCTCTTGCCTCTGCTTTGGAGTAGTGGGCTTCCAGCTGTGTATGCTGCTGTGCCTGGCTCCTTATATTGATTTATGTGGCACTTCAGTTTCCTGCTTCTGGTGTCTCTTTGAATCACCCTTTATAACCTGGATGTAAGGACAGAGACACAGAAACCCTTGGCCAGGTTGCACAGAGTGAGCAGCTAAGTTGGAGGTCAAGTTAGTTATTTTTTGTTTTTTTTGTTTTTTGTTGAGTAGCGTTCTCCAAGCTGGTTGCACCCAACCCCAAGAGAGACCTTGGGAACACCGTGATGAACAGGGCCACTCTCTATGTTTCTAAAAGCAGTTGATTTGTCTGGAAGTTATAATGGCTTATGATTAAAAGTGAAAGTCTAAATTTTTAACTTAACAGTTTATATTTTCTGTTTAAATTGTTAGGCCTACTATATAATATGCTACCTTTTATACAATTGGATCCCATTTCAACTGGCTTCTGGTCTATTTCGTTGCCTTCAGAGAGGGTCTCATTATGTGGTCTTGGTAGGCAGGAACTCTCTCTGTAGATCAGAGTGGCATCATGCTCAAACAGATCCAACTGCCTCTTCTGGAATGAATATACCCTGCCCTACTTAACAATATATTTTTGATGATTAGTCCTTTGTATTGTCTATGGCTCTTCATTTAATTGTGCCAGTGAATCTAATATACTGAGGTAAGCTTCCATTAATTGATAATTTAAGATGCTTATAGGATTTTGCTTTAATAATCCATGTTGCAGAATCTGTTGGTGTGTATGATATTTTGCAACTGTGAGACTTTTTCTGTAGGATAATTTCTTAGGAATAGGTCAAAATACCCAGAGTGCTGGTGCACGCTTTTAATCTTAGTACTTGGGAGGAAGAGGCAGCCGGATCTCTGAATTCAAGGCCAGCCTGTTCTACAGAGAAACGCTCTCTGGGCAAGCCAAAGCCAACCAACCAACTAACCAATCAACCAACCTACTAATAAAAAATAACTAATAAAAAATATTTTTGGTACATGTTGTTATCTTGAGAAGATGGTTTCTCATCTTGCCGTGTGATGTTGCCTGTTTTTTCTCCCTCTGAAAAAGTTTGCCAAACTGTTAATTTTTATTTTCTGAATTATGAGCACCTTTACTTTTTGCTTTTTTTATTTTTTTAATTTATTCATTTACGTGTGTGTGTGTGTGTGTGTGTGTGTGTGTGTGTGTGTGTTGCATTCCCAATGCATTCATGTGGAAACCAGGAGAACTTTTGGAAGTCACACCCCCTGTGTGGGTTCCAGGGATGCAGCTCAGGCCTCTTGCCTCAGTGATAGTCATCTTTACCTGTTGACTTACCTTGCTAGACCATGAACACTTTTTCTAGTTCTAAAACCTATTTGTATCTCATTCTATTTGGAAAGGTAGTTTATGACCTTTGCTTATTTTTCTTACTTAGTTATTTCTGGTTTTATAAGTTAAAGATTTTGGTGTGTGATGTAAATCATGTGTTTTCTTTGATTTCACTTGCTGGAATTCAGAAATTTAAAAAATATTCAGATTACATACCTTTTTAGTATGAATTTAGTTTTTGGAGACAAAAACCACTGCTGGCTGTTTGGTGGCAAATATGTTTACTATCAGCACTCTGGAAGCATAGACATACAGATGGCTATAAGTTTGAGGCTAGCCTGATCTACATGGTAAATCTCAGGCTAGCCAGTGAGACCCTTGTCTCAAAAAATGTTTGGACATTAGCTTGCTTGTTATTGTTGGATTTCCTTGCCAGGCCCAGGGGCTCTCCACACACTAAACATGTATTTTATTTACCATTGAGCTATACCACAATCTGTGGAATTGCCATAAGAGAATAACTTTGGTTACCTTGAGTGTAATTAACTTATTAAAAATAAATAATAAAAACCAGAAACATGTTTTTAAGGGAATGCAGAAGTCAAGAAAATATTTTTATTTTTATTTTTTTATTTTTTTTCATTTTGTTGGTTTGTTTGTTTGGTTTTTGGAGACAGTGTTTCTCTGTATAGCCTTGGCTGTCCTAGACTCACTTTGTAGACCAGGCTGTCCTTGAACTCACAGTGATCCGCCTGCCTCTGCCTCCTGAGTGCCTGGATTAAAGGCGTGTCACTACCATGCCCGGCTTCCTTTGGTTTTCTGAGACAAGGCTACTATGTGTTACCATGGCTGTCCTGGACTTGCTTTGTTGACCAGGCTGGCCTTGAACTCACATTGATCTACCTGCCTCTGCCTCCCAAATGCTGGCTTTAAAGGTGTGTGCCACCATGTCCCACTGCAAGTATTTTTTTTCCCTATATGGCTAGTTTTCAAATTCAATTTGAAAAAGAACTGTAATTTTACCAAGAAATCTTACTTTTTGTAATTTGTTCTCTTGGAATTTAATAGAATAAGAGTATGCTAGAAATCAGTAGAGTCAGTCTTAGACTCTGCCCTTGATTTTCAGAACTGCACTCCTTTTAACTGATGATTTCCCTTATCTATTAAGTTGAAATGATGGTTTCTGCCACACTTAAACATCAAGACCATTACTGTCCAGTCAAAAACAGAAGTGAATTCTGATAGGTGTTATAAGATTGTATTGGATTGTGACATTTTCAACATACTTTATTAAACCAACTTAAGAAGTTGTGCCCACTCTGGGAGAAAGGGCTGCTCTTTTCTGCCTTCTAGCTACACTCCGAGGCTCACAATTGCATGCTTTTTAAAAATAAAAATAATTTGCTTAAGTGGGACATGGTGACTCATATCTGTGATCATAGCACTTGGAAGGTAATGCCTGGAGGGCAGGAGTTCAGAGTCATCCTCAGCTCATAAGTGCTAGGCTAGCCTGGCTGCATAAGACCCTGTCTCAAAAGAAAAAATTGAATTTACAAAAGAAAAAAATAATTCCCATTGAAGAAACTGTGGAGTCTCAGATGTTTATCATAGAAGACAACATTTACATTCAGAAAAGAAGATCTTAGGAAACTCTAAGCACATGATCTACTTCAAATGTAGAAAGCACTGTTTATTTTTTTTTATTTTAAAAGATAAGGAAATCAATACTTTAAAAATTCCTTGTAGCAGGGCACAGTGGCGTATGCCTCTAATCCCAAAATTCAGGAGACAGAGGCAGGTATATCTCTGTGAGTTTGAGGCTAGCCTGGTCTACAAAGGGAGTCCAGGACAGCCAAGGCTACCCAGAGAAACCACGTCTTGAAAAACAAAAACAAAACAAAAATTCCTTGTATTCCTCCAAGCTATCTTATGAATTATTTTTATTTAAAAGATAGCCTTTTCACACTGTAACATTCACTTAACCTGTCTGTCTCTATCTCTGTCTCTGTCTCTGTCTCTGTCTCTGTCTCTGTCTCTCTGTCTCTCTGTCTCTGTCTCTCTCTGTCTCTCTCTGTCTCTCTCTCTCTCTCTCTCTCTCTCTCTCTCTCTCTCTCTCTCTCTCTCTCTCTCCACAGGCACTTGAGCTGCATGGACACTTGGTTGGTATTTGTTGCCTTTGAAAGGCTTCAGGGGCTCTGTGTTTCCCGTCACTGTGGTGGCTGCACAGCAACTCTGTTCAGCTAACATGCTGGTGACAGCTCCTTCCCTCCCTCTCTCTCAGGTTCTTCCCTGCTACTGACGAGTCTCTCCTGCCTGCCTCTTCACCCTTGTGTCTGGTCACTCAGGGTTTCTGCAGACTTAGAATCTTGCGTACTGGCTTCTCTGCTACTCTTCTCCCAGGTGTAGCTCTCTGTATGTTTTGCTTGAAATCTTCCAAGGAAGAAAAGGGAAATTCTACTTTGATCACTTATTAATATTCAGCAGAGGGTGTCTTTGTTGAGCCGAGCTCATGCTAGACTTCAGAGGCCTTTGCTGAAGGCCTAGAGCTATGTGACTTTGGGGTTAAGTAGCCACCTCTGGTTCAGTCAGTTGTGCCTGGGGAGACGGATCAAACACATAAAACACAGCAGTCTGTATGGGAAGAACGCCTTCACAGAGGGCTGTGCATTTGCCATGGAACTTCCTGCCTTAGTGACGTAATTACCTCCAAAAATCCTGGTGCAGTGGTTAAGCCTAAGAGACATTGTGACCCCTGTTTCTAGAGCAGCAGTTGTGAACTCCCTCCCTGGTGTGCTAGTGATTCATGCCTGAGCATGCGGCCCTGCTCTACCTTCAGATACCTTCAGAGATAGGAGGGGAAGCAGGACTGTGGGCAGTAGGCCACGTGACCGAGTCTTTGCTCGTGGAATGTGGGGCAGGTGATGTGTGCCACTTCAGGCACATATCAAAGTGGGTGGAGTTGTTAGCAAAGCTTATTTTCCTTCTTATCCCCTCCTCTTCCTTTCTTGTTATCTGCCTTCCCCCCCCCCCCTTTTCCTCATCCCTCCCTCCTACCTCCTCTCCTGGCATCTCTTTCTTAGGCTAGGAATCTGATGAAAGGCCTTGTGAATGGTAGGTAGACATGGTACCACTGAGTGTCCTCCAGTCTTTACCATCCTTTCCCCGGGAGCTGACAAGCTGTTTCTGAAATTTATATTTATCTGTAAGGAACTGGGTATAACCTAAGCAATCGTGGAAGTGAAAAAGAAGGTTGGATGCCTACTTCTTGTTTTCAAGATATATTTCAGAGCTATACTAACGGAGATGGTTCTTTAATTGATCTCCACAAAAGGTGGAGCTAGGATAACTGAATATCCACTTGTAAGTAAATGATGCCGTATCCCTCCCATATACCATGTATAAAAACTAACTCAAAAGAAAAAAAACCACAGGCAAGACCTCAAGTTATAAAACTCTTGGGGAAAAAAAACATTGGTATATATCTTGTGAATAACAACTTATATGTGTTATAAGCATTTTTAGGTTGATAATAGTATGATTCATGCTAATTTTTTCAGACATCCTTACTATTATTTTTACCTTCCTTCCTCTTGAATTATCTTTTTCCTCCCTTCCCAGTTAAAGTCCTCTCATTTTCCCCATTCCCCACATCAGTGCATTTCCGCCCTGCTATTCATTTTATATTGCTCTCCTTCCTACCTACAGCAATGCTACTTTTTACTTTCCTAGTTTGGACACCATTATAGAAGACCACAACTGGTCAAAATGCAGAGTTGTGGAGCCTAGACCTAATGATAGATCTGTTACCCAGCTCCTGCCCATAGCGCTCAGGGACCACTGTAGAAGGGGCCAGAAAGGCTGTAAGAGCCAGAAGAGCTGCAAGTTTGTCACAAAACTGTGTCTCCTGAAAAGCCAGAGAAGCTACACCCATGGTTTCTCACCAGCATGGCTGCCTAAACATGACCTGAACAAGGACAGCATCAGGAGACATGTTAGCATGCAAGGAGCAAAGAACCCCAGGAGCAAGGGATGCTGAGAGTAGGAGAGATAGTCTTCCCTGGGAAGAGCACAGCAGTTGGTTATCCAATACCAAATGATCAGTCCTGAAGACAGACATGCAAACAATATTACACAGACTGAGCAGGTTGTATTTTCATATATTAGGAACATAGATGTGTGTGTGTAACAATAATTAAAGAAAAAGAGGGCATGAATTTGAAAAAAAAACAAGGGGACATATGGGTGCATTTCAAGGGAGAGAAACAGAAGGGAGAAATAACGTAATTATATTATAATCTAAAAAAAGTATTAAAAATCAACTGAAAAGGGCTGGAGAGGTGGCTCAGTGGTTAGAAGCTGTCCTTATAGAGGACCCCAGTTCAGTTCCCAGCACCCATCTCAGGTGGCTCACAGCCACTTGCAACTCCAGCTCCAGAGGATCCAACGCCCTGTCCTAGTCTCCTCAGGCACCCACTCACATAGACACAAACACATAGAAGAATAAAATAAAAATTTAAGAAAATCCACTGAAATAAAAAGCAAAGCAAACAGACCCTAGAAACTCTACCCATAGAACATGCAGACGTACTTCTCACCGCCTTCCCCCACCCCGGCAGAGCTTCTCTGTGTAGCCTTGGCCGTCCTGGAACTCACTCGTAGACCACGGAGATCCCCCTGCCTCTGCAGGGGTTAAAGGCGTGCGCCGCCACCTGCCCAGTTTAGACACACTTCTTCCTGTAGCCTCAGTAGCCAGGTTGTTAGTGGGGTCTACCACTGGAAGACTTCAGTCCAGATGGCTGCATATTAAAATTTAAAATGTATTCCTTATGGAGCTTAATCTCTTTCAGGAGATGGGACAAAAAGGAAAACTTCTGAATTATTTTTCTGAAGTGTATATAATTCCAACACAAAAAACCTAATAAAGATTGCATAAAACAGCCAGGAGTAGTGGTATACACCTTTAATCTCAGCACTCAGGGAGGCAGAGGCAGGTATATCTCTGTGAGTTCGAGGCCAGCCTGGTCTACAAAGTGAATTAAGGACAGCCAATGCCCCGCAGAGAAACCCTGTCTTGGGGGCAAAAAAACCCCAAGAAAAGGATTATGTAAAAAAGCTACATTGAAAATTTCAAATGAAACAGTAGCAACAAAATCTAATAAATTAATGCAAACTTTTTTCTAGAAATGTAAGAGTATTACTATGTTGGACATTTATTAATATAGCACATTGTATTAGTATACCTAAGAATAAAAAGACGCATTTGACAGAATTTAGCAACATGTTCATAATTTTATTTATTTATTTATTTTGTTTTTCTAGATATAAACTATATTTCTTTTTTTAAATTTTTTTCTTTTTTCTTTTATTTTTATTAATTTATTCTTGTTACATCTCAATGGTTATCCCACCCCTTGTATCCTCCCATTCTTCCCTCCCTCCCATTTTCCCCTTACTCCTCTCCCCTATGACTGTTCCTGAGGGGGATTACCTCCCCCTGTATATGCTCATAGGGTATCAAGTCTCTTCTCGGTAACCTGCTGTCCTTCCTCTGAGTGCCACCAAGTCTCCCCCTCCAGGGGACATGGTCAAATATGAGGCACCGAGTACATGAGAAAGTCATATCCCACTCTCCACTCAAGTGTGGAGACTGTTCTGACCATGGGCTAGATCTGGGTAGGGGTTTAAAGTTTACCGCCTGTATTGTCCTTGGCTGGTGATGTTCATATTTTAAAGTCTCAATAAAGTAGATGTTAGGGAAAGTTTCCTTAGCTCCATGCTGAGGTTCTTACTTAATGAGGAGTCATGTGCAGCATTTTGGTTAAAATGATGAACAAGATAAGGATATCTACATTTGCCATCATCAACATCAGTACCTAACACAATTGGGTAAGTAGTAACATGGATATAAATACTGGGTATGAAATGGTAGGAGGTAGAAAAGATAGGAGAAAGAAAAAACTATTTGCAGATATATGACCAAATATCGAGGAAACCTAGGAGAATTGATAAGAAAATTATTGCAAAGAAAAATAAAATTTAGTAAAGTAGTAAGATTACTATATAGAAGGCTGGTGACATGGTTCAGCAGGGAGAGGTCCTGGTGTGCAGGCCAGACAACCTGAGAGAAACACCTGGATCCCACAGAGTGGCAGGAGGGACCAGACTCTTGAGAATTGTCCTCTACCTCCATCTTCTCTCTATGGCGTAGGTGTCCTGTACTCACCACCACACCCTTTACAAGGGGAAACACATAAATAAATACATATTTAAAATTAATATACAGAAATCAGGAGCTGTATATTACTTTAAAAATTATTTATTTTTATTTTCTTTGGATTGTTATGTCTGTGTGAAGGTGTCAGATGCCCTGGAACTAGAGTTACAGATAGTTGTGAGCAGCCGTATGAGTGCTGGGAATTGAACCGGGGTCCTCTGGAAAAGCAAGTGTTCTTAGCTGCTGAGCTATCTTTCCAGCCCCAGGAGCCTTATATTCTATAAATAGTGCCCAGTTAGATGATGGAGGATCCATGTATATAGCAACAAAAATACAGAGTTTATAGACAAAAAATGCAACAAGAAATATATAAATCATACCATAGGAAAACCTATATGATATAAAAACAGAACAAATGGAATGAAACCATGTTTGAGGGATAGAAAATTTGAAATAATAAAGGTGTCAAATCATCCTAAATTGACATAAATTCAGCAAAGTGAAAATGAACATTTTCTGTAATTTGACAAGTGGGATTTAATGTACATATGAAAAAATAAGCTAGAACAGCTAAGGGAACTCAAAAAAGAACAAGGAGGCTGCTGTGGCTTTGTTGATACCAAATGATATTATAGGAGCTGGCGAGATGGCTCAGTGGGTAAGAGCACTCGCTGCTCTCACAGAGGAGCCTGGTACCCACCTTGGAGGGGAGGCGGGACACAAGCACCTCTTCTGCTTCCAGCCAAGGCTGCTCAGATGCACATGTACATTCACACACAGAAAGTACGCATGGGGGAAGGGGAGAGAAGGGAAGGAAAGGAAGAAAGAAAAGACTAGAAATAGTTATGTGAAGAATTAGTGGGAAGGAAATCCAAAAGTCTTGTGGAGGGAAGTGGCATTAGCATGTTGGGAAAGCAAAGGAGAGGGCAGTTGTCATGCAGGTCAGGATGCAGAACCTTCATGAAGGTTGACAGGCCTGCCGAGAGCGAGCGCCTGGCAGTGGAAAGAGTGGCTTGTGAGAGGGTGGGACAGAATGTCAGTGTGTGGGCTGGTGTAGTGGCCCAGGCACAAGGACAGAAGCCAGCGTTACAGTGGCAGCAGAGCAGGGTGTGAAAAACCATCTTATTGCTATCAGTTGAGCTTCTGTTCCTAAATTTCATGTTTTGAAGTGCTTTTTTTCTTTCAAATTGATACATGATAATTTGTATATTTATAGGGTACACATGATATAATTATAAACATGTATACAATGTGTATTGATCAAATTGGGTAATTAATATTTTTATATTACATGCTTATCTTGTCCCTGAGTTTTTAAATTCTTCTAGATTTTTATACAATATATGGCGGTCTTATAAACTGTAGTTGTGTTGTGTGCTGTAGGTGTAGAACTCACTCCTCTAGCTTTTCTGTGTGATTTCCAGGCCTCCTGCCATCACCTCCCCTCTCCCCCTTCTCGTCAGCACTTACTGGTCTGATCTGTTCCTCTATGGGAGCAATGTTTTTAGGTTTTTCTATATGAGTGAAATATTGTATTTCAAATATATGATATTTGTATTTCTTTGCCTGATTTGTTTTATGTAATGTCCTACAGTTACTTTGCTGCTGCCAATGACAAATTTAATTTAAAAAAATTAGCAAATAGTATTTGTGTGTGTGTGTGTATATATGTTTCCTTTAACCATTCACTTGCTGACACACCTCAGTTGACTCCCTATCCTGGCTTCGTGTATCATGCTGGAGGAAACAGGACCGTGCAGCTATGTCTTTGATGTGCTTATTATATTATATATATTATATTATATATTATATATTATATATATATATATTATTATTATATAATGTCTTCAGCTATTCGGCAGAAGCAGATGGCTGGGTCTACGTAGCTCCAGCTGTGGCCCTGTGAGGGTGTTGATAGTGTTCCCCACATGGCTGCACTAGTTTATATTCCCATCAGAGGTCTGTCAGAGACTCCCCACCCCAAGCCCCAGCTTTTGATCCTTTCTACTGTTTTTGGTAATTGCCATTCTGAGGGGTGAAATGACATCTCATTGTGGTTTGGATTTATGATTCCCTAGTGAGTAGTGATGTTGGACATACCTTCGTATGTTTGTGGGCCATCAGTGTATCTCCTCTTGAAAAATGTCTGGTCAGATCACTGCCTTTTTAAAAAAAAATCAGAGACTTTTTAGTTGTTCAAATTCATCATATCTTCTAGACACTAATCCCTTTTCAGATACATAGTTAACAAACATTTTCCCTATTCTATACCTCCCTCCTCATCTCTTGTCTTTCCCTTGCTGTGAAGCCTCTATTTGATATACTTTCATTTACCCGTCACTGCTTTTGTTGGCTGTACTTTTGAGATCTTAACAACTACCACCACCAGTAATAACAGCAGCAACTGCAACAGCAGTGGCAGCAGCGCAAACCTTCACCTGTCCCTGACTGGAAGTGCTTCTCCTTGTGTTTTGAAATTTTAAACTCCGACAGCTCAGAATCTGAGTTTATCTGCAGACGAAGTGTTTAAAGAGGTGATTGGAGAGCCAGGTTTGGTGGCTCATGCCTTTAATCTCAGCACTTGGGAGGTAGTAGCAGGCGGATTTCTGTGAATTCGAGGCCAGCTTGGTCTACAAAGTGATTGCAGGACAGCCAGGATACACAGAGAAACCTTGTTTCAAAAACCAACTAATCAACTAAACAAAAAAGAGTGATTGGATCAAAAGCCTTGCTTTAGGAGAAGCCTAATCAGTCTCATTGGTTCTTTGACCGGTGCATGCCAGGCAGGTGGCTTGCCACTGGCTTATAGCAGGAGAGACACTAGGGAGTCTGCTCAGAGAGATGCCCCTGTGAGGACAAGTAAGGCCTCTCTCTGCAAGCTAAGCAGGGAGCTTTAGGTGAAGCCCTCAGAGAGTGAGGAAAGAAGTTGCTGACACTGTGTAGCCCCTCCATCCCCCCTATATTTTCTCATGGTAGCTTGTGTTTAGCGAGCTAACACAAGGACAAAAACAGCGATGATGGTGCGATTATTTTCATAGCACTTATCACTGACTAAAATTAGCTTGTACTTATTTGTGTTTGTGCTTCTCTCCTGGTTGTAAGCTCCAAGGCTATAACAGGGACTCATCTTTCTCGTTCCCCATAGTCACAACACTGAGCAGAAGGAGCTGCATCATTAAGTCACGGATCCTGCCTCTGTAATGTCCGGCTTTTTACAGAGCCCAGAGTTCTTCTTTTGAGACCAAGACCTCTAGCACAGGGACTAAGAAGAAATAGCATTGCAGCAATTAAGAGCCAGAAACCCTTTGTTATTTTCCTTTAAAGGCTCTTCAGTTGATTAGAAAGGCCTTAGAGGGCTGTTTGGAACAGAGTAGTTCTGAGCACTAGAGAATTTGCCCTTGTTTTAGATTTCTTTTATTATTTAGCTTCAAAATAATGTGGATCTATGAAAAAAATGTCATACTAGGGGAAGAAGGCAGGGTCCTTGTTTTGTTCTTTACTCTCCTGTAAAATAGTACCCAGCATAGCAGTCTTTAGTAAATGTTTGTTAAATGAATGGTATCCATTTTCCAAAATTCTGCTTTGTTCTAGAAATTTCCAAATTGTGTTACACTAACTAATACTTTGTGTAAGAGTACTTGTATTACAGAAGGGTAAAAGGATTTGCCACCTTTTGGCCCTTAGAATTGCATCAGATGTCCTTAATCTGTTTTCATTGAGGTGTTTTTGACCTTGACTGCCCTTAATGGATGATTTACACTCTAGCTCAATGGCACTGGTGCCACCTTGTGTCGACAATGTGATACTACACCCATTGAATGTCAGTGTGTCAAGAGCCCATCCAATGCCTCTGTTGGGTTGCTCATTCTTTGTCTAAATGACATTGCTGTCTGTATGGTATAAATGCAGAAAGGAATTTTGTTTAAAAGGCTTTGGCGCTAAGGTGGGTAAGATGTCACACCTGTAATCCTAGCACTCTGGGAGGCAGAGGCAGGTGGCTCTCTGAATTTGAGGCTTGCCTGGTCTACAAAGTCCAGGACAGCCAAGGAAACCCTGTCTCAACAAACAAACAAACAAACAAACAAACAAACAAGGCTTTGGAGCTGGTTTGAATTTATCAATATAAGGCATCTCTGTACTTTGATAAGATAAATGAAAGTTTCCATATTTTAAAACATTTATATAAAATGGTTCTTGTTTCATCAGTTTATTAAAAATCCCATAAAAGAGATTTATAGGGAAGAAAATAATATTTCACAAGAAAACTTTAAAAAATTTAAACAAGAGTTATATTGATGTCTGCTTTATTTGCATGGTAGAGTATTAAGTGATTTGGTCCTTACTGCTGTGGTCAGTGGAGGAGATGAATTTGTACACAGATAGCTGTCTGAAGAGGCTGTGGCCCACAGTATCGTGACTGGTATGTAGAAGCTGGTTCAGAAGAGTGTCTGAAACTATTGTTAAAAACTAGTTGATATTAAGAATTACTTTCGAGGCCAGCCTGGTCTACAAAGTGAGTCCAGGACAGCCAGGGCTACACAGAGAAACCCTGCCTCAAAAAAACCAAAAAAAAAAAAAAAAAAAAAAAGTGCACACCTTTAATAATCCCAGGACTTGGGAGGCAGAGGCAGAGGCAGGTGGATCCTCCCCCACCCCCCCAACCCCGGGTTCCAGGCCAGCCTGGACTAGAGTGAGTTCCAGGACAGCCAGAGCTATTACACAGAGAAACCCTGTCTCAAAAAAACAAAAAACAAAAAACAAAAAAGAAAGAAAAGAAAAGAAAAGAATTACTTAAGCTCAGTTTCATTATACACACACACATATTTTTTTTCCCCCCACGGAGGCTTTTTATTCATGTGTTACATCTCTAGAAAAAGAATCCCAGGATTTTCCCTCCTGTGTGTTTTTGTCTTGCTTCTTCATGGTCCATGATGCCAGCTGAGGTTGTCAGTACAATGAACCCAAACTGACGGGACGGGAGCAGATTGTTCTGCCATTTTTCTAGGTCCTTAAGTTGCACATCAAATCTAGGGCTGATCACGCCACACTTGTTCAGCCTGCCTGTGAGGTTCACAACAATTTTCCCAGCTCTGTGGTCATCAATAATCTCAAATTCACCGATGAGGCCATGCTTCATCATCACAGTCAGGAAGCGGACGATGACTTTGGAGCACGGCCTGATGAGCACCTGGCGTTTGCCTCTCTTCTCGGCGTTACTGATGCTCTTGAGAGCATCTGCCAGGACGTTCATGCGCACCATGGTGACAGCATGGAAAGATGGCGGAAAGAGACACACACATATTTTTAAAAGATGCAGCTGTATAGATGGATCAGCAGGTAAGAGCTCTCTAGCAGAGGACCTGACTTTGGATCCCAGAACTTATATTGGATAGCCCACAACCACCTGAACTCCAGTTCCAGCAGATCTGAGTCCCTTTTCTGGACTTCTTATGTACCCACATGCGTGTGACATACATAAAGACACACTGTCATGCACAGATACACATAAAAATAAATAAATATTATAAAAAGCCCAAACAAGCCAGGCATGGTGGTGAGTACTTTTCATCCCAGTACTCGGGAGGCAGAGGCAGGTGGATCTCTGTCTACAGATCATGTCCAGGACAGCCAGGGCTACATGGAGAAACCCTTTCTCAAAACAAACAAACAAATAAACAAACTCACTCCCCAAACAGAGGTGCCTGTTTCTAAAGCATTTGTTGTTTATTACTTTTTGGCATAGGGCCTTACTATGTAATCCTGGCTGGCTTGAAACTTGCTATTTTAAGTAGTGTGGCCTTGAACTCATGATAATCCTCCTGCCTCCCCAGTGTTGGAATTACAGATGTATGCTACCATACCTAATTTAAGAAGTTTTAAATGTTGGATGGGCATAGTGGTGCAAGTTTATCATCCAAGCACACAGGAAGCTGAGATAGGAGGATTGCTTCGAGCTCAGGGTTAGCTTAAAAAGACGGTTTCAAAACACACATTTATTTCAAAAGTGCCTTAATAATTTCACTGATAGTAAAACATTTCACTACACCAGTGAGATGGCTAAGAAGAAAAATGCTTGCATGAGGCCCTGGATTTGGACCCTTAGCACCAAATATAAAGTACGTGGCAGTAAGTGTTACAGTTCCAGTACTGGGGAGGCAGAGGCAAGAAAGCCAGGCTAGTGAATTGGTGAGCTCGGGTTCAGTGAGAGACCCTGTTTCAAATACTAGGCTAGAGAGCTGTTGAGGAAGATATCCTGCATAGACCTCTGGCCTCTACATATATGTGCATACACATATTTTTATATTATTGTTATTATTTTGTTTTTTGTTTTTGTTTTTTGAGACAAGGTCTCATTAAGTAACTTTGGCTATCCTAAAACTTGATATTTGGACCAGGCTGGCTTTGAATTTGTGGTAATCTTATGGATCAGCCTGCTGAGTACTGATATTATAGGTATGGGCCACTAGGCCCAGCTCATTAAAACTAGGTTTAATGGTACACACTGTTATTCCTAGCACCTTGGAGGCAGAGGCAGGCAGATCTCTGTGAGTTCAAAGCTAGCTTGGTCTACATAATAAACTCCAGGACAGCCAGAGCTACACAATAGTGAGATCCTGTGTCAAACCCCCCACACCCCAAAAATAGGTCTAAGTGGTTCCTTAAAATAATTTTAGGGCCAGCAAGATGGCTCAGTGGGTAAAGCCACTTGCTGCCAAGCTTGACTACCTGAGTTGAATCTCCAAAACCTGCGTAGTGGACAGAAAGAACTGACTCCCATAAATTGTCCTCTAACCTCCATATGTGTGCAGTGGCATGCACCTCTTTCTACCCTTTTATCCATATCCCCCCCTTTTCCCATCCTGCCCCCCAAGGAATAAATAAACAACAGGTAATGACAAAAAAAATAAAATTAAAAACACATTAAATTTCACTTGTTAGAAATAGGTTATCCAAGGTCTAGAGAGATGGCTCAGTGGTCAAGAACACCATCTGCTCTTTCAGAGGTCCTGAGTTCAATTCCTAGCAACCACATGGTGGCTCACACCCACTTATACTGGGATCTGGTGCCCTCTTCTGGCATGCGGGTATATATGCAGACAGAGCACTCATACATAAAATAAGCTAGTCTTTAAAAAAAAAAAAAAAAAGGCTAACCAATTGTAACATTTAACCATTCCAGCTATTGCTTTCATTTTGTAATAGCTATTTATCCTATACAGCATATTTTTATCATACTATTTCCCATTCCCCGACTCCTCCCAGATGCTTCCCCACTCCCTGCCCACACATCTTATTTGTGTTAGACACCTACTACTGAGCATGGGGCCTACCCTAGAGTGAGGCTGATGGACCCAGTATCAGCTAGGTATATGTCAGTATACTCCATTGAGGAAAACTGATTTTCCCGTGTCCAGAAGCTATTAATTTGGAATCGTTTCTGGGCTAGGAGTGCACCTTGTGCCCACTTCCCCTCGTTTGTATTGGGATTTTTGTCAGGCTTGAGCTTGGACAAGTCTTAGAAATGCTGTCACAGTCTCTGTGAATTCATATATGCACCTTCCCTGTTGTGGCAGAAAAACTGCCCACCATCTCTTGTTCTACGAATTTCCCCCCTCCTCTTCCACATAGATCCTTGAGCCTTGACGGAGAGTGTGATGAAGATGTCCCATGTAGGGCTGAGCGCTTCCAACTCTCTCATTCTCTGCATGATGTCTAGCTGTGTGTCTCTGTGTTAATTACCATGTACTGCAAGAAACTTCTCTGCTGAAGGCTGAACAATAAATAATTCCCTGATCTGTGGTAGTGTGTATAGAATCTTCTAGCACTATAAACACTAGCCAGTAGGGTGAATCTTCCAGTTGAGTACCACTTGTATTTCCATGTTCTAATGATGTAAGTATGTGTTATCTTCAGCAATAGAGTCTTCCCATCAAAGTGGAAATAGCCTGTGGCGTTTGAAGAGCCTATGGGATCCCTTTGGCCAGTGACTCAAAAAGATGTAACCCATTCTTGTTACTGGGAGCTTTATTTGGTAACATATAATGTCTACTTGTGGTTGTCTCCCCTATAATATAGTGACTCCATTTATAGTTTTTAAAAATACATGTGTATATTTTAGGAAGCTTCTACAGTGGTAGATTTCATGTACTTTCCAAAAGGCATTTAGCGTTAGTTGCCCGCCTTCATGCTCCTTCCTCTACCTGCCCCCTCCTCCCACCCCATGCCATCCTTTAACCCCTTCATCACCTCAGAGCTCTATATCCCATTTCCCGTCCTTGGAAGACCCTCCCACTATGGCTTCCTTCCTTTTTTTCCCCCCCGAGACAGGATTTCTTGGTGTAGCCTTGGATGTTCTAGAATTTGCTTTGTAGACCAGTCTGGCCTTGAACTCACAGAGATCTGTCTGTCTCTACCTCCTAAGTGCTAGGACTAAAGGTATGCACCACCATGCCTGTCAGCTTTCTTATCTCATATTTTTCATTTTCTAGTTCCTGACTCATACCTTTTCTTTTTATTATTTCTGAACTCTTTCCTGGTTGTTGACATTTTCATTTTGCATTTCCTGAAATTGCATTTTCATCTTTTTTTGAGACAGGATCTCATGTAGCCTAGGCTGGCTTTCAACTTGCTATGTAGGAGAGAGGTTGAGCTCCTAATTCTCTTGTCTCCATTTCCCAAATGCTGGGGTTGCAAGTGTGTACTGTCACATCTGGCATTTTTCATCTCCTTTGATGTTTTTCTACGTTTCTCTTTCAATTTTCTTCCTTCCTAAGCCTCCTACTCTTTCAGTGCAAAGGCCTGATCATTTTCTTGCCTGTGTTCTTCTTCTCTGTCTCCCATCCCGTGGAGCATCACTGCTCCTAAGGCTGCAGCATCGGCAGCCTGATTTCCTCATAGCCAGTATCCCAGCTCCTCTAGAAGCCATCTGGAGCTCTGCAGTGCCCACCTGGTCCCTTCTGCTGTGTTCCCATGTTCTTGGCACCAGTGCTGAGTGAGAGTGGCTTAGAGGATCGCATAGTTTGCTGTGTATCCAGCCTTGTGTTTTATTCAGGCCGTAGAAAACAGGGGAAGCTCTGAGTCACCGGGGCGTCTGCTGTGTTTGCCCTTTCCTCCCACCTCATGGACTCAGGGACTTTCCATCCCTGCTGGTGTTCAGGACTGAACCCAGGGTCTCACACATGGAGAGCTCTTGGAATGGATTCATCTCACTTCATTACCATCTAAAGAAATATTTTTTAAAATTGGCATTTAGAAGCCACTTTCCTGATCCTTCCTCATTTTCTCTCTCTCTTTTTTTTTTTTTCCATTTTCTCAGGCACCATCTGCATTGCCTTCACGGGATTGCCACTGAAGGGAACTCCTCATGAACTGCTTCCTCTGGCCGCGTGTCCATCTACCATTTAGTGGGGACATGCTTCTTATCCTCAGAGAGCCAGACACTTCTACTTCTCAAGAGACAAGCCCAGTGCTCAACCAGAGTCAGCTAGAAATCCAGCTCTTACCACAGGAGAGGCGCCCAGTGCTCAACCAGAGTCAGTTAGAAACCCAGCTCTTACCACAGGAGAGGCAGCAGTTCACATTGTTGCCTTCATTGATCTATCTAGAGGGAGAGAAAAGGGACTCCATCTTTCCATATGTTTTTCTTTGATCTTCAAGGAGGAATAGACTCACAGCCGGCCTCATTTCCACTTTCACCCCATGAAACACTGCTGTAAATCTATCAATGCTCCAAATTTCAAGTCCAGTGGGTATGGACCAAAGCTAGTGTTTTGCAAAGTCTGGTCCCATCCTGCAGTTTCTTACAGCTTTTATAATTTGAGCGGCACTGTGGAGATTCCTGTCTGCATGGACCATATAAGGGTGGTGTCTGGGTCTCATGACCACCAAAGGGATGTTTCTACCTCAGTTTCAGTGTATTTACAGAAGCAGATGTTGCGAGTAGCCATAGTGACATTCTTTCTTTAGTAAACATGGTCAACTATTTCTACAGACAGCTTTGTCTTTTTCTGTTTTTTCAAGATAAAAAGATGGAATTCAACTGAAACAAGCAGGAGCACAACAAGCGGAGTGCAGTGAAATTTAACCCAGTGTGTGTCTACGTAGTCCTGAGCCCTCAGGCGGAACTCAGGAGGCACCACAGCACAAGACTGTGTGTACTTAGCTTGTGCTGGGTTCATATTAGCATACTAAATGTTAACATACATTCTTTTTCCTTCTCCACTAGCGTTAAACAACAGTTAATATTAGCCATCAGTGAGGGACGTTCCTTCTTCCTCCCCTCATCTTATCCTGGTCCCTTCGCTGGAGCTTTGACATTCTGAACTTGTCAGGGCTTGCATTTGCTAGTCAGTGAAAACTTTGCTTTGTCTTGGTTCACTTGTGTGTCTTTTTCTTTTCCCAGGAAGTTTCTCACATAATTGTGAGCCGATACTTGAGTGAAGTGGTTTGCTATGTTACCTGTGATCTAAAATAATTTAGGTAATTATTTGATAATTTATGTTACAGTGCTTTCCAGAATTATATTCTAAGACTTTTCACAACTTTCTTTTTCTAGAGAGATTGGGACAATCATCAGGTCATTAGGGTGCTGCCCTACTGAAGGGGAACTGCATGATTTCATTGCAGAGGTAGGTCTGGAGCCGAGGAAGCCACACTCAGCTGACTATAGAACTTGTAATTAAAAAAAAAAAAAACTCACCTAAAGCTACAAATTCCATAAACTACTGAGGGTGCTGTTTGAGTGTAGGATAGCTCTGTACAGAAGTCAACCAGTGGGGCCTGGAAGCATTTTGAGCAAGTCTTGAAGAAATGACTATGAGGAAATGACAACATGTTGGCACATAGTCTTTAAGTTGGTTGAAGATAGGCCAAGGGAGGCCGACCATATGGAGAAAGACCAATAGCAGATGGATTTCGTAAGAATATTGGTTCACAGAGCATGCAGAGAGGATGCAATTTTTATTTATTTGAGGAAATAAACATGTTTCAGAACAATATAATAATAATAATAATAATAATAATAATAATAATAATAATAATAATAAATATAATAAAATAAGTACGTTAACCGGTCTAGAATTTAAAGATTATAAACACCAACCATTTTAGTTTAAGAGTCTTGGTTGGCTTTCCTTTGTAATTATAGATTAGATTCCTTGAAATGGGTAAGCATTACTCACTGAAGGAGACTGTTGGTCCTGCTTCCCTCAACCCTAGGGGATGAAGAGCGAAGACCTGGTTGGCTGTTTTTGGGTTGCTTTCTTTATAAGGCAGGGAAAGGAGATGGAAGAATAGGAGAATCACTGAAAAGTTAACATCAAGTTACTCCAGGCAAGATTTTTGCCAAAGATTAAAACAGAAGGACTAGCTTTTCTGGGTAATTTCTGTTTGACAGTGCTTAACTTTATCATGGGTGACTCCATTTTGTTTTTAAGTCTATTTGGGACCTAGTGTCTTAATCCAAAACAAGAGTCTTGTAATTATTTTTGCAGTGTAAGATGAGGTCAGGAGAAAGAAAGCAGTGGATGATTGGCCCATGCCTAGGGAGCTTCATACTCCACTTTCCTTCCCAGAAAGATGTCTGCTTGAATGTTAAGTGAAATTTAGTTCAACAATGAGAGACCTTCAGGAGGAAAAGCTACCTAGGCCACCAGCTGGAGATACATCTGACAAAGTTGCTTTTCTTTGCTTGGGGGAGGAGGGGGGTGGTGGTTGGAAGATTCACAAGGGATGAGAAAGAAAAGCAAAGAAGTAGAATCTGACCCATCTCCTTACTCTGTGTTGTTGGTAGAGCCCTTGTTTATTCAATGCTATGTTGAAAAGAAGGAATTTGGGATTTCAGGCTGATGCAGATAAACTTGAAATAGTAAAATCGATGCTACAAAGGATTTGCTCGTAAGCTTGATTAGGAAATATTAAGTTACATGAGGTAGAATTTAGCTAAAGGAGAGCCTCCAATATGACTGGAGGATAAATAGTGTCCTTATCAGCCTTGTCAGACACTGTAGGAATGAAAAACTTGCACCATAATTTATGTTTAGGGATGCTAAGAAAGTTTCTCCAATATTTATTTACTAAGATTGATATTCAATTAGGCTCCATTCCCATAGCCAAAGGAGAAAATGGACTTATAACTGGCTTTTAGGCTCATCCCATATCAAAGAATATACTTCTAAGGGGCAGTTCAAGGAGGTAGTGCAGGGTCAGAACCACCCGACCATTAAGTCTCTGTGTTCTTATCAGGGAAAGCACAGTTCTACCTGATGGAGAAGAGGAACCCGGGTAGCAACTATTCGGAAAAACAAACAAAACAAAACACCACTGGTATACTTAAGAAATAATAAGAAACAATTCAGGAAATATCTTTTCTGTGTAAATCTCCCATCTGTGTAAGTGGCCAGACTTACAGTCTTCGGTCTCTGTTTAAATTGTTCAAAGTGGACCCTGGGGCCAGTGCCTGAAAGAGGATATGTGAGGTGCAGGATGTGTGAGATACAGAAGCCAAGCTGTGTATAAGTTAGTCAAATCTTCTGTTCAAGGCCAGCTCCCCTTTGGGCATTAGCCAGAGCTGGGCGCATGCTATATTAAAGAGCTTTTTCCGTTATTAATTTCTAAGTATGCGGAGTGATTTCTCACTGGGAAGGCATATTAATTCTAGAACAGGACAAGTTACTTAATTTTTGTTGAGTATCAATTCTCCATAATAATGCCTATTTCAGAGTTTGCCTCAAAGATACATTAAATAAAGTATTACAAACCATTTTTAAATGGAAAACCATTGTAAAGGTCAAGTAGTTTAAAATTAGGAGGACTGTTGCTTAGATATCAGCACCTTGGCAACTCTTGTTTTCACATTGCTGTGACCACAGTACTGACTAAGGCAAGTTGAGGGACCAAAGACTTGTGGTGATGGTCTTATAGCTGTGGTTCTCCACCTTCCTAATGCTTTGACCCATTAATATGGTTCTTCATGTTGTGGTGACCCCAACCATAAAATTATCCTCACTGCTACTTCATAACTGGACTTTTGCTACTGTTATGAATTGTAATGTTAAACATGTTTAGAGCTAGAGGTTTGCCAAAGGGGTTGCAACCCACAAGTTGAGAACCACTGTTTTAGAAGGTTTCTGCAGCCAGGAAGGCCTACATGGTAGAGCCTTGCAGTTCATGGTATAGCAGGGAAGCTGGAAGCAGGAGTGGGTATAACCTTCAAAGGATCACCTCTAGCCACTTACTTCTACTAGCCTTCACTCTAAAAATTCCATGGCCTTCTCCAAATAGTGTCACCATTTAGGGAACAGGCATTGAGAACATGAGCCTGTGAATATTTCAGACACAAACCATAGCAGTAGCATCAATTTTTTTTTATTACTGTTTTAAAATATCCAGTAAGAAGTTCTAAGTTCTAAGAATACATTGTTTTACTTTGAAATCTTAAAAGTTATTTTGAATAAAGATTAGGAGAAAGGCTTGTTTTCCTGTAAACCCACTTAATTCCCTGTTCCCTTGCAAAAGGAAAAAAAAAGATGTTCTAGTTTTTGATGACTGCTTTAAAACATTTATTCACAGAGCTGGAACTGGTGCAGGGTCTGGGAAAGGCAAAG
This sequence comes from Acomys percivali, assembly GCA_907169655.1. Taxonomy (NCBI): domain Eukaryota; kingdom Metazoa; phylum Chordata; class Mammalia; order Rodentia; family Muridae; genus Acomys; species Acomys percivali. The sequence continues at coordinate 129,783,144 of OU015747.1, forward strand.
AGGCACTGTGAAGAAGATAGAAATTTAATTGCAGCACAGGCAGAGGCAGGCGGATCTCTGAGTTTGAGGCCAGCCTGGTCTACAGAGTGAGTTCCAGGACAGCCAGCACTACACAGAGAAACCGTGCCTCTAGAAAATCAAAACCCAAAAACAAACAAAAGAGAATCTGTGGTTTTTTCTTTTCTCTCTCTCTCTCTCTTTTTTTGAGACAGGGTTTCTCTATGTTATCTTGGCTGTCCTGGACTCACTTTGTAGACCAGGCTGGCCTCGAACTCAAAGCAACCCACCTGCCTTTGCCTCCCGAGTGCTGGGATTAAAGGCAGGCGCCACCATGCCTGGCTGCTTCTACTTTGTGTGTGTGTGTGTGTGTGTGTGTGTGTGTGTGTGTGTGTGTGTGTGTTCAATAAACAGAATAGGAGTGAGGCTGAAGAAAGAATCTGAGAAAAACAAAAACAAAACCATGCCTAGATCATCAAAACACCACAAATCCCATTTATTTATATAAACACACTATATATTATGAATATATGTATATATACACACAAACACATATATGATCATTCTGTAAAAACATTGAAACTTTTATCCGGAATTGAATTCTCTAGCTATCATGTGCTTGAATTCTAGGGCCGACATTTTTCTAAGCTTAAAAATTCTCAGCTCTTTGCTTCCTGAAGATCAGAAATCTCTTGAAATAGATCAGTTTTTAAATTCCTCAACATTTATTCATCTGTTTAATATTCTAAAATTAGCAACTTGCTCCGTGTAATCCCTGCCTGTATAAGATGTTATAAAAGCCAGCAGCTGTGAAAGAAAGGGCCAGTGCAGATCTTATTGCACAGAGGTTACCCAACAGCCCTGCCTTTGATATTAAGTCAGAGCTATCTAGGACCTTCAGTGTGTGGGAGCTGGGAGGAGAGAAAGACTGTTTACAGGTCTGGGTCCTTTGAAATTAAAACTGGCAGGGAATTACAGAGAACTTAAACTAATTATACAGGAAAGATAAAGATGTCTTTTAAAAAAACCTGTGTTGATAGGATTATTGATTTAGGCTTCAGAACTTATATAGGACTATGTTTTATGGGGGGGGGGCGTCTTCAGCCTCCTACTCCACCACACTTGGCTGTGTGAGTAGTAAGCTGTGTCTGTATTGGCCCCTCTGTTTTACTAATGTACTGTGTTCTCGAAAACATATCTTAGGATAACAGAATTTTCAGAATCTATCTATCTATCTATCTATCTATCTATCTATCTATCTATCTATCTATCGGATCTATTAGAATGACCTTCAGGCTGTGGTCCAGCTAATCCAACAATGGCTGTCTATGAATGGAAGGTCTAAGAATCCAGTAGTTTTCAGTCCATGAGGCTGGATGTCTCACCTGCTCTTCAGTATGTACCAGAATCCTAAAGAAGTGGGCTCTAATGCCAGTGAAGGAGGGGACTTGTCAGTGAGGTCAAGAGCAGGCAGGTAAAGTGGGAGAGCTTCCTTCTTCCATGTCTTTTATGTAGACTGACAGCAGAACATGTGGTCCAGATAAAGGTGGGTTTTCCCACCTCAAAAGATCTGGATTACGGTGTTATCTTCCTACCTCAACGATCTAGATTAGAAGTGGATCTTCCCACTTTAAATGATTTCATTAGGAAAAAATCCCTCACAGGTGTGTCTAGCCATTTGGAGTTTAGTAAATTCCAGATGTAGTCAAGTTAACAACCGAGAATAGCACCACACTTGGGTTCTGTTTGACCTTACCTCAGTACTGTGAGGCCTTGTAGCTTCTGTGTTAACCAACCCTAGATGATTTGCATTACTTGGGCTCAAGGGAGCGGCTGGCAGATCAGCCCATAGAAGTTAACCAGCCCTGGTTTGTGTACCCAGTGACCTGGTGCACTCAGGCCTGACGAGACCATCTTGGACCCAGGTGTTGCTTTGAGTGTTTTCACCAGCATGTCCCTGACGCCCTTAGTGGGCAGTGTGCTGATCCTTCCACCATCTTCCAAGGGACATACATGGTCCTCTGGTGGGTTTCCTGGCTTATGCATAATATAACGTCTCCAGTCAGTCAGTGCTAAGGAGAAAAGGGGCCTTTATGCTTTGCCTGTTGTTTGATTATCAGCTATTTATTCCAGGTCCCGAAGAGCCAGGCTGTCAGCAAGTCTTCCCCACCTCCTGGGTTCCTTGCCGAAGTGGTGAGCCCTGTGTCTTGGGAAGTGCCTGAAGCAATTGAGCTTTCCTGGTATTGATCACCATAAGACTTGTCTCCTAGTCACGCCAGCTAGTTGCATTTCTTCCTTTAGAAGGAGTTTTCTTTCCTCCATTAATAAGCCTTGTGCACCCCCAGCTAGGTTATGCTGGGGCTTCACTCAGTCTACCTTGTGGGAGAGATGTGGCAGTTCCTGGGGTACCTGTAGCCCAAGGTGAGAATCTTTTGTAGCGCGACAGTGCCACCTCCTGTTAGAAAGGGATGGTGCAAGCCTAGAGCCTCCAGGGGATTTGCCAAGCCAGTGTCCTAGAGGGGCCTGCAGTTTGGTTTCTCCATCCAACATGTCAGCGTGCCTTTGCATGCCAGGCATTTGCAGCCAAGCCTCTGACCTTAATCTGTTTTTCCAGAGCAAGTAAACACCTCTGGATGTCTTTTAAAGTTGCATTCTCTATTTCAGGCATGTCAAACTAGTGTGTATGCCCCTCTCCACAGCCTGCTTTCTTGAGGCCTGAGCTATGGATGGTATATAAGTTACTTTCTTATTGTTGTGACAAGATGCCTGACAAGAACAGCCTGAGGAAGGGCAGAGAGGTTCACTCTGACACTCAGTGTGAGTGCACCGTGGCCGGGAGTGAACGGTGGCTGGAACATGAGACAGCTGGTCGCATTGCACCTGTTGTTACAAAACAGCGCCCCTTCTCCTTTTGGTTTAGCCCAGGACCCAGGCCTACAGCATGCTGCTGCCCACACTTAAGGTGGCTCTTCTTTCTTTGATTAACCCTTTCTGGAAACACTCTGATGGATACACCCACAGGTGTATTTCTAAGATGATTGTGTGTGTGTGTGTTTTGAGACAAAGTTTCTCTGTGTAGCCTTGGCTGTCCTGAACTTGCTTTGTAGACCAGGCTGGCTTTGAACTCACAGCAATCTGCCTGCCTCTGCCTCCCAGGTGCTGGGATTAAAGGCATGTGCCACCACGTCCAGCTCCTAAGATGATTCTTGATGTTTTGGTTATGAGCTGTTGACAGCTAGGCTGGTCTAGCTCCTATCTTCCAAGGTGATTCTTAATGCAATCAAGGTGACATTGAAGATCAAGCATCAGTGATGGTTTAAAAAATTTAAATATCAGTCAAGAGGCAGTGGCACACGCCTGTAATCCCAGTGCTCAGGAGGCAGAGGCAGGTGGATCTGTGAGTTTGAGGCCAGCCTGGTCTACAGAGCAAGTCCAGGACAGTCAAGGCTTCACAGAGAAATCCTATTTTGAAAAAGAAATTAAATATTCTAAAAAATAAAGAAAAGTATGCATTACAAATCTTACATATCCTGAAGTACTGAAATATTTATTACCCCTCTTTCATGGAATTGTACCACTCCTGTTTAATTGATGTGTAGTGGGGCCTGCCTTTTCCTGCTGGAGACAAGTGCTTCTTTATAGGCTGCCAAAGAGCCATGTGGCCTTGACATCTAGCACCCGCTTAACAAGGCCCCCATTTTCCTCATTTTCCCACAGGCTTCAGTACAACTTACAGCTAATGCTGCTGCTTTGTAGGCTTTGCTCTTCCCTTGTTAGGAAGATTGCACTGGGGTCCTTGCAATGATGCTCTTCTTTAACAGCATGTTCTCAGTTACCTCTCATAAAATATTTATCACTAGACTTCCAGAGACAGATGATCCATGTCCACAGCACTGCATCACCGTTTTGACTGACTTAGAAGTCTATCTCACTGCTTGTATTGTGTTACTTCTGATGTCACATGTGGTCCGGTGGATACTCTAAGAAGCTAACACTAAGCCATGGACATTCCAGAGACGTAGTGGGGGCTGTCAGAGCCAGAGGGGGTGGGAGAGTGCCAGACTACAGTACAAATTTGACAGACTACAGTGCAGGTTTGACAGACTACAGTGCAGGTTTGACAGACAATAGTGCAGTTTGACAGACAATAGTGCAGTTTGACAGACAATAGTGC
>OU015747.1:129792314-129810183 GCA_907169655.1 Acomys percivali
TGAGCTTTGAAGCTTCAAAATCCCATGCTAGGTCCAGTTTCTCTCTCTGCCTGCAGCTTTGGGGTCAGAGCTGAGCTCTTAGTGCTCCAGCCCCATGCTCCTGCCGGCCACTGTGCTCCCTGCCGTGACGATCATGAACTAACCCAATGAAACCATAAGCAAGCCTGCAGCTAAACGCTTCCTTCTGTAAGTCACCATGGTCAAGGTGCCTCCTCACAGCAACAGAACAGTAACTGACTCTCTTGCTGTCACCCAGAAGAGCTGTGGTGGGAGCTGGGTGTTGAATGTGCAGAGCAGTGTGATCAGGAGTTAGCCGCGCTTAGTTTTTATTTGGCCTTATGCTCTGGATTTCAGGATTGGTTAGAGTGCAGCTGCTTAGGAATCCACTGAAGGCTGTACTTCTCTCACCAAGGAGAGCCTTGGAAGAACAAGCAGAAGCTTCTCAGCCCATGTTAAAGATGGGCCAGTGATGAACTGGGCCAGGCTTGTTCCAGATCTGTTCTTGGGTAAAATGGTGGCATCATGGCAACTGGTTATAACATTGATGGTCCTTAGTCCAGCCGAGTCCTTAGTAAAACCTTCAGTGTGGGTGGTTAGCCTCTGCATGGGGTACACGGCTGTCATTAGGGTGTTCCTAAGAATTGGTCTTTCCTCCCTTTATATTCCATAATATATATATACATATATCCTCAAGACAGGGTCTCTCTGTGTAGCCTTGGCTGTCCTGGGCTTGCTTTGTAGACCAGGCTGGCCTCAAACTCCCAGCGATCTGCCTGCCTCTGCCTCCCGAGTGCTGGGATTAAAGGTGTGCACCACTTTGCCCAGATTCATATTTATTTATCTTTTCTTCCATATTTCTCACATCCTTTGATGACTTCTTGAAAAGGAGATAACTTTTTTTTTAATTGCTGGGACTAGAATTCAACATTTAGGTATTTAGGTTTTTGTTAAGAATTTTGGGGGCTGGAGAGATAGCTCAGTGGTTAAGAGCACTGCCTGCTCTTCCAAAGGATTTGGGTTTAATTCCCAGCACCCACATGGCAGCTCACAACTGTCTGTAATTCCAAGATCTGACACTCTCACACCAATGCACATAAATTAAAATTAAATACAATATTTAAAAAAAAGAATTTTGGGTTAGACGTGGTGGTGAAGGCCTATAATCTCAACTAATCAGGAAATTGAGGCAGGAGGATTAAAACTCAAGACTGCATAGATCTCAGGGTGAATTTAGGGTCTCAAAAATTATAAAAACTAAAACCAAAAAGGGCTGAGGTATGAAGAACTTGTCTAGTACACCTGAAGCTGTAGGTCAAACCCTCAGCACTACAAAACAAGCAAGCAAGCAAACAGAAGTCAACGTTGCCAGAAAGCAGTCTTTGTAGGTACGCTTCTAGTGATGTTGAGATTGTCTGGATCCATCCTTTGTATGCGAGTTTAATTAAACTTTCCTTCTGGGGGACTGCTTTTCTTTTCTGCTGTCTCTAGAGCTTGAAATTTCATAATGGTTTGTATGGGTCTGGACTCATTTTTGTTTGGAGTAGAGACCTGGTGGCCTCCAAGCCAGTGAATTACATCCCTTTGTTCCAGAAAAAGTCCTCACAATTATTTTGTTAATTTCTAGCTACTGTTTACCTTCTTGTTTTCTCTTTTAGGATTCCTCAGACCATTTGTGCACTTCCAGTCTGCCCCATCTCTGTCTTCTCCCTGTAGTCTTCTCGAACTTTCTCTTGTAATGTTTTTGCTGTCACTGATTTCCAGGAGCTTGTTTTGTCTTTGGACTCATGTTCTTCTTCTCTGTCTCCCACAGTTCTGTTTGCATCATCCTTTTCCTGCATGTTGATCTCTGGGTCTGGTTTGGTTGTTCATTTTGTAAGTAGACTTCTTGGTTTGTTTGTTTGTTTGTTTGTTTGTTTCGAGACAGAGTTTCTCTGTGTAGCCCTGGCTGTCCTGGACTCTTTGTAGACCAGGCTGGCCTCAAACTCACAATGATCCGCCTGCCTCTGCCTCCCGAGTGCTGAGATTAAAGGCACGTGCCACCATGCCCAGCTGTAAGTAGACTTCTTGAATGTTAATAATCTAATAAGCTCATATCTCATTTACAGTTAGTCATTTTTTAAATTGAAATAGATTTTTTCATACAATATATTCTGATTATAGTTTCCCCTCACCCAATGCCTCCCAGATCTCCTAACACCCAAAATTCATACCCTTTTTCTTTTTCCTTAGAAAACAAACAAGCATCTAAAAAAATAAAATAAGATAAAACAAACAAACGGGGGTAGGACAAAACAAATAGACAAAAAAGAACCAAAGAAAAAACACAAGAAACATATAGAGATGCAGAGACACACATGCTCACACACACAGGAATCCCATAAAACACAAAACTGGAAGCCATAATATATACACAAGGGACCTACCTGTAAGGTTAAGAGGAAGGAAGGAAGGAAGGAAAAAAGGAAGGAAGAAAGGAAGAAAGAAGGACCCTAATAAAGCATTATGAGACACAGAATGTCAAAGGTGTCACTGAGTGCATTTTGTGTTCTTCTGCTGGGGGCGGAGCCTGGCCTTAAGAGTGGTTTGTTTTCCCAGACTCCATTTCCTTTGCAAGCAGTTATCAACTGGAGATAGTGTCTGGCTTAGGGGTGGGGCTGGTGTCTACTTCCTCTCTTAGCATGTATGTTTTGCCTGTATGTATGTGCACCACATGCATGCAGTGCCCTTAGAGGTCAGAGAGGGTTTAACTTTTCCTAGAACTAGAGTTATAAATAGTTATGAGCTGCTGTCTGGGTACTGGGTACTGAACTGAGTCCTGCAAGAGCAGCTAGTAATGTTACCCACCGAATTGTCTCTCTAGCCCTGTCCTATTTTTTTCTATATCAGCTTTGTAAAATAACTATTCTAAATTCAGTGAATGTTTTGTCAATTGTCAGTTTGTATTTTTGCTTGAGTAGTAATTCAACCACGTTGGACAAAAATATGTCATAGGTATTTAACATATATAAAGAAACATGAAATGTGCTTGTTAGAGGTTCTGAGCCACTAGACTTAAGCTTTAGCAGCTAATTGTTCTGAGGGCTGGGAGCAGAGCTCTACTTCAGGCTTTCTGTTCTCTCCCATTCTCCTTCTGTCCCTTCCCAATGCAGGGGGATTGAAGCCAGGGCCTTGAGAACACCAGGCAAATGTTCTACTTGTGAGCTCTGTTCCCTCTTTCTTTTTATCAGAGTAGCCATCTTCATGTTCAGTGGTGTGCTCCCAATGGACATGTTGGCGTCCAGGTTTCCTACTTTCCTTGAGTGTTTGTGCATTCACATGTACATGCATGTGGAAGCCAGAGGCTGACACTGGTGTCTTCCTTGATTGCTCTCCTTTTATATTGAGGTCAGCCTCTCACAGAAACCCACAGCTTGCCTGTTGGCTAGCCTGGCTATTATGTAGGTTCTGGTGATCTGCACTCTGGTCCTCATGCTTGCTGGGCCAGTGCTTTGCCCACTGAGCCATCTCACCCTGCCTAGATTTCCCCCTTTGGAATGCTCTTGTCCCTTTTGCATTCTTTTGTTTTTTCGAGACAGGGTTTCTCTGTATAATAGTTCTGGCTGACCTGGAACGCACTCTGTAGCCTTGAACTCAACGAGATCCACCTTTATTTGTTTTTGTTTTTTGAAACAGGGTTTCTCTGTGTAACAGCTTTGGCTGTCCTAGACTCACTTTGTAGACCAGGCTGGCCTCAAACTCACAGAGATCTGCCTGCCACTGCCTCACAAGTGCTGGCTTTAAAGGTGTGCACCACCACAACTAGCTCTTTTGCATTCGTTAAAAAGTATTTTTATTACTTTCTTACAACGTATTCTGATCATACTTACTCCCACTCCTCTCCTGAAGGTTTCTCAGTACCACCTCCTATCCTACCTGCCTCCACTTCATGTCCTTTAAAAAAAAAAGTTGAGGTTTGATTTGTTTGCTTGTTTGTTTTTAGACAAGGTCTTATTCTGCAACCCAGGCTGGAACTTGCTATATAGACCACGTTGTTCTTAAACTCATGTCAATCTACCTGCCTCAGCCTCTCAAGTATGGGATTACAAATGTGAATTATCATTCCTGGCGGTTTCCTTTTTTTTGTGGGGACACCATGGCTTATTTATCTTTGTTTACCAGGCCATAATAGTGAGCACCAGTTAAATATATACCATAAGAAACCCATGTATTTCTGAAAATCAAAACTTAAAGAAAAAACTCTGAATCACCTGCCCCCATAAAAGCAACCCACAGTGAACCAAATAAGGTAGCTCTTAAAGAGTTCTTGTTATAGACAAAAGGAAATCAATGAGATGATAGATATGCTAACTACCTGATTGTAGCAATAATTTCACTTTATATGGATTTCAAAGCATCTTGATGTATTCATTAAACATATACAATTTTAATTTGTCAAATCTTGTCTCAATAAAATATCTAAGGAATTTAAAACAGTAGGAGTGCAGATGAGAATTCTTTTATTATCTTTGCAAATTCCTGTTAAAAACTATTATAAAAGGAAATTAATTATTTGAATATAAGACTGTTTATAATAAAATAGTGTTTGCCACCCATTAAACATTCCATGAATGTTGTATTTAGAATAGGCATGTTTTGATTGCTTATGTATGTTTAGAGAACATATAGATATGGCCTCTAGAGGGCAGTGTTGTGTCATGAAAGGAATTTTACAATTTCAAAATCAACTAACATTTAAAATGGACTTAAAAATTGTGTGCATGTGCTCATGTGCATGTATGTATGATGTATGTGGGAACACACATGCATGCCACGGTGAACATGTGAAGGCCAGAGGACAGCTTTGTAGAGCCTGTTCTCTTTTTCCACCTTTCCTTGGGTCCTGGGATTGAATTTAGGTCACCAATCTTGTGCAGCAAATACCTTTGCCCTTGGAGCCTCTTGCTGGCCCTTTTCTTACTTTTAAATCACAAAATTTCTATTTTATTCATTATCCACCCCCCTCTTACACTCTTTCTCTTTATACTGAAGAAAATTTACATTAGGCATGATGACAAACACTTATAGTCCCAATACTGGAGATGCTCGGGCAGGAGGATTAAGAGTTTTAAGGCCAATCTCAGTAGCATAGGAAGACTCCGTCTTTAAAAAAAAGTAAGGAAGAATAACAATTGAGATGTAATCTCAATAAATTACTTAAAAAAACTAAGGAAGAACTTTATGCCTTTTTTGCTGTTCTGATTGATTGGAGTTTATCTTTGACATACACTAAGGTGGTGGTTTAAATAAGCATGGTCCCAAGAGGTTCATATATGTGAATGCTTAGTTCCTGGGGAGCGGAACTGTTTGAAAGGATTAGAAGGATTAGGAGGAGTGGTCTTGTTGGAGGAAGTATGTCACTAAGGGTGACGTGCCAAGCCCAGAGTCTCTGTTTCTGTCTATGGATTATGATTTAGTTTTCAGCTACTGCTCCAGGACCTGCTTGCATGCTACTATGCTCCCTACCATGATGATAATGGACTAATAATCTCTGAAATTTTGAGCAAGTCCTCAAAAAATACTTTCTTTTATAAGAGTTGCTGAGATCATGGTGTCTCTTCATAGCAATAGAACACTAATTAAGACAATTTAATAACTTTATTTTAAACCTCAACATTATCTGTGAGTCAAAAACCATCTGCCAGGTTTTGGTCCTACTGTTCTTATCACTGAGGGCTTGTGAGTGATGAGGGGGTCGAGGGAAGTGGCATAGGGCACATACTGTATGTCATGTCTCAGTTCTTATGATTGAAGTGGAGGTACAGAGCTAAACTTTGGAATACTAAAATCAGTAGGTTGATGAAGATCTTTATAGGATAAAAGAGGCTTTGATTTTGTAAAGGTAGATGTTGCCTGCCCTACAGTTGTTTAGGGAACAAAGACATGAAGGATGGCTGTCCTACTCTGGAACAGTTTCTGAAAGAACAAGGATGGAAGATTAACCTTTTAATTTTAATATTTTCACTGTGGGGTAGTGAACTGGCTCAGTGGGTAAAGCTGCTCGTTGCCAAGCTTGAGACCCAAGTTCTGTCCTTCCACATGGTAGAAGGAGAGAACTGATTCCTGCAAATTATCCTCTGACCTCCACACATAAACTGTGGCACATATACATCCATTCTCACACATAGACATGGTACATAAATGTAAAAGAAAAGATTATTGTTCTATAATGAGCTCATGAAATTGATTCTTATTTTATTTATTGAGATTATAATAAAATTACATTACTTCCTCTTCCCTTTCTTTTCTCTAAAGTTTAAACTCTCCCATGTACCCAGTTCCTTTCTCTCTTTTAAGTTTATGACCTCTGTGTCTTTAATTATTGTTAAACACACACACACACACACACACACACTCACACACACACACTCGTAAATATATAAGTACAATGCATATAATGTTACTTGTATGTGTATTTTCAGGACTGTCCCATGCTTCTTCCTGGGGGAAGACGATTACTCCCATTTTCAGCATTTCTTAGTTGCCTATATGTTTTCCTCTTCTCCAGCTCCTCTCACCCAAATCCACATTCTTTTCTTTCTCTCCCTCATTAGAAAACAAATGGGCATCTAAACATGATAATAAAAACACAAAATCAGAAGCTATAATATATATGCAAAAGATCTGTAAGTTAAAAAAAAAAAGAACCTCCAAAAATGCCATTGAGTTTGTTTTCTGTTGGTTATTGACTGCTGGGCATGTGGCCTGCCCTTTAGGGTAGTTTGTCTCTCCATTGGACAAAACTAAGCTTTAATTGGGGCTAGGGGTGGAGGCAAGTGTCCACTCATCCTCTTAGCACAAGACACCATCTGGCCCAGACTCACACAGGCCCTGTGTGTGCTGCCGCAGTCTCTGTGAGTTCATATGTGTTTCAAGGGCCTTGTTTCAATGGTGTCTTCTACCCCTTATGCCTCTTACACTCTTTTAGTCTCCTCTTTAGCAGGGTTCTTTGAGCCTTGAGGGGGGCGGGATTTGATGGAGACGTCCATTCAGGACTGCTTGTTCCAAGGTCACTCACAGTCTGCACACTGTCTAGTTGTGCATCTCTATGTTTGTTCCCACTTACTGATGATGGCTGAGCAAGGCACTGACCCACGAGCACAGCAGATGTCATTAGGTGCTGCACTGCTTTGTTGAGGGTGAAGCTTCTTGAACTTTGTCCCCTCCATGTTAGCATGTGTTATTGATGCTGTCCTTGTTCAGGTCAGGGTTAGGCAGCCATGTGGGTGAGACTTCATGGGCATAGATTTCCTGAAGTTTCTAGTAGATACAAGAGATTGACTTTTTAAAAGTCTGCCCTGAGGATTAAACCCAGAGTCCATAAACACTCTACCATTGAGTTGCACCTGCATCCAGAGATTTTTTTATTTTTTTTTTGAGATGGGGTTTCTCTGTAACCTTGGCTGCCTTGGACTTGCACTGTAGACCAGGCTAGCCACAAATTCACAGAGATCTACCTGCCTCTATCTCTCCAAGTGCTGGGATGAAAGGTGTGTGCCACCATGCCTGGCCAGATATTTAAGTTTTAGTCCTTGTGTGCTGGGATTTTCAGATTGCCCAAATATAACACAGCTACATTAACATGAATTGCCAAAATGCTCACCTTAGTATTAGGCCCAGATCGCTAGATCCCCAAAGACCACCAGAAGTCTGAAGCCATATGCAAAAGCAAGGAGCCTTTATTCAAGCTCAAGCTCAGACTCTCAGACCTCATCAACACAGCAGATCAGTAGCAACAGCCCAGAACTCTTATTAGGCAGGGTTTTTTTTTTTTTTTTTTTTTTTTTATTGTGTTTAGAGCAAGGAATGGGAGTTTTCAGTTCGGCAGCTACAGGATTGGTTGATATTTAACAAGGTTGGGTTAGCGCTAGGAGATTGGTCAAGCCTGACTGCAAAATGCTTAAGCAATTTATTTATAATATCTGGAGACATTATGTACTTGATTGGTTCTAGTCTAGGGTGGTTCCTTCCTGGAACGGTTTGTGGTTTTCCAGCAACAGAGGTGAACTTAGGGACAGGCTCAATATGGTGCCTGCTGACAAAATGGAGTCACATTAGATGGGGCTCTTCACTCAGACCTTAGAGAAAGCTAAAGAAATTGTTCCCATACTGATGGGTACAGAAATTCTGAAACATGATGTCCTTAGATAGATTTGATTCTCCCTGATAATGGAGTCTGAAGACCCTTTTCACACAAGATATGAATCTTATATGAACACTAAAAATAGTTGTCATTTGGATGACAGTGCAGCCACTTAATAGCAACCTAGATTTATTTTTTGTTGAAACAATAAATCTCTTAAAAACTCATCTGTTGAATTGGGATCTATGAGCCTTTTAATAGGATTTTTGAAAGAGAGTGCAAAATTTATAGCTCCTTATAAATTGCCTGATATGGAAGTTAAGGTCAGTAGAGCTTTGCTCAGTCAGTCTGTCAGAGTTGAACTGCAGGCAAAAGGACCTGTTTTATTCTCATCCCAGAGTGTTAGGTATCCAAAGCTCTTATTTTTAGACTAGTATTCTCTTAACTTAGGGGAGGCAGAACAAAATTCTATTACTCAGATAAGTATTTCATAAACACATGAACAGTTTGAGATGTAGGTTGGTTCTTGAGATGTTGAGTGGCTATAACCTGATCTCATTCTGTATTCTCATTTCAAGGAAAGAGTGCATTTGTACAAGTCAGAATCTGTGGGCCATCCTAGACTCCTGTCCCCCCTTATCCACAATGAGTGAGTGCAATCAGCCCTATCAAGTCATCTTAGAGGTCTCCCTTCATGGCCACTGCTCCAGTCCTCGCCATCACCCTGTATCTGAAGAAGCTGCCTCACCTGCAACAGCGACCTTTCCAAACACAGGCCCCTGACACTGCCAGCAGTTTCACTCTGTTCTCAGGATAAGAGGGACTGGAGACCCTGTGGATGATAAGGCTCTTGTCTCTGCAGCCTCACCTTGAAGAACTGCCCTTGTTGGCATCTGTGCTCCAGTTTCACAGGTTCTTCTTGTCTTCGGAAAACCAGATCAAATACCACTTTGTTCAGTGACTGCCCCGATCCTGGATAGGAGAAGGTCCATGCTCTGTGCTGCTCCTCTAGACCACATTCCGTACTCATCATGCTTGCTTAGATCCAGAATTAGACATCAAACCAGGCTTTTGACATGCTACCATTTGGGAGGCTGAGGCAGAGGATTACTGCAAGTTTTAGGTTACCCTATATAGTAAAATCACTGTCTTTAAAAGCAAATTGGATACTTGGTAATGTGCTCAGTGTGTGTGTGTGTATGTGTGTGTGTGTGTGTGTGTGTGTGTGTGTATGTGTGTGTGTGTGTGTGTGTTTAACTTTAAGTGACAATCCACTGTGATACAATTACACACCCACTTTTAATGTGGGTGCTAGGGATTGAACTCAGGTCTTCCTGGTTGCATGGCAAGCACAGAGCTATCTCCCAACTGCTAGTGTGTGGTATTTTGAATTTTATGTGTCTCTCCAGCAGAAAAAAGCTCCAGGAGCAGGATTTATGCTCATATTCCATCATCAATTTCCAACATCTAGCTCAGTGACTGAAAAAAAAGTAGTGCTCAATATATTTGTTGAATGAATAAATGACTGTTTTTTTTTTTAACTGTTTTAGGTAGAGGAAGAAGAACCCACTGGATACATTCGATATGAAAAATTTCTTCCAGTGATGACCAGCGTGCTTCTGGAAAGAAGGCAGTGACTCCGATTTTATGGCGAGATAATGAATAGAATCACATTCATCTGAAAGCATTCAGCTTGGCCAGGCGTCCTGCCTCATGCCTGCGATTCTAGCACTTGAGGGGCTGAAGCAGGAGGATTGCAACACATTTGAGGGTAGCCTTAGCTACAGAGTTCCTAGCCAGCCTGGGCTATAGAGTAAGACCCTGCCTCAAAACAAAACAAAACTTTTCATATTTTATTTAGTCAGTATACATCTTAGGGCAGCTTCCTCTGGCCTTTCAGTGTACTTCAGGCTGGCTTAGGGATATGCCTAGAAATATCAACCATGCTAGTATTTGTCAATCTAAGCCAGGCATAATTAAAAGGCAAAGGGGCTACAAAACAGAGCAACATTGTAGTGATATTTAATTGTGAATTATCATTTTAAAACAAAAATTAACACCAGTTATCTTGTAGCATAAGTATAGTATTAGTACCACAGTTGATTGAGTGGTAGAGGTTTTGGTCCTAGATAAATTTATTTTCATATTAATGAAAAAATGCTAATAGGTAATACCAAACATTCCTGTGGAGTAGGTATTGCTGACCTTCATGTCCAGAAATTCAAGGAAATTTCACTGAGGGAAATGCCATTAGCCTAGGCTATTAGCAGCTTTTATTTTGTTATATGCAGTCATCTATCATGTACAGACTGAGATAAATATGCTGGCGTTAACTGACTTTATTGTAAAATTACAGATTCAGGCCAATTGCTGAAGATGTCCTTTTACAAGCTTTTGAGGTGGGTGAGCTCTACATTATTCATGTATATGTGATAAATTAATTCATCATATAGAATTTATTCAACAAAGAAAATATATGATATCTACTTTGCTCAGGTTTTGGATCCAGCTAAACGTGGGATTCTGACTAAGGAAGAACTGGTCAAGTACATGACTGAGGAAGGTCAGAGGGCTTTATTTCTTGTAAGAGTAGCTTATGCAGCGATTAATAGGTTTAAAGGTTTTTATTTCTCTCTCTCTCTCTCTCTCTCTCTCTCTCTCTCTCTCTCTCTCTCTTTCTCTGTGGTGTGTGTGTGTGTGTGTGTGTGTGTGTGTGTGTGTGCGCGCGCGCGTGCGCACACACACGTGTGTATACAATGCCCATGGGGTCCCCTGAGCTGGAGTTACATGGGAATTGAACTCAGGTTCTTTGCCGGAGCAGTGCATGGTCGTAACTGTTGTGCCATCTCTCCAGCTCCAATTAAGAAGTTTGAACTATTATGCAGAAGTTCTAGGGGATGAAACTTTAAAACAGTTGTTTGGTTGAGTAGTTATTTATTATTCATACTATTTTGGTTTGGCATTTGATTTCATAATAGAATTGTATAAATTGTGTGTACTTTATTTACTTAAAATATTTCCTAAATAAAAGACATGCCACTTAAAGAACATAAACTGTCAGTCATAAACCAGTGCCTTTTTAGAATGAATATTTGAATTAAAGTATATAAATATTTCTTTTAGAAGACCTTCTTAGGTGGTAAAGTTGCAAACAATATAGCTAAATTGAATGTGAATTCACACAAAAACTGTATTTTTTCCTTAACTTTTTCTTTTTATGTTAGTATATACACGTGTTTCCCCTGACTTAAGCAGATTGGTGGACAGTCATTAATGCCATTGTCACACACACACCCGCTCCTCTGCAGCTCCAGCCCCCATAGAAAGGGAAGACCATACTTTCTCTACCCAGCTCCCAGGTGTTCAGGCCAAGTCCTGAGTGATAAAGCAGTCACAGGTCACTTGAGAACATGGACAAGGGCATCATTTTGAGTGAGGAGACCTGGACTGGAAGCTCTCTGTACGTCTAGTGTGGCCATTTGGCTCAGACTTAGGCCATGGGAAGTGCGAGAAAGAATAATGAGAAAGTCACAGTTGCCATCTAGGATTCCCTGCTGTGTCACACTCATCTAAACGTTAACTTTAATGAGAATGTTAGGACTTTCAAATCCTAAGGATGAAAGGAAGTAAACTGTAAATTATATTGGGCCAAAGAGAGTTCAGCACCTCCTACTGTGTGCCTGTTGTATGTTTAGTATTGTTACAGCACAGTGGGTGGTAATGATGCCAGAACCTGATCTTTTTCTTGAGCATATTACAGTCTTATTGGGAATCAAAGCTAACTTGTGAAATAGATCAATATGAGACATTAGAAAAATAACTATCAGGAGATCAATGCAAGCTGAAACTCGCCTGGGAAACAGCCTGGGAAGGGGGACAGAGAAAATAGCTTCCTTGAGAAGGTAGACTTACTTTCTTGCTTTAGTTTTGAGACAGAGTTGCATTTTATAACCCAGGTGAATCTGGAATTTATTATGCATCCCAGGCTGGCAGTACACTCAAGACAATTCTCCTGCTTCAGCCTCCGAGGTGGGATTACAGATGGGAGCCACCACTCTTTGCTTTAGAAGATAGGGTGAGCCATTGAGGGCAGGCGTCATAAGGTCTTACATGTTGTAGCACGGTCACAGATCATAGGTATCAACATGTGCATTGTAACAGACGAGCTGTGAATGAACGAATGAGAGTTGAGTGAAGACAGATGAAGGGCTGGTTCAAGGGAAATGGATAAAGCAGTGGGAACAAAATCTGGACGGAAGGCAGCCAGGCACGTGGGGGAAAGTGAGCCCAGCCAGCCCTGAGGGTCTTGTTGGGTAACACTAAGAAAGGAATGGAGGTGGATTTATTGGGGCTGGATTATAGAGGCCTGCTCTTGAGCTTGGGACATCCCTGGGCAGTAGAGAAGAGAGCGGGACTGAATCATCAGTGTGTCATTGCTGTGGGAAAGGGTTTCTGGTGCTGGTCGGTGCGTAGGTGAGTAAGAAAGATTCAGCCAGAGGGATGAGCTGGGAGGCTCCTTCAGCATTCCCAAGGTTCCTTAATATGGGCATGGCCTGGCACAGGGACTAGAGAGAGGGAATTGGTGCAGTAGGACTCATCATAGGACCCTGGGCCATGGTGACCAACTGAAGGCAGGGGACAAACATGGCAGATTTGTGTAAAATAACACCAAGATTTGCCCCAGACAGGGATGTCATCATGACAGTAATGCTACTGATTGAAACAGTGAAGTCAGGCACTAGCTGCACTGTGTGTAGGGACGATGCTGTGTGGTCCACAGGAAGGTGCTTCATGAGAATTTCTGGGAAGGTGAGTGTCTTAGCTGGGGTTCCTGTTGCTGTGAAGAGACACCATGATGATGGCAACTCTTGTAAAGGAAAACATTTGACTGGGGCTGGCTTACAGTCAGAGCTTTAGTCCCTTGGCATCATGGCAGCAAAAATGGCAGCACGCAGGCAGATGTGGTGCTGGAGAAGGAGTTGAGAGTTCTATATCTGGATCCACAGGCAGAAGGAAGAGAGTGAGACACACTGGCCAGACTTGAGCACCTGAGACTCCAAAGCCAGCCCTCAGTGACCCACTTTCTCCTACAAGGCTACATCTCCTAATAGTGCCAGCTACTATGACCAAGCAGTCAAACACATGAGTGCATGGGACCAATCCTATTTAAACCACCACAGTCCACTTATAGAGTTCTTGTACTTCTAGGGCAACTGTTGGATATCCTGATAGATGGAGTCTGTGGCATTTTTTTTTCCAGAGAAGAAAATAAATGGCTTCAGTTATTTACTGAGCATTATTTAATTTTTTCCATGTTGTATGAGCCAGTATATTTGATAGGTGCATATAAGGTGCACCATGTTATCTGAGTGTATCATTATATTAAATGTAACATGCTATTCTAAGTGTAGTCACAACTTCCTAGTTTAGTAAAATGATTTTTTTTTTTTTAAGAGATGGGGTTTCTCTGTGTATTACTCTTTGTCCTGGAAGTCATGCTGTAGACCAGGCTGGCCTCGAACTCCAAGATCCACCTGCCTCTGCCGCCTCCTCCTCCTCCTCCTTCTTTTTTAAAGCACTTTAAAAAAGAAATTTATTTATGATGTATACACTGTTCTGCCTGCATGTGTGCCCACACACCAGAAGAGGGCTCCAGATCTCATTATAGATGGTTATGAGCCACCATGTGGTTGCTGGGAATTGAACTCAGGATCTTTAGGAAGAACAGCCAGTGATCTTAACCTCTGAACCATCTCTCCAGCCCTGCCTCTGCTTTCTGAATGCTGGCATTAAGGGTGTGAGCCACCAAGCTGCCTGGCTAAGAAGTAATGTTTTTATTCCCAAATTTCTAAATTGTTTTAAAATATATTCAAACTTTGGGACTATCAAGTTACTTCCACAATCCCTTCATAGTATCCGCAGAGCAGCCAACACATCTATAAGTTTGAGAATATACATTCAAAATGCCCAGGAGATTGTAAGATAAACACCATAAACCACACTGAATCAAGTACCCACAAGATAGAAGCCATGTTAGTCCAGGATATATATTGCATCAGATGGTATTTAGTAGCAGGAAAAAGCTCAAGTCTTTTAAAACAAATACCTGTTGCCATGTGTCAGGTGCTCATGGAAGTGCTATTTGAATAATAACACATTTAATCCTCATACCAAGCCTATGGTAGAGAGTGTTACATTCTCTGTACTGTAGACTGGGAAGAGAGGTTGAGCAGCCTGCCTGAGCGGGAAAGCTAGAGTGAGACCCATCCCTTGAAAGTGGAGACCGTCCTCCAGGCTTGTGCTGTCCAGTGGTAAGCAGGTTTTTTTGCTATCTTAATCACTGCATAGCTCTTTCCTTGCTCATGCAGCAGAGTGACTACTGTGAACAAGGCTTAGTGTAAGCAGTGCTGTGGAGTGCTTTGGCTAAGGTTGGTAAGCTGGCCTTCTGGCATTCAGACTCATCCTCACTTGCAGGGCAGGCTGCACTGTCTGGTCTATAAATGGAGACTGTAGTTCTTCCCTCTTTTGAGGTGCTTGGCAGATTAATTTAGTTAATATATGAGAAACACTTAGGTCAGTGCTGGTCTAACCGCAGTATTCAGGAGGTGCTGGCTGCTAGGTGTTCCCTCCTTCTTTCCCTCCTCCCCTTTCTTGCTGGGGATCCCTGGACCTTGCACGTGGTAGATAACTATTCTGTCCCTAATTTATTTCTCAGACCTTGGGAGCTTTTGTTTGTTTGCTTGCTTAAGACAAAGCTAAGTCTAGCTGTAAGCTCACTATCTCCGGCCTGGGTGCTGGGATTGCAGTGTGCACAACTACACCTGGCATCCACTGTTGATGTCCTTATGAGACTTACGTCAAAGTTCACCTGGCAGTGGACTTAGTGTCAATAGTCAGGTAACAAAAATCCAGAGTTTGTCACTTCAGCATTTCAGGAGTTCTTTCTTGGGAAGTAACAAGTTGCATATTTATGAACCTAGCTCTCAGAAGGCTGAGATAAGAGTGTGAGCTTGAAGTTAGACTCCTGGACATAGCAGGACTGGGCCTCAAAACACAGCAGTAAAGCAAAACAGAAATTAAAAACAAAAGCTACAGGGCCCCTGCTTACATAAGTTCTGTGCTGGTAGCTGAATCCAGTAAGGAAGGAATGTGGACAGGGATGAGTGTCTTAGGTCGTAAGGTGGGTAGCCCTTCTGAGGCCTTAGTTTGCATAAGACTTCCCCATAACTATCTAGGGTGATGGCCTGGATGCCCTGTTTTCCCTTAGCATTGGCATAGTTCTGTTTTAAATAGTCTGCAGCTCTTTAGTTCTGGAGTTTGTGGCCTGCCTCCTGAAGTCACTTTCAGAGATGGCTCTCAGAGGTTCCCTGAGTACAACAAGCCTCCCAGATTCTCTCTCCAGTTTCCAATTCCATCTGACATCAACACAACCCAGACTGAAACAAGGGGGGGTGGGTAGCACGAGTGGTTAAACCAGTGTGAGTGAAGCAGACCTGATGTGGTGGCTAAGTGTCTGGTCTCTCTTCAGCAATAGCTAACATTTAGTCATCTCACCATAGTTTTAATAATCATACTAATTATATTCACTTAAGACTTCAGCTTTGAATAAGTACTTTTGAATGTCAATCATTTTGATTTAAATGAATAAACACCTTTGTTCATGGTGTGCTATATACTCCTGCTGTTCTGACTGAAGTGATGTATCCTCTAGGGACTGGCAGGGCAATCAGTCTGCAGCCTTGCAGGGGGTATAGCAGCATGTCCTTTGACCTGGATTCTCAGGTGTTGGCTCTACAGCTCCAGTGAAGAAAAAACTGGACACAACTGGGGTCTGCGGACTCCATGGAGAGAGAAGAAAACTCTCCTGACTGTAAATGATGGGTTCCCTTCTTGTCTTTCCAGGTGAGCCTTTTTCTCAAGAGGAAATGGAAGAAATGTTGTCTGCTGCAATTGATCCAGAATCAAATGCCATTAATTACAGGGACTACATATCAATGATGGTGGTAGATGAAAATTAAATGCTCCAGAGACTCAATTTCTTTTTTTTTTCTTTTGAGACACTGTAAAGACTCAATTTCTAATTCAAAGGATACTTTGAAAAATTGCTTGTCCTAATTAATTTCACATTTTTACCTTATAATTTCTATGTTTAGTGCCTCATGACATAGTTATTTCAGGATATTTTGTTTTCAAGAGTGATCAATTTAAAACATAAATTTATTTAGTATGATCAGATTTATGGAAGGAAAAGCTGGTAATTTAAAAGGAATTGTACAATATTTTAATATTAAATGTATTGTTGCTTATTTTTTACAACTAGGCCAATGATACCTTGAAATTAATTAAACAGAAAATGAAGATTGATCACAACACGTTAAGATTTGGCATAGAATGCTCTTGTGGGTCATAATGGCCACAGACTGGACATGAGTGACAGTGCAGTGATGGCTGCCTTTTAGAGCAGTAGTAAACACTGCAGCACGCAGTGCATGGAGGGAGAGCAGCTGGAGTAACTATTAATAATTGATTTCTTATGAATGCCAATTACAAATCTCATTTGAGAGTCTAATAACTGCGTAAAATTGAAATTTGCTCATCCAGCATGTTGCCATTTATGGAATAGCTAAAGGAGGTGAGATAATTGAATCCAGAGAAAGGAAGACTGAATGGAAACTGATAATGGCAATTCCTTTTTCACTCTTTAGAATTCCCACTTATTCAGAATACCTGTCTCGGGAATGTTGTCCTGAGTGTATTTAGCTTGTTGTTGCCAGAATGTAGTACCTGAAATGGACTGCCGCCATAAGAAAAGGGTTCATTTAGCTCACAGTTAAGGGGGGTCAGGGTCCAGGCAGCACTGTGCAGGCTGAGTGAGGGCCACCTTTGCATCATCCCACCAAGGAGCAGCTAGCCAGACAGCAGCACATGGTGGAGCAGGCAGGAGCAGAGTCGGGAGGGGCCTTCAGGCCTGCTCCTTTCCCAGCAGTCCTCACAAGAGTTCCTGTGCAGGCTGGGGAAGGGCTCAGTGGGGAAGCATTTGCTGAATATAACTAGATAACATGTTGGAGGCTGGAGAGCAGAGATGGGCAAGCCTTGAGTTAGTCAGGGTCACAGCTAGTGAGGGAGTCTTGCAAGTCAGTCAGCAACCACACATTCAGGGTGCTGAATCTTGCACAAAACAAGCAGCAGACTCAGCCTGGGTGGGTGTGAAGGTACTTTCTGATGGACAGACTCAAGCAGGTAACACATTGCTTACAAACTTAATAGTTCTTAAGTTTTGAAAACAATTATTTTTTGAGTAGTTTACTTCAGAGCACAGAGCATGTCAGTGAGAGGACAGATCAAACCCCTAGAAGTCATGAGACACAGGACTTTGGGAATTGAGAGTCTGGTGTATAGATATTTGGGACCCAATGAGAGATGAGAAGATTGGAGTGGGAGACAGGAACTGCATCCGAAGAGATAATGGGCTAATTGAGGTTACAGCTTCAGTGTTTGAACATGAACTTTATTGTGAAAATCACAAAGAAAAGAGTTGGAGTTGTAAATAGCCTAAGAAACAATTTGCAGGGTCAAGGCTAGCGGTGAGGAGACCAGCTGGTAGCGTGCTTGCTGGGCAGGAGGGGATAGGCTGGGGAGAGCCAAGCACAAAGCCTAAGCTTCCGGCTTAAACACTTGGCAAACAATGGTAGCAGCCATTCAGGTAAGACACCCAAGGCTCAGGCTAATGAGATTGACTGTGGTGATCTC
>OU015747.1:129810193-129828864 GCA_907169655.1 Acomys percivali
CATGCATGCCCTTCAACATGACCCTGTACACCAGCACATATGAATCAGTTCTGGAAAGTTCTATGAAAGCAGCAATGGTTGTGATGGAAAGTACCCCTTCCTTCGACAGTTTCACAAGACAAACTTTTCTAGAACACTTAAGGTTTTCCCAATGTAAAATTGACACGCCACTCACTTGCCATGCATATTGGGATTCCCACCTGCAGATGAAATGAGCCTCAAGCATTTAGGTAAGGGCAAGGGACTCGAGGAGGGTGTGGTAACCCCAGGACTATTCTTAGCCAGGCTTTGTAAAGGTGACACATGACAGACATGAGAAATACTTGTCAAAGTGGAAGTCTCCCCAGGGGCAAATCCTGGTGCAGGTTGGCATAACATGCAATCACAAATGCACAAGGTGTGGAGGTGTCTGCAGCACCCAAGATGGCTCTGAGTATGTAACCCGGGCTCTGTCAGGTAAGTAGGGTGAGTGCTTCCCATTGCTTTATAGCCAAGAGGCACCTCATCCTTTCACTCAAGGAAAAGCTCACAACACAGAAGATAGAAAGAAGATGCCTTAACATTGGATCCCTGGTCCCACCCAGAGTTTTAAGCATTCTGATTGGTGTTGCTCTCCATTCCTTGTCTCAAGGGCACCCTTGCTGGCTGGTAGTTTTTAGTTGCCTTTTGGAGCTGTAATTTATATTTTTAGCATCATTTTTTTAAAGGTCACCAAAGAATGCAACACCGACACCAAAGGAAATTGCGCTTTAGTCCTCAGTTGCAGAATAAACTAATACTCACACCGGGCATGGTGGTGCATGCCTTTAATCCCAGCACTCGGGAGGCAGAGGCAGGTGGATCGCTGTGCATTTGAGGCCAGTCTGGTCTACAAAGCGAGTCCAGGACAGCTAATGCTACACAGAGAAACCCTGTCTCTAAAAACCAAAAAGGAAAAACAAAACAAAACAAAACAAAACAAAACCCCCCACACAAAACAAAAAACAAATATTCCATGTTTGCCGAGGGAGCACTGTTGTCACTGTGCCAGCGTCAGATGCAGGGCCTGGTTCAAGATGGCGAGGCTTCTACCTTTGAGCTACACCCACACTGAATACTTCTTTACACTTTGGATGGGCATTTGACCTCTTAACTTACCCACTCCCCAACCTCTAAATTGAACTACAGTGTTATTTTTTCCCCCGAGAAGAGAATGAGGCTCTACAGAAAGTTTGCTTTTCCTAGGACTTCTGTGTCCTCTGGCTTCTTCAGGATACACTCGCTCTCTCATGTGGCACTGACAGTCTGTGGCAGGCTAGCTGTGTTCTCACAACTCTAGGCTGGGGGATATGCATGACTCAGGGCCTACATGTCTGGGGATCACACTCTGATCCCACTTTGCCTGTGACTCATTTAGGGCTAGGCACCTGACTTGCTGTGCATCCTGCCCTAGAAGTGAAAGAGCCCAGTCTGGGACTTCTCCGTTGCAGGTACCAGTGCACTTGTCCAGTGCCTAAGAGACAAAAGGAGTGAAACGGCAGGCTGGTTGTGAGTGCGTCTGGCACAGGCCTGTTTTTCTGTGGACTGGATTATATTTGGATCATTCTCTTTGAGTCTTTCTCCTTTCCGTTCTTTTTCTGACCCTTCCACATAAGAAACCACCCTTTACACAGACATTTCTTTGGAGATCATCATCATTATGCCAAAGTGTGAATAAACAGCCTCCTGCTCATGTACACTTGGACCTGTTCTAAACTCAGGCTGTCTCTAGCATTTCCAAAAGTGGTGCTACCAGTCAGGTGCTTCAGAAGCCCCCGGGGGGAATGGGTGTTTGTTAGTAACTATGTAGCCAAGGATGACCATATAGATCCTTGGAACAATCTCTAGAGGTGTAGCCCCCAAATCTTTATTTGTAATGGACACTGGGGAAGAGGCTCAGGCACTTAAATGCAAGGACCTCTACCCTAAGTATTACATGTTGCAGGGATGGGATTTGGGATTGGCCTTTGCCCTTGCAGAGCGTGCACAGACGCTGGTATTGCTGAGCGTCTGCATCTTCACGTGGGAAGTGGAAAGAATTACTCTATGGGTCTGGTGTGATGATGGATATCATAAAGCGAGAATTCTTTAAAAGCTGTAATGGATGGAGGCAGTTATTTATAGAAAACCAGATAGGCAGGCAGGAAGGGGGTGGGGTGGGGATGGAGACCTGCCGCCTGGGTATGGACAAGCAGAGTGTGGGAAAGTAGTGAGCTGAAAGAAAATTCATCTGTGGGATGAGGGTGGTGCTGATGGAGAGATACCAAGAGGTTTGCTGTCACTGTGCTATGAATGATCAGCTGTTATGATTATGTTAAGGACTTGAAAGTAGGAGGGCTTAGGAGGCTCACCCTTCTCCCTCTTTTTTCCCTCCTTTCCTCCCTCCTTCCCTCCATTTCTGCATTTCTATCAATCATAAAACATTTATAGCAGCATGAGTCACTTAGCTGATCGAGTGAGAAAAGACATTCATTTGGGGCCGGGGTGGGGCTGGGGGTGTAGCTCAGTCGGTGGAGTGTTTACCTAGTGCGTTAAGTCCTGGCTTCCATCCCTAGCACTGCATAAACCAGGCTTGGTGGAACTTGCTTTCAATCCCAGTACTTGGGGTTGCGGAGAGCTGGAAGATCAGAAGTTTGTGGACATCTTTGGCTATGTAGTGAGTTCTAGTCCAGCCTGGAATGCATGAGACCCTCTAAACTCAAGAGAATAAAAGAGCACAAAACTGGGAGATTATATGATTATCTGGTTCAAATGTCAACTCTGTCACACTGTTCATTAGGTTTACAACCAGTAAGAGACTGTGGAAAGATTTATTGCTATTGTGGAACTTAAGTATGGGTTAAATATCGTGTTGTGTCAGAGTCAGTCCCTGCTCTCCATACAGCTGTGGAGAACTCTGGTGCCCATATTTGACCATTTCCCCCTGGTGGGGAGGCCCGGTGGCACTCAGAGAAAGGATAAGCAGGCTACCAAGATGAGACTTGATAGGCTGTGAACATATGGTGAGGGAGGAGGTCCCCTCTGTCACAGACCTAGGGGAGGGGAATAGGGTGAAAGATGGAGGGAGGGAGGGAGGGAGGGAAGAACTGGAGGATACAAGTGATGGGATAACAATTGATATATAATCTGAATAAATTAATAAAAAATAAATAAAAAATATGTCACTGTCATGTAGCTTTAAAGTTGTTTTGTTGTTGTTGTTTGTTTTTTTAATGCTTAGGATTTAAATGTCTTGCTAATTGTCATGACTGCATTTTAGCTCCGGTTACCCTCTCAGGGCCTGACGCTCACTTAGGCAAACTTGTTAATGGGTGTCAAGGCAAATCTATTTCTGATTGCTTTCTTGATCCAAGACTTAAATTTCTTTTATTACTGATCAAATCTGATTATACTATTGTTGCTTAACCTTGTGTTGTGGCTGCAAAGAGCTCTTAGGAATAGCTTTAACTGTACCCTGTCCTGCACTCCCAGTGCACACCACACTTTCTTGAAACTCTCTTGTGCTCAGTATCAGTTTTGCCTTCCATTCAAGATTACTTTGTGAGAATTGTAAGCCACTTACATTTTTTTGTTTTTGTTTTTGTTTTTTTGTTTTGGCTTTTCAAGACAAGATATTTCTATGTAGTGCTAGCTGTCTTAGAACTTTCTTTGTAGACCAGGCTGGCCTCGAACTCACAGAGATCTGAGTGCCTCTGCTTCCTGAATGCTAGGATTAAAGGTGTGTGCCACCATGCCTGGCTCAGCCAATTACAAATTTATGCAGGTTCTTTTTATTACAACTAGACAAGAAAATTGCAGTTATCTAGACACCAGACTTAATAGTTACACAGCAGTAGCAGGTAAAGAATAAGCAGGCAGAGCTGGAGGGATGGCTCAGCTGCTATGAGCACTGGCTTCTCTACCAGAGGACCCAGGTTCAATTCTCAGTCCCACATGGTAGCTCACAACTGTCCCTAACTCCAATTCAGGTGATCCAACACCCTTATACAGACATACATATAGGCAAAACACCAGTGAACATGAAAAAAAAAAAAAAAAAAAAGAACAGGCCTGTAGACCCCATCTAACTCCAGAACATCTGCCTGCCTTCCCTGAATGTGCATCTCTGACCCACAGACTCAGTGAAAATGTCAGTGAGACCTGATTCTGACATACAAGGTATATAAATGAAAACAGTCCAGTGTCTTTCTCATGTCCTCCTACAGGTTGGCACATGTCACTACTTTGACTCTCCAGAGGAATGGTCTTTGGGAGAAGCAGTGTCAAGTGTAAAATACTCTAAAAATAACTACAATATTAGCGTTTGGCCTCATCTCATCTGAAACTTTCTTCCAAAAGTATCTATGTCTCTATAACTTCTTTAGAGTATTGCTGTGGACCTATCAGCATTCTTGACAGACATGTAGACAGCAAGGTGGCCTTGCAGAAGCAAAGACAGACCTGATGGAAGACACATGAGCAGAGAAAGGGCTGTTCACAGAGCTCCCAGCTTGCACCTGCAGGGGCCGGGGGGGGGGGGGGGGGCTGGCAGGCAGGAGGGCAAAGTCACAGGGACCAAGATTGTGACAGTCATCGTCTAAGTGGAGCTGCTGTGCAGCCGAGGACAGCCTTGCTTCTCAGCATCTGTCACCGATGATGGAGCTCACCTGAGGATATTGCCACCAACCACTGAGGAGAGATTCTGGTAGGAAATCGGTCTTTGAGGGGAAGAGAAATAATAAACACAACTGTTTACTGCAGACTCAAACCTCTATGTTATTATGTAATGTTATTATAGAAATCAGTACACTGAGCAGTCTATGTTAACATATTCACCTAAAATGTACCTTTTTTTTTTTTTTGAGACAGGGTCTCCCCGTGTAGCCCAGGCTAGCCTGGAACTTATGGTTCTCCTGCCTCAGCCTTCTGAGATCTTGAATTCATAGATGTGCATACCATACCTAGTCCCCACCCCCTTAAAGTTGAATCCTGTCATTACTGGAGCTTTTTAAGAGATTCATGGCGTTGTACCGAAACGTCTAATTAGATTGCTCCAGGAGGCACCCAATTTCAGCCTCACTTTTTCCTCAGACAAGGACCTCTCTGATCACCGGGAAATAGGACCTTACAAGGCAGAATCTGAATTCAAGAGAGACATTTTCTTACAGAACAGTTGCTACCAGAAAGAGGTGGTTAGTGCAAATGAGCCCCCGTGGCACAGAAGTGTTGCACAGACTAGTGTAAGGAAATGGGCAGCACAGACTTGTGCATGCGGATCTGAAGCAAAGAAGGGTCCCAGAAGGCTGAGTGGAGCAAGGGGCCAGCTGGCCATCTGCTCCATCGGCAGCTCACAGGGTGGAAAGTCTCCTCATGGAATGTTTGCTCACTCATTGATCAGTCACTGACTTCCCACAATGTGGCAGATGCTATGTTAGGCTCCAGGGACAGATAAGCCTTGTCCTTGAGAGGTTTAGGGAGAGGCAGTAGGACAAATAGACAAGCAATAGTAGTTAGTTGTTCAGCAACATTAACAAAGGGCTTTGGGGTTGAAGCAGCCAGCAGCCAACTTTGCCTGTGGCACAAAGGGCTCCTCAGGGGAGGTGACAAATAAGTCATAAGTGTTTCCTGTGCTCATGTGGGCAATACTGCTACCAATTCTGGGTAGGAAGGGAATGTTCCATAATGAGATGGCTTGAGGCTAAGGATAAAAGAGTTTTATGTCTTTATGTCTTAGGGTAAAGAATGGATCTGCCTTTGAGTCCCATCTGTTTCAGATACAGGTTATATGTCCTGGTAAAAGTTCCATGATCCATTGGTATTTGTTGCCAATGACAAAATGCCAGAATCACATCTGCCTTGAAAGGTCACTCTAAGCAATAGATATCTTCACGTGGGACTCAGTAAGAAATAGCAGTCATTACAGGTTGCCCAATACTAATATGCTAAGCAAATGAAACATTTTCTATATTTTGTAGTCATTTTTCAATTATATGAGGTTGGGTACAGATATGGTATTTTTGGGAATGAAGAAGGTTGTTTTCCTAAACTTCATGAACTTGAACTTACACAAATGGAAGGCATTTGTGTCATTTTTCACTCCACCCACCCCCATCCATTCATTCAAGACTTAATAGTACTTTGTGTTAAATGTTTTGGTAAACAAAGTTCCTGCCCTTATGGAACTTAAATTCAGGTCAGGAGTCAGATTATATGTAAATCAATGTCATATAATGACAAACTACATGGGAAAAAGTAAAACAAGATGAATGGTTAGAGAGTGAAAAGGTATTTTCTAGCTAGAATGATATTAGAAATCCTAGCATTTCCTGTGGCGATGGCATCGGGAGCCCAGAGGAACATCACAGAGGCCACCCTGGCTGTGGTATCCAAGTAGAGAGAGAAATAAGAGGTTAAGATGGAGAGGAAGGCAGAGGCCAGTGCATGAAGGGTCAGGTAGCCAGGAAAGAACTTTGTATGTGCTTCATGTGAGGAAGCCTCTGGATAGCACTGAGCCAGCTCTCCAGCCAGCACAAGCAAGATGGTCTCTCAGATATTGGTGGGTGTGATGAAAAGTGGTAGGATTTGGAAGGTAGAATGGAAAGCATTTCCTGATGGGTTGGACCTTAGCAGAGAAAAGGGAGATGAAGGATGACTGCATTTTTTGGCAGAGCAACTAAAGTTTTGGGAGAAAAATCAAGAGGATGGTTTGGGTGAGTTAACGTGGAGAAGCTAACTGAATATCCAGGCTGGGGAAAGGTCATTGTTCAGATGACACCTTATAGCAAGGATGATCTAAGAAGACCTTGGAGGTAGCTTAAAGTTATAGACAGAAAAGGAGAGCTCAGTACAAGAGATACACAGTGAACACATTGAGAAGGTAACACTGCCCCGCTGTGTCCCACTCCCTGGGCCTTACTTTGTCCTATCCCCAGGCTCACCCAAGTGATGGAGACCACCTACTCTTCCTTTTCAGCAGTCTTGATTTCCCAAGACAAACTGGGCTCACCTGGATGAGAAAGCATTGCAGTTATTTTTTTTTTAAAGATTTATTTATTTATTATTATGTATACGGTACTCCGTGTGTACTCCTGCAGGCCAGAAGAGGGCATTAGATCACATTATAGATGGTTGTGATCCACCATGTGGTTGCTGGGAATTGAACTCAGTACCTCCGGAAGAGCAAGTAGTGCTCTTAACCACTGAGCCATCTCAGTTATGGTTCTTAAGTTATGGTGAGAGCACAGAAGAGAAAGGTGTGGAAGCCAGTCCGTGGAAAGAAGGAAGGCTCCCCCTCCCAACCCTCTGTCTTGCAGCCAGCCTCTGCTCCAGGCTTTCCTTTTGGGTCCTGGGGTAGAGTGACAGGCCCTCTGAGATGAAAGCACATGTCTCCTTCCAAGGTTTTGCCTGCTCCAGCCCAGGAACCCCATCTGCTCTCCTCAGAGTAGGAATGAAGATTGCTGAAAACTGTTCACTCTTTCATGTTTGCCCATGATGCCCCAGTTCTTCAGGATTCAGAATAAGTTTACCCTCAAAAATGAGCAGTGAGGAGAAGCAAAGGAGAGGAGACTTACTCCTTCTTCCTAACAGAAGTAAGACTAAAACACTAAAAATAACTGCAAGTTATCCTGTCAGAGGAGCTCTTCCCTTTGATGCTAAAGTGCATAGGATTTTGTGAAATGTTGTATATTGCCGAGTTGGCAGACAACAGTGCAGTGGGCCCCCACATAACATCACCTTTCCAATGGCCATTAACTCAAGGCCAACCCTGTCTCCATTTCAGTAATATCACCCTTTCATTATTTTGAAACAAATAGAAGATATTATTTGATTCTGCCCATAATGTTTTCAATAGGTATATTTAAAAGCCCAGTACATTTTAAATATAGTAAATCTTTAAAAATTACCACAATCACTATAATCAGTTACTTTTCTCAGTGACAGTGCACCTGACAAGAGGTAATTTAAAGGAGGTGAGCATTGATTCTGGATCATTGAGGTGACACAGTCTGTCATAGCTGGGAAGGCATGGCGCTAAACAGTTCTGTGGCAGCAAGAATGTGAAGTAGTTGCTTGCATCTCAGTGGATCAGGAAGCAGACAGACTGAGGCAGGAATGGGGCAGTATCTAACCCATAAGCCCCATTGTCCAGCAATCTACTTCCTTCAGCAAGATGCCTTTCCTGAAGGCTTTACAACCTCCCAAACAATGCCATCAGCAGGGAGCCAAGTGTTCATACACGCGAACCTATGGGGAACATTTCATATGCAAGCCATAGTGACCACAATACTGTGATCATTATTAAAATTGTTTAATGTTATCAGATACACAGCTAGTGTTGAAGTAATTATTTTCCCATTAATGTAGAGAATACAAATACACACATAAAGAGACGCTATTATGTTTGACTAACATGTTCTTTAAGCCTCCTTTGATGCATAGTTTTCATTTCCAACCCCCTTTTCTCTTTTGGAAATTTTTTTTGAAGACTCCAAGACACTTGTCCTGTCCACTTTCCCTCAGCCTGGGTTTGCTGTGGCATGTACATGGCATATGCACTTGCACATATTCCTCTGTTCTGCCCAACAGTAAGTTGGTAGCTGTCTAAGGGCTTGATCTAATTTAGGGCTGACTTTTTGTAGGTGCAGGATTACTTTATAATCTTGCATTAAGCAGTGTAATCAGTGACTCAACCCCAGTGGCAGGAGGGTTTATAATTTTGCTTTAAATCCCCACTTGTTGGTCAAACAAAACCCCAAAACTATGAAGTAAGCCAGGTATGAACTTAAAAAAAAAAAAAGTAGTGTGGTGAGGCTTTTTCTGGGAAGACCTGAGCAAATCCAGCTAGGACATTGATGACAGATAAAAGTGATGAGTCTGCCCAAGTCTGATTTGGTGAACTTGTTGGGGTTACAGGAGAATGGAAGGCTCAAAGGCCTCACTGAATAGCCTACCACACACGTCTGGGTAAGGACTCTTGACAGACTCCCTGCAGGGGTCCCAACCAGTCTCTGCTGGACAGGTAGGGGAGTTTCCAGCTTGTACAACACTGGGGAGGCAGCCTTATGAGTCATATAAGTTTTAGCTTTTTCCAGTTGGTGAGAGTTTTGACTTTCTGGTCTTGGGGCCTCCCTCTTCCCTCCAGGAGGAAATGTCGCAGTTCCAAGAAAAAGCTACACTGGAAGTAGGAAAGGTAAAGCCCACATAACCCATGACTGACCAACTAGGTTAGTCTCCACATAAGGGAAGTAGCAGGCAAGCAGTCAGGGGGCAAGGCTTGTTGGCTTTAAGTCACTGAGTTGTGCTACAGGGAGGATGGTAAACGCTCTGTAGTAAGGAGAGAGGGAAAGGCAAGGAGTCTGGATCTGCTGGGCTTGGTTAGAGTTGCCTGGTACCAGAACGGACCCTTTGAGGAGGTGAGGTGAGGGCGAAGAAGAGTAGATGCCAAGACTCTGGCTAGAAAGTATATCAGCTTCCATTACAGTGATAAGCAGTGGAGACAAATCAGTTTACTTTGGCTCGCAGGTCTGGAGGGTCCAGTCCATGACCAGCTGATGCCATTGTTCTGGGACCTGTGGCACATCAGCATGTCACAGCAGGAGCATGTGGCTGAGCATGACAGAAAGCAGAAGCAGAGGCTGGGTTGGTCCAACAATCCTATTCAAAGGCAAGACTGCAGGGCCCTAAAGTCCTTGGACTGGCTTCCTCTTCTTCAAGGTTCCATCACAGCTCATCAGTGCCCAGCCAGGAACAGAGCTTTTAACAGCCCGAAGTTCCTAGGGGATCCTTAAGTTGTAAGTTAAAACAAGATAACTAGAAGAAAGCAAATTCTTGCTCTAGACTGTGGAAGCATGGGCTTGTGGAGGGAGGGTGGATTCAGAGAGAGAAAGAGAGAGAGAGAGAGAGGGAGGGAGGGAGAGAGAGAGAGAGGGAGAGAGAGAGCGCGCAGAGTAAAAAGCAGACTGAACATAACAACCGGACAGTGCCCAGTTGGCTCAGAGCTTCTTTCCTGGACAATGGGTTTTCACCTGATATTACGGTGGGGTCGCAGGTGGAAGGCCATGGGGGTGGAGTACAAACACACTTAAGTTACTGTGGAATTACTTTCATAGGGCAGTGATCACGAGTTTAGGTGCTGAGAACAAGGCTTTTTCCTAAGCTTCAATTCAGAAAGAGTAAGTAACAGGACATGAATGCCTCCATCAGCTCTTCATCTAGTCTCTCTTCACCTCCAGCCTCATGTTGCAGGTTATTGTGAAACAAATTCTAGACATTACATCATTTTGTCTGTAAGAGCCGAGAGACGTCTTCCCCACACAGGGAGCTCCTTTCCTTTCTCTGCCAGAACCAGGAGAATTAATTCTTCAGTGTCCCTTGACGTCCACTGTTCCAGTGCCCAGCACTGTCTTCCCAGTGTGTTCTTCCCGTTGCTTTATTCCAATCAGGATCCACACGAGGTCTGCCCCTGCATTTAGTCTTCACTCCAGGACCCTGCCCTCTCCTTTGCTGTACTGTTTTTCTCCTAGTGTTTGACACAGAAGAATCAGCATTTTTTAAATTGTCTGTTTGCCCTTTTGTGGTATTAAGCCACCTGGCTATTCCTTATTTTTTTTTTTCCTATATTTCTATAGACCAACTCAGTGTCAGTTTTACTTTTTGCTTTAGTCTTTTTTTTTTTTTTTTTAAATAAATCAACTTCATTGATGAATTTCAGTTATTTTCCTCCAGGAGGCACAGTGTGTCTGGACCAATTCTTTGTCACTGTTCAGCCCCAGATGTGGCCAGCTTGATCTAGCCAATAAAGAGTCTCTATCACCCTGTCACTTTATGGTTGCCATAACAGAGTTGTCCAATCTTTTGATATTGAGACACAATGTTGTGATTTACAAATGTCTCCTTAGCTAGTGAGCCACAGATTGGGCATGCTAGATGGCACAGAAATTTTATTAGGAGCTTCATTGATAGTTTTAAGAAGAACTTATACTCAGTGGAATTCTTCAGGTAAAAATAATTTTCCCATCTTCAACTATTTGATTATTATTATTATTTTTTGAGACAAGCCCTCACTATGTAGCTATGGATGGCCTGGAACTCTCTATGTAGCTCACAAGGCCTGTGAGCTACTACACCCAATTTAATTCAGAAAACTAAAAACAAACGCTTTTTTATTTTAATGATATGTATTTTAGTTTGACAGTTGTATGTTGATGTTGTCTGTGTGTCTTGACATTGACATCACTGATGTCCCTTATAAATTCTCATTTGGTCATATGCTACTAAAGTCACTCTTGGTAACCTCTATCCCTCACTGTGTTGCGAATCACAGTGTTTAAATTAACAGTTACATGGCTATTTCTGACCCAGCGCCTCTGTATTTTTAATGTGTGGAAGCCAAGTGTTGCACTTGATTTAATGAGATGCTTAAAAATTGATAAAACAGGTTTCAAACCCCATGGGCATAAAGAAAACAAGGACTTAGGATAACCTCATAAAACACAGTACACCAAGAGTTTATAATTTGGAATAATTCTTCCCTAAACAAGTTAAGTGATCAACTAATGCATATATATTCTAATACTACATATTATATGTTAAAATATGTATATTTAAAAATAAAATTATTTAGCTGGCTGTGGTGGTGCATGCCTTTAATCCCAGCACTCATGAAGCAGAAACAGTTGAATTTGAGTTCGAGGCCAGCCTGGTCTACATACAGAGTGAGTACTAGGACAGCCAGGGCCTCACAGAGAAACTCTGTCTAAAAAACCAAAAAATAAAAACCGCAAGTAAGTAAGTAAGTAAGTAATAAATAAATAAATAAATAAATAAATAAATAAATAAATAAATAAAAACTGCTCACACAAATTAGATGTGCTAAACATATCAAAGGTTCCTTTTTTTTTTCCTCTCTCTCTTTCCGAGGCAGAGTTTCTCTGTGTAGCCTTGGCTGTCCTGGGCTCACTTTGTAGACCAGGCTGGCCTCGAACTCATAGAGATCTGCCTGCCTCTGCCTCCCAAGTGCTGGGATTAAAGGCATTAAAGGCGTGTACCACTATGCCTGGTGATATCGAAGATTCTAAATTAAAGCAAAACAAAACAACAAAACAAAACCAAAAAACTTGCTATTGGTTAACATTGAATTAATACTTGTAATCCAGATAGAAATCTGAGCTTAATTCCTGCATAACCACAGTGAATCAGGCTGTTTATTTTTGGTCTTTGTTTTACTTACCTTTCAATTGCTGTGATAAAACACCCTGACCAAGGCAACCTGTAAGAGAAAGCATTTAATCTGGCTTATGGTTTCAGAGGGTTAGAGTCTGAAGGCAAAGCAAAGGAATAGCCGAGAGCTCAGAGCTTGATCCACAACCATGCAGAAAGAGCACCAGAAGTGACAAAAGTCTTTTGAAACCTCAATACCTCCCCCCAGTTACACACCTCCTCTAACAAATCCATATCCCATAATCCTATCCAAACAGTTCCACTAATTGGGGACCAAGTATTCAAAAAATGTTTTAAAAATTTATTTATTTATTTATTTTATATGAGTGCTTTATCTGCAGAAGAGGGCATCAGATCACATTATAGGTGGTTGTGGTTACTGGGAATCGAACTCAGGACCTCTGGAAGAGCAGGTGGCGCTCTTAACCACAGAGCCATCTCACCATCCTCCAAGTATTCAAATTTATGAGCCTTCTGAGGTCAGTCTCATTCAAACAACTATAATCTTTTTTAAAATTTTGTTTTCTTATTTTCAGACAACTTCACTAGATTATCCTCCTGGAGGGTTGGGATTACAATCGTGTAACTGACTCAAAAATTTCTTAATCTAGCAAAATAATTCATCTGATATATGGAATAGAAATATTTCTAAACACTCTAATGCTCAAGAAACACTAGTATCTCTCTATATGGCCAGCATGCAGGGCTCCCAGTCGTGCAAGCTCCACCAGGCAGTGATGGGTTAGCACCACTGCAGACATAGGTGGAGACCACGGACCTGGAAAGAACAACCCAGTACAGTCGATGACCACAGACTCTGTTCTGGAGAAGGTGATGTAGGCAGGTAATGCGGAAATTTTGGTCTCTTTCATTCTCCTCCTTTTGTTTTTTCTTTTTTATTTACATCATTTATTCAGATTACATCCCGACTGTTATTCCCTCACTTGTACCTTCCCATTACCCCCCCCTCTCTTTCACCCTATTCCCTTCCCCTGGACCTGTGACAGAAGGGGACCTCCTCCCCCACCATATGATCACAGCCTATCAGGTCTCATCTGGATAGCCTACTTCCCCTTCCTTTGCAAGCCCTGATTCTCCCAGATCTCCTAGTCACAGTGGAGGATGAAGAGCAAGGGGACTCTTGTCTGCAAGTTGGGCACCTGCTGTCTCTTCACCTCTCTCCTCAAGGTGTTTAGAGTTTGTGTGCACTACCCCCCAGGCTTCCTTCCTGATCCAGGTCTTCAGTGTGGCCTGCCCACCACCAGACCACTGACCAATATTTCCCTCCTTGACCCCTCTCACATCCTAGAAGTCCTCTCTCTGAAGGAGAGATAAACCTGTTTTGTAGGATCAGAAGTGCAGGATTGGAATGGTCTTGTGAGAGAACAGTGAGGTTAATCCACTAGAAGACTGACCACCTCGTGTGGGAGCTTGATTGTTGCCAGCTGAAAAGAGCCCGTGAACAGACTCTGGGAGAGGATATATAAATGAGCCCAGAACTGGAGGCGGGGCTCTTTGGAGACTTGGGATGGTTCTGGCTGTTCATCGCTGCACTTCGAGATGCTCGTAGAGAGAACTGCTGGAGCGAAGGCTTCGGGGCTCCGGCTCCTGCTGAGGTTCTGGGTTCTGGTTATTCTAGGTTCTAGCAGAAGAAATCCTGCTGATTGTGCCAGGAGAATCGTTCCTCGGAACTGGAACATTATGGTGGGGAGCAAGCACGTGGTAGACCAAAGCCTATGGCAGTCAGAAAGCAGCAAGAGGGAAGGGCTAAGGGACACAACATTTCTATCAAACACATACCCCTGGTGACCAACTTCCTCCTATTAAGCTCTGCCCTTTAGTTTCTACCACCTGGCAAAGTCCATTCAATAATGATCTCATCGGTGGACAATCCCACCCATGGAGTCAGAGCCCTTGTTATAAACCTCCCCAAAGTTGGCTCTGGGCACAGTGCCTCCTTGGGAATCACCTTTCATAAGCCCTTTGTGGAAGTTGAGATCCAAACTACAACACAGACTCTAAGATGAGTGTTTTAGTACAGATGACTTATTTGGGGCATTGGTCCCAGGAAACACATATGTGAGTAGGGAAGTAACACAGGGAAAAAAGATGACCTCCAGGAAGGGAGTAGAATCTTTCTGGGAGCCTCTTGTAGTTACTGTGGGATATTCTTCCCTTCAGGTTTACACCAATGGGGCAGTGATGTCCTTTCTAATGCTCATCAGGCTCTGGCATAGGAGGAGTTAAGTCTACAGAGATTCATTTCCCTTTGTACAAACATGGATACTTGGATCATCTTTAAGCAGTGGAGGCCAAGCCAAGCTGCTCAACAAGTGAGGCCCCAGGGATGATAAAGTGGACAGGGGGTGATATTCTCCTCATTCTGTAAACCTCAGAGACCCCACAGCCTCCCCTGCTTTCCAGTATGTATTCTTGAAGACATGAACACATGCGTTCTTTGCAGTAATCTCCCTCAGGCCAGCTGATGACACTGACTGTGCCAGCTAGTTTTATGTCAACTTGACGAAAGCTAGAGTCATCAGAGGGGAGGGAGCCTAAATTGAGAAAATGCCTCCACAAGATTCAGCTGTAGGGAAGCCTGTAGGTGATTTTCTTAATTAGTGATTGATGTGGGAGGGCCCAATCCATTTTGGGTGGGGTCACCTCTGGGCAGGTGTCCTGTGCTCTATAAGAAAGCAGGCTGAGCGAGCCATGAGATGCAAGCCAGTAAGCAGCACCCTCTCATGGCCTCTATATCAGCTTCTGTCTCCTGTGTGAGGTCCTGTCCTGCCTTCTTTTAATGATGAGCAGTGATTTGGAAGTGCTTTGGTCATGGTGTTTCATCAAACAATGATAACTCTAAATAAGACACTAGCTACATGTATTTGGTGCCTGCTTCAGAGGATGTCATTCAATATGATGTAATCCTTCTAACAGCATGAGTTGACTAAATTATTATCTCTACCCTACAGGTAAGGACACTGAGGCTATGTGAGATGAAGTAAAAATTAAATCTGAGAGGGACACAAACTAGCTAGTGGCAAAGTCATGTCTTGACGCTCAGGTCTGGCTCCATAGCTTATGGTGCTGACTAAGATTCAACACCTCATATTATTAATACTTCCCAACACCCTAGAAATAGCCTGTCCTCCCTGCTTCTGGATCCAGGAGGCATCACCCCCTCTGTCCTATATAGATGGCATTGCTTTTTATACCTATGCCCTTTTATAGTGGGTGCATCTGGTGGATTACTCAGTTGTTTCATGTGACTTATCTTTCAAACTGTGAGCCCCCTTTCTCTCACCCTCACTGCCTGGACCATTGCCTAACTTGGAGCAAAGCCTCCATTAACTTCTACAATTAGAATTCAGTTGAAAGCATCTAAAATTTTGACTTTGTTTTCTTACAATACACATGAGCAGTGAAGGATCAGACTTCTTAAATGAGACAGGGTCCAGTTTTGAAATTTCTGGGGATATTGGACCAGGTGGGAAAGAGACAGGAGACTGTGCACCATGGGAAATGAGAACGTTGAAGTCCTTGTTGCCTGGGAACGAACAGGAGCATCATGTCAGTCCTTCATTTAGAGCTGTCTGCAGAAAATGAAGATTAATATGTTCAGATAGGAAAATAACCTTCCAGGAAACATTGGAAATGGGGGGGCAGTAATAATATCTAGCAGTCATTAAGCATTTATTATGTACCAAACAGCATACTGAGCCTTTTTCTCCTGTTATCTCATTTAATCCCCACAAAACCCTTGTAATTAGTTACTGTTATGTTCTCTAGCCTACAGCTGAAAATGCTGACACCCACAAGACACGGGACAAAGCATGGGACTAAGAGGCAACGAAATGCAGATCCCAACTCAGATAGTTCGACCTGATTCCAGGGTCCATGTGTGCAGTTTGTTACTGTTAGCAGGACAACCATTGCTACTGTGATATCATTCAGGATTTTTTTTTAAAAACCATCATTCCAGAGGTGAGTTTTCTACTGTTGAATTTTATTTTTCATCGACCTTGAAGAGGGAGCAGTGTGTAAACAGAGCATATTTTTTTTGTGCCACCATTTGGCCTCTGTCCCAAGTCCTTTATGCTTCTGTGTATGAGAGTTCTGCTGTAAAACTATCTCCTAGGTTGTCCCTGAGCCTTCCTAGGTGATTGCCCTCTGGAAATCACCACCTACAGCTGAGGGGTTGACCAGTTGCCTCTTCCTGCCATTATTCATGTGAGGTTTGGGAACTTCTCCCTGATGAAAGTTGGTGATGCTTGAACCATTCTGTCTGCTTGTCCTGTGAGAAGAGCTGTTTTTAATTCCTTCATACTGATGAATGAGGATGTGAGCTACCAACCCCTTTCATTTCAATGCTTCATGTGAGCAATGGGGATGGAAAAGTGTAGCCAAATCTTTTAGAGTTGCTGTCCATTTAGGAAGTAGTTCTTTGGAGACACCCATAGGGTGTACATGAGTTGTGAAGTACAGTTGGGGACCTACAGAGAAGGGTTCATTTTTCTACCCTAGCCCTTTGCTGACTATAACCAGCATGCTTCCTCCCATCTCTCAGTAATCTCACACATTTCTCTGTCCCTGGGTGGGCTCCTTCCCTGAGCAGGGTGCGCCAAACTGTGGAGTGGGATCAGGGACCAGCCCACTGTGTTTCCTTCCCTCCCTGTGCCTGTTGTCTAATGATGGAGAGAGAAGTACCAAATGTGCCAGCCCCATAACTATGGCCAGTATCAGGGTGAGTGATGGCAAAGTGCTGTGGGGCAGTGTGCGATTCCTATCCTTATTGCTGGAACAAAACACCTCACAGAAACAAGAGAGAAGGGTCTATTTGGGCTCACAGCCATGGTGAGAAGGGAGGGCAGAGCAGGGCAGGGCAGGGCAGCTGAAGTGCATGCCAATGCCCCTCACGCAGCTGCTGGATCTTGAAGTAGGGTCAAGACACCTCTCTAGTGACCTACATCTACCAGGATGCCACTTAAAGGTTCTACAGCCTCCTAAATCAGTTCCATTAGGTGGAGGACTAAGTGTGCAAACATGAGCTTAGGGTGAGGGTGGGGAGGAGCTTTCTGTATTCAGATCAGAACAGACACATAAGTCAAGGGAGTTGGCATGTGAACTGGGCTACTACACTGTCCTGTGTAGTATTCTATGGCAGGATTGTAGCTTATTTTATTTACTGAGTCCTCTTTAAGGAACACTAAGGTTTTCAATCTTTCAGAAATCCTGAATTAAATAGCAGTCGTGGGGCAGGCTGTTTCATGTAGAGCATCTGTGGGGGGGCACAGCACTGTAGGAAGCTGGCCGAGGCTTCCTCAGACAGTTGCAGAGTTCAAAGTCATAAATCCTCCCTGGCAAGGGGAAAGTGCCTGTGATTCTTCTTTCTATTTTGTACCATAAATTTAAAAAACCTTTATTTATGTTTTCCTAAGACTTTCAGTCACCTTGAGTATCTGGTTAAGATCTTTCTTTGTCTTGAACTATATACAGGGAGATTAATGCTGTTGAAGTGGTGGAAAAGCTGGTCTTGTAAAAATGTTTGTCAACTAAATGCCTGGGAAGAACTGTATAATAAAATCCTGGCTCTTCAGCTGTTGATGGTGTGTTTCATAGTGCCAGGGATTTTTTTTTCCCCCTACCTCTCTTCTTGAGGCTAATACTTACAAAGCTAGTAAAGATTTTGTATGGCATTCAGAAATATCAATATAAAAGCCTTTAATCCCTGTAAAGAAAATTCTCTTCTTCATTTTTACACTGATATTGAGACACTCCTAAAGATAGCCAGGGCTAGGCAGTTCTGGCAAAGACTGTTTTTATATCTGGCTTATATAGGTAAGTAATAGAGAAATTAAAGTGTGACCAGTTGGTTGCTTTTCTCTTCATATTGGGGATGGAACCCAGTTCCCTATACATGCTAATCATGTGAAATACCACTGAGCTACACCCCAACCCCTCACTTAGTTTTAAATAAATTCCAAGTGTAGAATTATGATCACCAGGGTGGGCAGTTACTCAAACCAAAGTCTCAGAAGTACCAATGTTTAAATAAGTTTAACTGTGAGAGGGTCCTGCCATGTCTGTCATGTCTTCTCCACACTGACATTACACTGATATCTGAAAGACCCTACAATCGGACATGAAGTGATGAGAGAAAAAGATGAAGGGGAATTAAGATGGTCCACAGCACTTATAAAACATGGCTGAGATTAAAACTGTAGGGCGTCTTCTTCTAGGAAGATGTCTATTGGTTTTGATTTTTTAAAACCTACTTTATTTGGAGTTCCTTAATGCCTCTATCTCCCTTCCAACCCACATACCTTAGGTAGGAGAGAAAGAAGGTTAGTAGGGAGAGGGGATGTAGACCTTTTTAGACTTAGTTCCTAGGGGTGATTCAACTCTCTCTCTCTCTCTCTCTCTCTCTCTCTCTCTCTCTCTCTCTCTCTCTCTCT
>OU015747.1:129870360-129881658 GCA_907169655.1 Acomys percivali
TCTCTCTCTCTCTCTCTCTCTCTCTCTCGTGTGTGTGTGTGTGTGTGTGTGTGTGTGTGTAACAGTCTGAAGTGGTGTTAGGGAAGGAATGGGGGATCTGTGAGAAAAAGAGTCAGGACTTTCTCTGTAACAGTGGGAAGTCACTGGAAGGTATCCAGGAAGGGATTGAACCATCAGGTATGTATTGTGAGGGAGGCTGTATTTAGACAGTGTCTTGGAGTCCCAGTAGGGGGTCCCTCACAGTGGTGTGGATGACATTTGCAGACTGAGTTGAAGTGATAGCAATATGAATGAAATGTCAGGGAAGACCTGACAGATTGTAAGTAGAAATCCCTGATGGATGGGTACCGATATAAGGACAGGAAGTAGTCAGTCTCCAGGCATCCGGTGCAGACAGGTTCAGGGGTTTTGCTGTTGGGGATGGGAATGGCCAAGTATAACAGAACTAGTTTGAGTTCTCTAGAGCTTGAGGTTCAGTGGACCAGTGGGTCCATCTGGGGTCTCTCAGGTGGGTTTGGAGGTGGAGACGCAGACCTAAGAGTTGCCACCATGGAGAAGGCTCTGGAATGTCCAGATGATGTGATCTCTGTGTATGTGAGGTGGGCACAGTAGCAAATTAAGCATGAGACATAAGCATTGGCATTGAAGGGACAGGAAACTCAAGGGATTTGGAAGGAAGACCAGGTCAGAAAAGAGAGAATAAAGAAGAAGGAGGAGGAGGAGGAGGAAGAACAACAGCAGCAGCAACAACAACAACAACAACAACAACAACATAAGGCATCATGGAAACCAAACAGTAGGAGTTTAGGGACCAGGATGGTGGTATGCCGGGAGCTTTGGAGGAATTAATGAGTCAAGGACTGAAGATCCATGGAGTTTTAAAGTCCACCAAACTTTCCAACAAGGTGGTTATTGGAAATCTTGGCTTGAACAATTTCTGCCATCTTGGAGAAAGATTGTCCATGTCAGTGTGTCCAATAGTGGGCGGAGAGCTGGGGATATCTGAGGCCCCACTGGGCGGTTATAAGAGATGCCGTTCCTGATGCTCTTATACATTAAAAGGAAGACCTGAGATCACCAGGCCCAGGAACAAAACCAGCCTCACTTAGCTGTGACCAGGGGCAAGCTACTTGGTTCTTTTGATCTTGGCAGTTCTGAGCAATAGTGTATTGTTAGGTTGCAGCGAGGGTCAAGTGATTGTGAGGTAATGCTGACCATCACTTTGTCTTTCTAGTCCTGTGACTTTCGAGGAAGAGTCGGATACAATGAGAACCAGTCTCCTTCCAACCTCTCTCCCTCTTTCCCTTCTGTTGCTAATGGCCTGATACCAAAAAGGAGAAAAGAGCACTGGAGAAATGGAGCCAGTCGGCTCTTTTTTCCATCTCTTCATCTCCAAGTCAACAAAACCTCTCATAAGTATTCATCATCCTGTAGGTGTCTATCTCCCCCATTTCAGGTGCTCTGTTGGGTAAAGGTGGCTACTGCTTTCAGCCCAGTTGCCATGAATATGGATTGGGAGTCTTTGTCACAGATGGAAATCCCTCCCTGAGAGCTCCCGGCTCTGCGCCCCCCCCCCCCCCCCCCCCGCCCCCAGGGAGAAGCCCAAGAGTGGCTTCTGGCATTTCAGACCCTGGTGGATGAAGGAGAACAGATTCCCTCCAGTGACTGCGCATGCCGTATGCAGATCTGCGCGGCACCAGGAATTCGGCTTATCTGCTTTCCAATCCAGTCTGATCTTTCTCAGACAGTTTTCTTTACAGTTCTACTTTGCTGATTCTGTCGCATTGATTCCAGCCAGACCCTGTGAAGACGGCTGGAAATAGAGACGGTACCTTCCCCCACTTGGCAGCATTTTCCACACTGGTGGCAGCTGTGAGTCGGAGTGGACAAGGAAGGCAGGGCGCTTGTAAACCCTAATATAAAGGGAGGCATGCTCTGGATGTCGCAGACTGGGAGGCTCTGGGCAGAGCGAGTGTCTGCTAGGACTGCATCTGAGGGTGTCTAGGGTGTCATGGACTAGTTTGCAATTTGTGCTATTTTCAATCATCCCGATTGCTGCTTGGTATTGTTGCTGACCGCCAAGGTTTTGGAAGCTGTTTCAGCTCCCCACATGACATGAGTCTCAGACCTTTGATGGTTCCTCCACACACATTGCTGTTTTTGAGTTATTTTGTTTGAAACCATGAACTGCAAGTAACAAAGTTGAAACCTGCTCTTCGAAATACGAATTTTAGCTTAATGGTTCTTTTATCTCATTTGAGTGATGTCTGAGATTTGTAATTGCTTAATGGAAGAAGTTTTCCTTCTAGGCTAACGCAGTAGTTTAGGGTGTTGAGGTGCGCCTGCACTTATGTGTGTGTGTGTGGTGTAATTCTACCCTTCAATCAGCTGTTATGAGCAGCTAGCTATGCATGCCTAAGAAACACTGTCGACTTATTTCTAATGGCTGTTTTTGAGGACTAGCCATCTCCTCCCCACCCCCCACTCATGCAATGGGGTGACCTCCCACAGCAATGGGAGACCTCGTCACTAAGTGACAAAAAGCCAAAAATGAGAAAAGCAGTGGCCAAGAACTGTTAGGCTACTTAACTAAAAGGTAATTCAGGGAATAACTTGTGGGATTTTGGAGACTCACTACCAGTGTTCAAGAAAAATAACCTACACTAGTCCAGTTGTGTGTGTGTGTGTGTGTGTGTGTGTGTGTGTGTGTGTGTGTGGAGTGAGTGGTGTAAGTTCTAAGGTTGGTCCCATCCCAGATGTCTAGGTGACTTGGACTGTCTGGTAACTGAGGAACACTCCCAGCATAGTTAGCATTGGGATATTTTGATGTCTCTTTCTGTCTGACTCTGTCTCTCTGCCTCCTGTTTAATCCACACCCTCTGTCTGCCTCTCTTTTCTTTCTCTTCTTCTTCTTCCTCTTTTTTTCTTCTCCTCTTCCATCTTTTGATGTTGGCATCAAATCCATGACCTCTGAATGTTGGGGACAAATTTCTCCCATAGATGGGAGTCAGCAGTATTCTCTCCCAAGTCACTCCCAAGTCCATGGGTCTCTGCAAACCTAGAGAGAGGCCCTTGGACTTTATGAAGTCCATGTTGGCCCTTACCTTCCAGAAGGGTAGACTTGACACAATCTTAGATGGAGTTTTGGTTAAGTCAAGAGCCTGAAGCTGCATAGCAGGCTGCCATGCTCTGGGACTCAGGCCCCAACGTTACCATTGGTGAAGGTGTCCAGAGACTCGTGTGGTTCTCGTGTTTCTTTTGGTGTGAGGCCTGGAGCTCAGGGCCTCATATATGCTGAGCACACACTCTACCACTGGTAGCTTGTCCCTGGCCCTGTCTTGCCTGTGTTTTTCTTTTTCTTTTCTCTTTTAAAAAATTGTTGTTGTAAAAGACTTATTTATTATGTATACAATGTTGTGTCTGCATGTACAACTACATGCCAGGAGAGGGCACCAGATCTCATTGTAGATGGTTGTGAGCCACCAGGTAGTTGCTGGGAATGGAACTCAGGACCTTTGGAAGAGCAGCCAGTGCTCTTAACCTCTGAACCGTCTCTCCAGCCCTTGTTGTTTGTTTTTTTTAGGGTCTTTCTGTGTAGCCCTGACTGGCTTGGAAATTGCTATGTAGATGAGGCTTGGTGATCTTCCTGCTACTGCCTCCGACTACAGATGTGTGCTGTCATACTTGACCCTCGTGTGTTTTAATAAGGCCGTTCGCTGTGTCCTCTGTGCCTGTAAACAAAATAAACGTAGACAATAAAAAAGATAGTTGATTTTAAGAGATCAATGTGGTAAGGAGTACTTGAGGGATTAGCCTTAGGGATTATCAGTTGTTAAGAGTATCTTCCCTATTGATTAGGATTTAGAA
Source organism: Acomys percivali (assembly GCA_907169655.1). Classification (NCBI taxonomy): domain Eukaryota; kingdom Metazoa; phylum Chordata; class Mammalia; order Rodentia; family Muridae; genus Acomys; species Acomys percivali. The sequence continues at coordinate 129,874,228 of OU015747.1, forward strand.
ATAATGTGGGCGGGAGGTTTTTGGTTTATTTTGTTTTTTGTTTGTTTGTCTCTCTTGGTAGTTTATAAATGAACACGAGGACTCCAAACATTGGAATTATCATTAAATTAAAAGCTCTTTTGCCTAGGACGTTCCCCTGCCTTGATTTCCCCTTCTTCTGTTTGCATCTTCAAAGGTCTAGACATGCCACCACTGTTTAAGCCAATATTTGAATATTTACATCCTCCACACCCAAGTGAGTCCCTTAAGGATCCTGCCACATTTTGAGCTGCAGTCTGGGGAAAGGACAGTGCAGCTAGCTGCCTGCTGGGTCTGAGTTTTCATCCAGACACAGCTGAGGGGGCATGATATTAAAAACAGAGCTTCATTTGGCTTTTGTGAGCCCAAAGCATGCTGGGATCTTGAAGTAGAGTTGAGACCATCCTAGGGCAGCAGGAGCTGGGCAAATGCCTGGTGTCACTCCCTATCTTCCATGGCGCCCTCTGCAGAGCATCCAGGGACAGACTCTTGCTCAGTGGTCTGGGCTGTGTGTCACTGACCCTCCTCAAACCTTTAGTTGATTCTGTCCTTAGCTGCTGGACTCTGAATTACTCCCTCTCCTTTGCCTCTAAATTTATTGATGCAATTAGGTCTTCAACTTCCAGGGTGCTTTGCAACAGGCTTTATGTGGGATGTATGCGTGTGTGTGTGTGTGTGTGTGTGTTATGTGTGCCTATGTATGTATATTTGGTATGCACATGTCTCATATATGTGTTTGTTGTGTATGTGTACATGGTTGTGTATGTGAGATGTGTGGATGTTATATGTAATATATGTGAGATGTGTATATGGCATATGTAGTATATATATGTGTGTGAAGTGTCTGTGTGTGTGTGTCTCTGTGATGTATGTAGTATGGAGCTGCAATAAGTATATATGTGTGTGGGGTGTATGTGACTTGTGTGTATTTGAGTGGTGGTGGTATATGTTGTGTGGATATGAGGTGTGTGTGTAGTGTTTGTGATATGGATGTGAGGTGTGTGTGTATAGGTGTATGTGTGTGTGTATGTTGCTTTCAGAGCCCTGAAGGGAGCAAAGAGGTTGGTGAGTCAGTGAATATCCTGTCGCAGGCTTCAGATACTGTTAGGCTGAAGGTTTTATTGGAGGTCAAGGCAGCTAATAAAGTGAGCCGTGCAGTTAAAAGTGCATTCATCCGAGGATGGCTGTCACACAGGCTGAGGGAGGAAGCCAGTGGCAGCTGCAGGTTGGCCTGTGATGGCTTTATGAGCATTTTTATTTTTTTGTAAAGCCAGGGGGGTAAACTCAATACAAAGGCCTGGTTTTAATATGCCTGATTGGGCCTTCTGCTTCCTGCATGGGGCATCCACCAGGGGAAGGAGACTGAGGGGTTGTGGGCTTTGTGTGGGAGTTCATTTATCTTTTAATAGGGTGCTTGTGCTGTCCAGTGGTCCCAGTCATGCCCTTTATGGTGGGTGGGAAGGAGACGGCAGCTTAACGGAGGCTTACGGAGCTTGCATGGCCGTGTGGAAGTCCACGGGCTTCTGAGTCTCCATGGTGTTTGCACAGAATTTGTTTCTGCTGATATTTAGTGCACGTGCGTCTGTGTCCCGACCTGCACCGTGCACGTCACTAGCGAGCTGTCAGCTTCTTGCTTTGTTTAGAGTTCTGTGCATGCAGTACTTATTGATTCCTTTTTGAATATTTGAATCCTCTAAAGGATTTTTGATGAAGAAAAAGCTGAACAAAACAAATGATTGCTGTCCATTGCCGGGGAAGGAAGCCATTGCTGGGTGAGGGGAAACGCTTGGCTGGTGACCTAAGGAGGTGGAGGTGATGTCCTGGACATCGGTGCTGGCTTATTGACAAGGCGTCCTGGTCACCAGTGAGAAAACTGCGGAAGCAGGAGGCTGCCTTCTATGAGCTGGCTGTAGGGCTCCTTCAGGAGTCACTCCTCTCCATGCCTGTTTGCTCTCATCATCACTTTGCCCCTTGCAGAGGGAAGGGATGCAGGGATGCAGGGATGCTCGCTGGGGGCATACAGAAATGGCTCCTAGGCACTCCAAAGGGCAAACTTATCGTCGCCGATCCTGTGAGCTGGGTGGCTGGCTGACAGTGCACAGGGCCATTCGTTTCTTTCAGTTCTCAGAACACCGGTGGAACTTTGCCTGCTCAAGGCTGATCTTTGCTTCACAGTCTCCCCCCACCTCCCTTTTTTTTGCCTTCTTCTATGTTCTTTCCCATTGTGGAAAAGACTGGCTTGCTCTTTAGAGTCTCTTCTATGAGGGCCTGAATTTCCTCTGTGAGAGTACGGTGGTTTGAATAAGAATGATCCTCATAGGCTCGTATACTTGAATGCTTAGCCATGGGGAGTGGCACTGCTTGAGAAGGATTAGGAGGTGTGGCCATATTGGAGGACCCGTGTCACTGGGAGTGGGCTTTGAGTTTTCAAAAGCTGGAGCCAGGCCAAGTGTCACTTAATCTTCCTGCTGCCTGAGGATCAGGAGTGGCTCTCAGTTACTTCCCCAGCACCCTGTCTGCCTGTGTGCCACCGTGTACCCCACATGACAACGGTCTATACCTCTGAAACTAAGCAAGCCTCCAGTGAAGTGCTTTCTTTTATAAGAGCTGCCTGGGCCATGGTGTCTCTTTACAGCAACAGGACACTGACTAAGACAGAGGACTTCGCCATGCTCTTGACATTGATCTTTGTGTTTTTTTGTCACCTGCCCACACAGACCGCCCCCCCCCCGCCAGGTTGTGCTTGTAGTTGCTCTCATTTCCCCTGCACTGTCCCTGTCCTATGGTAACACACAGTAACATCCTAGATGGTGCAGAGGAGTCTGGAAGAGCAAGGAGACCTCTCTCCCATTGGACACTTTAGACTCTGAAGGGTCTGGAGGACAGAAGAGAATCCCATATCCGCCTTTGAGTCTTCCAAAGCTGAGCACGAAGCAGGCGGGAGGACAATTGACCCTCAGATGCTTCAGACACTTTATGTTGGCCAATGGTGAATTCCCTAAGGCTCCCTCAGACCCTCAAGGCATTTCTGGTCTCAGGTCATGAGATGCATCACTAACTCCCAAATGTATTTTTAGCTTCCGTTTTACAATCAGAAGCCATCCTTCTCCACTGCACAGGCAGATGCCACATCCCTTATAGAGGTGCTTTAAGAAAGTGGGGAATGCGCTGGGGGAATAGGCCACTTTTACAGTGATTGCCTCCCACGCATGAGGCCCTAGGTTCAATCCCCAACCCCACAAAAAGAGGGGTAACAGTTCAGCTATAGTAGCTGCTTCCCTGCCCCCAAACTCCATTCACCACAGTATCTGTACCCAACACCCATCAGGCTGGGAGAAACTACATAGGCCTGAGCCTTTGTCACCAGTACCAAGTTGGACACACAACATTTACACTGTGAAGGACAAAGAAACACAGGCCCAGTGGATACGGACAGAAGGGCAGTTGACCCACAGGCTTTAAAAGAAAGAGAGCGATGTTCTGGGTTCCGCTGAAAAACACATGCTGGCATGTTTTTAGTAGGTCATGGACTTCTAAACCTTTTTAATCTTTCTTACGCAGGGTAGAGTCACTGTGTTGTGTTAATTTGAATCAACACTTTAAGTTTCTGGTATTGTGTGCTGGACTCTTGTTTTCAGTCACCTCTGGTGCCTGAGGATGGTGCCTCAGAAGCCTCCTTAGAAGCTGTGACAGAGTGAAATAGGTGTTGACTGTATAGAGAGTAGAGAGCGAAAATGAACTTTAGTTTTCTATAACATGGCAATTTGGGGCAGGAATTGGATGCTCATATTTAATGGGTGCCTGCTATGTGCCAGACAAAATTTACTCAGGAACAACCACTAATGCCTCTGACAGTGAGGAAACTGAGGTGGAGAACACTGTATGAAGCTGGAAAGCAGCTCAGCAAACACTCAGCCTGGACATCAGCTTCAGGGAGCAGTCCCTGTCCAGAGAAGAGACGCTCCTGTGACCTGCCTGGCCATGCAGCAGTGGCTCATGAGAGTTAACACCTACTGAGCTAATGGCAAATCCATCTGAGTGCATTATGAGCAAATCTCTCACAGCTACCCGGTAAAGCAGGCACTTCACCATCCCTACTTGATGGATGGGGAAATTCAGCTGAGTCAGATGCAAAGGCCAAGATCGGCAGGAGACAGGAAGTGGGCTGGGTGGTCCCTGCACTTCTTGCTGCATTGTCCTGTGCCCTCTGCCCATTAGTTACTGCCCTTTTTTTTTTTTTTTTTTTTGTGACTCTCATCACAGTCCTTGGGGAGGACAAAGGGGCACTTCAGATCTGGAGCCAGAGAAGTACCTGTAAAGGGTACAGGATCACTCTGTCTTTGTAAAAAAAAATCCATTTACCTTCTGGGGAGGAGCTTGACAGCTCCTTCTTCTGTGTCCTGGGATAACCTGGGCTACGGGCTACCCTGGCCCTACAGGGCTCAGCGCCATGCAGCTATTTCATGTATGCCTACAACAGTGTGAAGACTTTCACTTGGGCAGCACTGAGTAAACACAGAGCTGGCAAATAAATCTGTGTGAGCATAGCACATTAAATGGCTCCCTGAATAACAGTCACTAATACATTGCTATAATTACATTGTACATTTTGCTGTAAACTCCAAAAAATGATTTATTAAACTCTTGGGTCCTTGACAGCAATATGTTCAATGGCAGAGTAACTTTTTCAAATTTGCCAGCACATTTTGTACATATGACTTCTTTGGAGTCCAACCAAATGGGCCTTTAAAAAGCTCTGATTATTTAACACCACCTTGTGTTTATGCAGCTGGTTTCTAGGGTACACCGCAGGGAGGTGGCCACTCCCCCACTTTGTTTCTGTTGCACCCCTTTAAAGGACTATTAGGACTGGAATGGAGTGGTTTGTTTAAAATTTTTTTTAATAGACAAAAGAAAGAAAAAGAGTAAGGGCCAAGAAACACTTCCTACATCCAACACCATTAACACAGCATCACCTTGAGCCAGTCGCGGCTGAGGGCGCCATACCCCTTATCAGCATCACCAGTGAGTCAGGTCAGAGCTCAGGACTCCCCCACCCCCGGCTTGACTCCTGCCCACTTTTTTCTAGAGAAGCGCCTTTCTGAACTGGAAGACTTTTGTGGGCTGTTGAAACACCCACCTTTCAGTGGTGTCTGACACTTCCCAGTTATATTAGCTGTGTTTGTATGGCGTGGGTGTCATACCGGACAGAAATGGCTCAAGGGAGGAAACACTGATTTCGGTTCACAGTTTTAGTCCATCACAGGGAAGAGACTTTTCACAAGATGACAGAGTAGGATGAGAGAGCAAGCCAGACAGGGGTAAAGATGGTGACACACAGGCTAGGCAGCAGCCTGGAAGTAGCCACGGGAAGAACCCAAAGGCAGAACTTCAGTTCCCAGGTACACTATTGTGAAGTGCATTGTCTGTGCTGGCACTGGGGGTGACATCAACACTGTAGTCATGTGTTCCTAGGACAGGGCTACACTCTATTTTATACGGAGACACACCGTGGCTTTTCCTTGGTGTAGGGCAGTGCTGGGTGGAGCCCTGCTTTGCTTTGTTTTCTTTGTGAAAGAATGAAAAAAACTCTTTCTCACATTCATTAGCTCTCTCAAGAAACAAGACTCTTAGTTAAAAACGCACCTCCTTTCCAGATCTCGAGGTTCGGTGTTTGGCCTTGCCCATTCTGGGGGGCTGCTGGGACCCAGGCACTTGAGCAAGCTTGTGGTGGTTGCTCAGGTGAGCCAGTGTCGCGAGCACAGAGCACCAGGGCAGGGAATGTGGATGAGAAGGATGGAGTTGGACAGCTGCTTAGTTGGGCATAGCAGGCAGCTTTCCTTCCAGCTGCCTGTCACGGGACCAAGGTCCTTGAGAGTCCATCAGGGCGAGATTGATATATAAAACAACCACATGCCATCAGTGGAGAGCACTTTGCTTGGAATGTATGAAGCCATGGGTTCCCTCCCAGCAACGGAAAAGGATGGAGCAGAAGCCAAGTACAGACAATGTAGACACAGTTTTGTTGGGAGGTGTAGAGTCACGGACTGCAGCCATGATTAAAACATAACCAAGAGGCCACAGCCTGAGTTCCAAGATCTCCTTTATTGTGTCAACTTTTGTTAGAAAAGGCTCTTTATGACAGTTCCCTCTGTGCAGAGTCAGGAGGGCCACAACCAGGTAGGATGGCTTTGAGTAACTTGCAGGTTTTACTCTGAGCTATTGTAACTCAAGGTCACCATCCCTATGAGAGATTGGCGTTCTTTATCAAAGCAAAGTCGTCCCGGGAAGAATGATGTCTGGGCTGTGGAGCTCACACTTGAACTCGAATGCTGTAGTTGTGGAAGGGACCCATAGATGTTCTGGAAAGATGTGGCCCTGTAGCCTGTCGTAGGATTTCTGCCTTTCTCTGCAGTGCAGAGGTTAGTGGGCATCGTGCCCTTGGCAGTGAGCCTGCACTTGAACATTAGGAGGCACTGAATGTTCCAAGAGCTATGGAAAAGGGAGGTACCTCATGTGTCTTAGTCCTCCGCAAGCCATGAGGTAGGCTTGGGATCTACCCCCCCCAACCCCCCCTGCTCCCCAGGGTAAGGCTTTCAGGACACTGGAGGGCCATGGCTTCTGTGGTCTGGAGCTTCAGCTTCAGAAGAAGGGGCATGGCTGACAGGGTAGGCTGGCAGAAGAGGGGCCTCTGACTTTCAAGTAGTTCTCTCTGTAATTTTTACATTTGGTTTCCATCCAAAGATAACCTGCCATGCAACATTTAACATCTGGTCCTTGTGCAAGCGGGTCTAGCCATCAACTCTACACACAGACACTGGGAGGGGGTGCCGTTCCCTCTAGTATTATTATTTAGGACAACTATCTTTATTGATCCCTAATTCCTTTGAGGATAACACTTATCTCTTGCTGAATGTTGCCAACAAGCCTAACTTAGAAGTCTCTTTATGGGAACGGATTGCAGGACTCCAGACTTCGGAAGGACCCGGGTTTGGCTGGGGAGGACTTTCATGTGACAGTTGCACAGGGGACACACTGATACATGACCCAGCTCAGCTTTTAGAGCTAGCGCTTAGTCTGGGAGCGAAGGCTCAATGGAGCCTTATTTACCCTTTCAATGAAATGAAAGGGTGGGAGCCAATGCCTTTTGGTTTTGATTTTACTGGTTCTTGGGGTGTGTGTTCTTCCCCCCCGCCCCCCATGGTGATGGATAATGGGGCTGGCAGCTTAGGCCTGTTTCTGATTAGCAAAATGACCCTTAAATGAGACTGGAGGAAAAATTGTCCTCCTGAGCCTCTGGGGCCCTGGTTTTTCCCATAGAAGTTTAATGGCCCTGGGTCCTGTGAGTTTTAGCTGAGAAAATGAAAGAGTTGGCGTGTGTGTGTGTGTGTGTGTGTGTGTGTGTGTGTGTGT
>OU015747.1:129881668-129892650 GCA_907169655.1 Acomys percivali
CTTCTTCTTCTTCTTCTTCTTCTTCTTCTTCTTCTTCTTCTTCTTCTCCTTCTCCTCCTCCTCCTTCTCCTTCTCCTTCTCCTTCTCCTTCTCTTTCTTCCTCCTCCTCCTCTTCTTCAACTGGTTCTGGGGATTGAATTCAGATCGCCATGCCAGGCACACACTTTCCTGACGGAGCCATCTCCCTAGCTTAGTTTTTGTCCTTTTCAATTGTGGCAGCATACAGCTCTGTGACCCGAGCCTTCGTAGGCCTGCCTGTCATGTGACATTAAACATGGTCACATCCTGTGATTGTATCCACCACCTACCTCTAGGATGTTGCCATCTTCCTCCTGTTAAACTGTCATTCCCTGCCCTCTCCTGCTCCCAGCACTGAAACAGTCTATAGACTGCACTAAAGGCAAAGACCCGAGTGACGGAGTGGGGTCATCTGTGCACACATTAGTGGGTGAGCGCCCAGCACATTCTGTGTGTACAGTGGGTACACTGCAAGTACGAAACCAAATGAAACACAGACTTTGGTTTCCTTCCAGGTACCTGTTGGAGCTTTCTCCTCAATGCTGCCCTTGCTTTAACCCAAACCTCTGTAAAATGGAGAAGATACGGCCCTCCAGGGCTACTGACAAGGCTAAGCAAGGCCGCCTCCACTGCAAGGCTTGAGCTGGGGTTCGTGTTCTGTGTGTGGTGGCTGTCATTGAGGTCTTTTCGTTCCTAAACTGTGACCTTTGCCAGACGTGATCCAGGACTTGAAGAGGGGATTTGTGGCCACTTTTTAAACTGCTCACATCTGCTCACGCAGTCTGCAGAGCTGGGTTAATTTTTCTGCCTGCAGTAGATATGTGTTCATGTGCCTGTGGTCACCATGGAAATGACAAGATGCCAAACCTCAGGAACAGTTACACATTTGCCTCTGGCCAGAGTGGGCTACTCAGGACTCGCATTATATACTGGGAGGGGGGAGGATTGGGGTAAGGGTCAGCCCACTCCATCTTTCTCCACTCCAGCCTTTGAAAGACCCCGTTGGCCACAAAGAGGCCTGGGAGCTGCTGCCGGGTGTCCTAGAGGAGATTGCGCTGAACCCTCAGCCATTTTTATGCATTAAAATTTCTTACTTTTATCTCTTTCACAGACAAATTTAAGCCGCCTTTCTCCCTTTTAAATGACTCTTGCGCTGTTTAACCTCTTTACCCTGATCCCCCACCCTCCTTCTGCCTCCTTTTGTAGTAGTTCCCAGCTAATGGGTCACCTGGATGAGATTGCCCCTGGCTTCTCAAGAGCACCAATTAGTGCTCACCCCAGAAGGCGGTTGCTCCGTTGCTTGGCAGCCCTGCGGCAGAGAGAAGGGATTGGGCTAGACTCTTTTCTTTTGAAAGTAGGTTATCGATTAGCCTGGCTGCCAGTTTACTACGGGATGTGGGTGGGTGGGTGGGGGGGCTCTTGACAGCCCCTCTCGATCACATTACGGTGTAAATTTTCAAGATTGTATTACGTTTGCTCAGGAGAATTCAGGAGTGAAAACTGTGGTAAAGTATGGGGAGGGGACGTAAGAAAATAGATTATTTCTTCTAATCCGTTATTTCTAAGGTAAAGAGAAATGTGTCCAGTGTGTTCTGAAATAATGTCTCTCTATCGCTCTGCCTCTGTCTCTGTCTGTCTGAACTGGGTTGGTTGCACATGCAATACCTGACTGTGGGTATGTTTGCAACAACAGAGTCCTTCTAGTCTGTTTTGTGAATGCCACAGAAAGAAGGGACGCTGAGGGGTCTAAGGAGGAGGTATTGGCCACTGTGGACTGACCGAGGTTCATTTGTGGGGCCAGATGTGTGTGTGTGTGGGCTGGTAGGAATTGGAGGTCACTCTTCTTTTCCTGGTAGCTTTACTGAGGTTCGATTGAGCTGTTATAAAAATCCATCCCGTTAAGTGAGTAATTCAGTGGGTTTTAGTATATTTCCATAGATTTGTGGTCAGGGCCGACACTCTGATCAGTAAACTGCTCTCTGTCTCTCCAGGTCTCACTGTTCTCAGCACACATCAATGGATGCAGGCTCACTGTTGGTCTCTTGGGTCCGGTTCTCGTCACTCATCACAGTGTTTTCAAGGCTCAGTGTGTTGTGGTTTCTATCAGTAATTCATTTCATTTTACCACCCGATCATATCATACTTTGTTTATATCCACTCATCAATGTTAGGAATAATGCTGTCGTAAGCATTCTGCATGCACACCTTGGCAAGCCCACGGCCCTCTCACCCCTGGTGTGTGGGTGCCTATGAGTGGGATTACAGGCTGGTGTGGTAATTCATGTTCAACATTTCGAGAGACTTCTGAACTGCTTGTCAAAGTGGCCACATCATCTAACATCTGCTGGGACCTTACTCTCAGCCCTGTGGACCACCCTTCGGATGAGTAGGGGCATCACATTGCAATATTTTGCTTTTCATTTCTCTAATGATAATGAGGTTGAGCATTTTTCAGTATGCCTTCTCTGGAAAATAAAGTAAAAGTAAGTCTTCAAAGCCTTCATCCTATTTACAACTGGGTTGTTTTATCATTGCTCTGGCTATTGTAACATATTGTGAATGAAAGCTCCTTATCAGATATCATTGACAGTGTCTTCTCACAGTCCATAACTCATTGCTTTCTCTATGATATTTTTGGAGCACAGAAGTTTTATTTTTGATAAAGTCCAATTTATCAATTTTTCTTTTATCAGCCTGATTTTGGTGTCATATCTAAATACATCATTGTCTTATCTGAAGGAAGCATAAGCAAGCTGCTAGCGTCACCCTCTTGAATCCCAACGTTTTCTCATTATAAGTAAACCTAGAATTAAAAAAAAAAAAAAAAAAAGAAAGGCATCATTGTCTAATCCGAGGCCAGGAGAATTTATTTGTCTTAAGAGTTTTGTAGTCTTAGCTTCAGGAGTGTGTGTGTGTGTGTGTGTGTGTGTGTGTGTGTGTGTGTGTGTGAGAGAGAGAGAGAGAGAGAGACAGACAGACAGACAGACAGACAGAGACAGAGAGAGACAGAGACAGAGAGACAGATAGATACAGAGACACACAGAGAGAGGGACAGAGAAAATGAGCATAAGTGTGCATGCGCATGTGCCGTGAGTGTGTGCGGAGGCCAGAGGACAATTTCCAGTGTCATTCCTATGTGCCCACCGTCCCTCCTTCCCGTTTCCCTCTCGCCCTACCCCCTTTCTTCCTCTCCCTATAGACAAGGCCCCTCACTGTCCTGTCCTAGAATTTGCCACATCAATTAGGTTGATTGGCCCGTGGGCCTCGGGGATCACCCTCCCTCCGTCCCTCAGAGCCATGAGTATAAGTGCAAGACACCATGGCCAGCTTTATTTTATATGGGCTCTAGGGGTTGAATTTAGGACTTAATATTTGCAAGGTGTGCATTTTACTGCCCGAGCCATCTCCTCAGCCATTGGCTTCGGCTCGTAGGTCCAAGATCTGAGTTAGGATCATTCTTTTCTCCCTTTTCCTAAAAAGGCAAAATAAAATAGCCTAAAACATCCCAGACTAACTCAGATTTCAAGAAGTCAGAGTTAGAATGGCCAGCGCGCATTTTCTCTTCTGTTCTGTATTTTTTTAAAAAAACAGACCAGGCACAATGACAACTGTACACCAAGTAAGATCAAGATTGAAACAACAGACACAGTGGGCTCTGAGCAGGCAGGGACTGAAGATCCTGCACCTCCCAGGGGGCGAGGAATGTCACAGAGGTGGCCCTGGGAACCTGACACTCATCAGAAGACAGCTTGGCCTTTTCACCAGCATCAGAAGACTGAGCAAATGAGTCATGAGGGAGGCTTGGTGGCCTGGCAAAATGAAGTCTTGATAGTAAGGGCAGGCTGCCAAGCGAGCTGCCAGAGGGGCAGACAGAGTGATCACATTTTTTGTTGGTGGCTGTCATGTAGTTATTTGATAAAGCTTTCTCTCTCTGTTTTAAAAATCCATTCTTTCTTTCAGCAGATTTTATTTTACACCCTACATCCAATTTCCTGTTAGGGGCTTAGAAGTTTCCTAGGTCCATTTTTTAAGACCCGCCCCCCAAGAAATAGACGTACTTCATGGGAGGAGCTAAGGTATCAGGCTTAATTTTACTAACCTAACTGGTGTAAGATGGCTCTCATTGGGTAGAATGACCTCATAGGATGCCCCTGCCCTCCTCCCCCACACCACTGCCCCTTGAGGCATTGATTACCAAAGCAAACTAAGCAATAATCTGACAAGAGGAACCTTAGTACTTTGTAGGTTGAGCCTCCAGCCTCGGCCCTAACATTGTAGGCACATTGCCAGAGATAGCTCAGCTGTTCGGTGAGCTGATTGACAGAGGACTGTGGGTCTTGGGTTGACTTCAGGCCGAGGTCTTGATGTCTGTATTCTGTCATCTGCCATCATCTGTACACACAGGTACACGCTGTGCCTGCTGGTCCCTCTGGGGAAGCTGCTTCATGTTAACTGCCATCTGCTGATTGATTCTAAAACCTTGAGATAAAAATATTTTTCGTCTCTTCTGCATAAAAATAAGAGTTAATGTAATAAAAATCTGAGTTCATGCAGTAGCTTAAATGTAGAGTGTCTGTTCTCATTGCAAAATTCAGGTTGAGTATCCATTTTTAAAAATTCTGTGACAAAGGTTGTCTTAGATTTTAGACTCTGTTTTTAGACCTTGGATTATTTGCACATGTGTGTGCACACGTGAGCACACACACTCTCTCTCACACACACACACTCACACACAAATGATATGAATGGAAATGGGGCCCATGGTAGCTTTCTGTTACTGTCATACAATAGTTGACACAAACAACTTTAAAAGGAGAAAGGTTTACTTTAGCTTGCAGCTTCCAAGGTCTCAGCTCACGATAGGTAAGTTCTGCCAATTTGGGCCCATGCTGTCGCCGTGTGGCCTGGCGGGCACTCATGGGAAGACCGTTCACGTCAGTGGCCTGAGATCTCTCACTGGGTCTCACTTCTTAGGTTCCATTACCCCTCAGTGGCTCCGTAGGCTAGGGGCTCAGCCTGTGACACCGGGGGACTTCGGGTGATGGTCCAGACCGAGACTAAGTCATTCCATCCTTGGTTCCCAAAGGCTCATGTTCATCTCACAGAGTAAAATGTTTCCAGCCTTGTAGTGAGAATTTCAGAGTTTTGATTTCCTTAACAATTCAAAAATATTATAAGACTGTGTTTTCGTTTTAGCCCCAGGTGCGGGGATACAGGGCTGCCTCACAGCACCTGACCATGATTTGCCTTGTGCTTTGGCAGGGGTGTGGTCTTGCCAGCTGTGGATAGTTTCTGCAATTGTGTGATGCTTGGAATTCTGGGGGCTTTACAGAATGTATATAAATGCTAGGCCTCTGAGGGGTGTGTGTGTGTGTGTGTGTGTGTGTGTGTATGTATGTGTATGCATATGTGTATATGTATGTGTGTGTATGTATATGTATATGTGTGTATGTGTATGTATATGTATGTATATGTATATTATATGTATGTATGTGTGTATGTATGTGTTATGTATGTGTGTGTATGTATGTGTATGTGGAGGGGTTGTTGGTTGCTGTGTGTTAAGTAGTTGTATGTAAAGAAGAAACAACAAGAAGAAATTAGCTATTCTGATGGTGAGGATCAACCTTGCCCCAAGGAGCTCAGTGCCCCAGCCAGCAGGGAAACGTCAAATGATAACATCGCTCCCATCTGACCCCTGACTTTATTCAGGGATCACTTTCCTTTCCTCTCCTTTTCCCCCCTCATATCTCGTGCTAGGAGGTTGAAGGGAGGGAAAAAGAAGAACCCGCAGAGTAGCAAATGTTGGCTATGCAGTGTTTTAAAGTGTACAGTCTGTACTTGAGTCCCCAAGATCTCACCTATTTCAGCATTGCTCAGGAGCCCAAATCCAGAGTATTCTCTAACACTCAAGGCACAGCTGCTGAGTTCCCGTGACAGCAGACAAACGAAAGCAGTGAAGTGATCTTTGGTTCTAACACACAGTGGCATGTTTCCCATTCAAAAAGAGAGGGACAGGAAAATGGCAAAGGGGGGGGGGGACGAGGCCAAAGTAAGACTAAAACCCACCCGATGATAACCAGTACGTTCTGTGTCTCTGGGCCCAGCACCCAGGGCACATGGTGTTGTGACATGAAGTTCCGACAGGCCCCACCTCTGTGACCCAGCCCGCTGTGGCCCACAGGACCTTGCTCTGTCTTCTTCTCTTTCCTGGGGAGACTTTACAAATTCCTGGCATCTCTCATTTCCTAGGGTCTCCACTGTGGCATCAGCTTCTTTCTCATACTTTGATATCACTTCCCAGGGGCTACCTGCTAAGATCCTGACCCTGCTCCACACAGCTTTCCTTTGGATTCTCAGAGGAAGCCCTCGTAACTCCGTAACTTCCGTTCGTCATCCCTGCAGGGCCCGTAGCACACGAGGATGCTGGGAGTTGATGCTGGTACAAGCTGTATATGATTCAGCTTGAGCCATGGCCTCAGCAGCCTTGGAGGCCTTTGGCAGAGGAACACAGCAAAGGAAATGCTTGTGTTTATAAGGTGTTCTGCTCAGGTGTTTCTTCGCAGCAATAGGACAGTCGGTAAGATACACCTTGAGATGAATCTTCTGCCAAACCAGCTCTCTTCCTGGGGCTCAGACTGCATGATGAGCACCAGGGCTGTTCCTAGCTCCTGTGGCTGCTGGTGGCTCCCTCCCCTTCTAAGATGCTTGGTAGATGTTTGCTATCTCTGCAGCTCACAGGGATTGTATTTGATTTGCACCGATAGACGGCTCAGACCACTCAGTTCAGTACCTCTCTAAGTTTTCAGGCCACCACTGTAGAGCCAGGAGACTTCAGCTTGGAATCCAAGATGTTCAGGCCTATAGGTTTTGAGAGCTGAACTTTTTATTGCTTCTCTCTGAGATTATGTTAATTATTCAACTCAAAATGTATCCATCCCACGCTATTGAGACTCTGTTGCTTGTGTAGGTGGTAGAGACACTGAATCAGACATGGTCCCAGATCCTGAAACTGTCAAATAAGGAAAGAGGGCGGACAGAATCCAAAGATAAACATATTGTTACTAGGGGAAGCTAGGCACCTGCCAGGAGGCTAATGAATCACGCTGAAGGTTTGCTTCCTTCTCATTCAGCAAGCGCTGTTCTTGCAGGTCTCTCCCCTGCCAGGGTGGGCGGGGGTAGGGGGGGCTGGGAATACATTGCAAGTCTGTGTCTCAATACTGAGAAGTCATTTGGCACCTTAATGACCAAAGTCAAGAATTCTGTTTGTCACCAGTTTGCTTACTTGTTTCTAATCTTTATAAGTGGTCCATGTTCCCACATGTGCTGGTTTCTAAACAGCAGCAACCGCAGGATTCCTGCATCATTTGACTGCAGACACATTGAGTTCTAGAGATGCTAGCCACAGTCCCGAGCATCGTGGACCAGCTACGTTGGTGGAGACTGGGCGTGGCTTCCTTTGCCTCCTGTTGAGTGTTGTCCCAACAGCAGCTCACTTTTTCTTCATTTTCTGCAACATATGATTTTCCCTAGAGCGAAGCAAGCTCCCTATGTCTGTGATGCAAAGGAATTTCAGAAACGGATGTCAACAGGACTTGTTTTGGGATAGTAAACATGAAAGCCGTTGTGAGTCAGTCGGGGAAAGGCCATGGCGTTGAGAGTCGGTATGCCTGAGGTTCTAGCTTTAACTTCTGTCACCAAGTTAGATCCTACTTGGCCTTTTTGGAAGTGGGAATCCTAACGTCACCCCTTTTTACCTCTAGATAAGCAGCAGGGCTATGCATGCATGGACTAAAAACCACCGAACCTGTCAGCCCATGGCAACCTTTTTTCCTATTAACTTTGTTCTATCAGGCATTTTGTCATAGCAATGGAAAGCTGACTAACACGAAGAGTTAATAGGAAATCTCTCAAACCCAACACAGGGAAGGCTGAGTAGAGGCCTTATAAAACCAGGGCAAAGGGTGTGGGATTAACTCGTGCTTCTCAGCTTTAGATGGTATAACCACATTTGTGGTTGTAGATTATTCTTTTGATTGTGAGGATGTGCAGGCCTGCAGGATGAGAACTAATGAGGATGATGAGAGCTGAGGGTAGGAATCCAGGGGAGGATTGAAGACCATAGAAGAAGCATGTGGCTGGAGAAGCAAGCTGAGGCACTGGGAAATGGTGCCAATGCAGGAACAAGCGAAACCTCACCTTTCCCCTCTCTGTCTTTCCTCTCTTCCCTCTCCTTTCTTCTCCATCTTAAGTCCTTAAGTCCTCATGTTATACTTCCTTGCTTGGGTTTTGTTGAGTTGCTTGGCTTAAGAAATACTTTTAAAAAGACCTGTATTTTTGTTTTATGGATATGGGTGCCTGCATATATGCCGGAGTATCACATGCATGCAATACTTACAGGGGCCACAAGAGGGCGTCAATCCACTGGAACTCGAGATACAGAAGGTTGTGAGCTGCCATGTGGGTGCTGGAAACTGAGCTCAGGTCCTCTGCCAGAGCAACAAGTGCTCTTAGTCCCTGAGCCACGTCTCCAGCCTAGGAGACGTGTTTTCTGTGTTTTGTGTTTTCTGAAGTCAAGTGTCAGATATGCATTGATGCAAACTGTAAAGCTGGGAGCCCCGTGCATTGCTGCTGACAAGGCAAGGGTTAGGCTCTGGGGAAAATGCCACGGCAATTGCTCAGATGCTGGTCTGTGGAATCATCATTTGATGTGAATTGCATGGAAGTGGAGACTGGAGCAGATACATGTGTAACCATGGTTACAGGGTCATTCACAGTATCAAAGGCCTTTCCACTGGTGGATGGGTAGTGTGTTGCATGCTTACAGTGGATAGCGTTCCTCAGAAGAGGCAGGGAGTTCAGACACATTCTAACATAGATAACATTGTTCTTGTATAATTGAAGTATTTCATCTACATATGTGTCTGTTTTTCACATGTGTGCAGTACCCACAGAGGCCAGAAAAGGGCACCAGACTCCCTGGAACTGGAATTACAGACTTGAGCTGTGGTATAGGTGCTGGGAATTGAACCCAGGTCCTTCAAAAGAGTGGCCAGTACTCTTAACCACTGAGCCATATCTCAGTCTCTTGAAGACATTGTTCTAAGTGAAAAATCCAGTCACAAAAGGACAAATATTGTATGGGTCTAATTTAATGAGATTCAGTAAGTGATGAAACTCGGAGAGCAGAGTGGAGGTGGTCGTGGGTGGAGGGAAGGTGAGTTCTGGTTTAAAGGGCAGTGTCTGCCTGAGGAAGAAGCTTAAGAGATGGCTGGTGGCTGCGCTTGCGTGGTAATGGGAATGTTCTCAATCCTACTGAACTGTGCACTTCAAAGTGGTTGAGATAGGCAGTCTATGCTTATTTTACCATCATAAGAATTATAAACTTTACCTTGAACTATTCTTTTCTTTTTTTCCTTAAAAAAAAAAAGATATATTTATCTATTATGTATACAGTATTCTGTACTGCATGTACACCTACACGCCAGAAGAGGGCACCGGATCTCATTTTAGATGGTTGTGAGCTACTATGTGGTTGCTGGGAATTGAACCCAGGACCTCTGGAAGAGCAGCCAGTGCTCAACCTCAACCTCTGAGCTATCTCTCCAGCCCAATATTTTTCTTTGAAATCCTATTGCGTTGGTTATTTGAGTCCGTTCTTACACTCTTATGCTACAGGAGAACTGACACTCTTTTTCTCTAAGAAAATATTAGAAAGTCCCGTTTCCTTGGCCAAACTCACTTTGCTAATATTTCAATGATAAAACAGTAGACTGTGATGTAAGGTTTCTATGTTATTAGGCACAGGGGAGCTGTGTCTTCAAAAGATTTTATACTGACAGTTAGACTCCTTCTGATTGTACCTGGACACACCTGGGCTGTGACCCGTCTCCTGTGAAGGTGGTAGTGACTGCCACCAACGTTGTCTTTCTTAAGTAGGCCCCCAATGAGGAGTGAATCTCTCTCCTCCTGTGTCATAGCTGAGAGATGAGAATTGTGCCCCTTCTGTTTGTGGCAAGAAGAGGACTGTCTCCTGTGGAGGACATGCACTCGGGGGTGTTTTGAAGTGGCCTGGAGGACTGTCTCATCAAATGGACAGCCCATCAGGTGCTTAGACTGCACAGACTCCTTTGTTAAAGCCTTTCCTCCGTTGGTGCCAGGTATCGTACGAGTTCGGTCTTTTGGTTTGCAGTCTTCATGGCTAGGTCTTCTGTGTTCTGGATTGGAGGATGCAGGCCTGAGGCCTCTTGGGTGTTCATGAGCACAACCTATACAGGCACTATGGTGACGCAGGAGACAGCTTGAGATTCCTGTAAGAGAGACTGATGGAGAACATCAACTCCTGACTCCCATATCCCTGTTTTCCTTTCATGCAGGTGATGTCTTTTCCTCTAAGCTGCCTGTTATGTGCTGTTCTGACAGTTATTCAGATGTCAGCTAAAGTCTCACATCTTCATAAGGCTTTCTTTGATTTGGAGAAAGTATTTTTGTCTTAGTCTCGAAATGCCTCGGTCTCCCAATAAAGACAAATGTGTGTGTGTTGTGTGTGTGTGTGTGCGCGTGCGTGCATGCATGCATATATGTATGTATATCATTTGCTTATTTATTTACTGTTGTTTGTTGTGTATGCACATGTGAGTGTGAAGGTGGACCTACTTGTATGCATGTATGGGTTGCATGTATGTATGCATGCAAGTGTTTTTGCTGCTCTCAACCTTACTTTTTGAGAGCAGGTCTCTCTCTGCACCTGGTGACCATTATTTTGACTAGATGGGTTGGCCAGGAAGCCCCCTGGGATCTGTCTATGTCTGTCCTCTAATACTAGGGTAACAGTTATTTGCTGCCACACCATGCACTTTACTCACTGAGCTAGCTCCTCAGCCCTCATTTATTCATTTGAAATTTGACTTACTTTCTTTCTTTCTTTCTTTCTTTCTTTCTTTCTTTCTTTCTTTCTTTCTTTC
>OU015747.1:129897040-129915464 GCA_907169655.1 Acomys percivali
AAGCTCCCCATGTGGCAGTGGATAGGATGTGGACCTGTCTCTTGGCTTCCAACTGGCCTACCTGGCCCCCCCAAGTCTGTTTCCTTTCTATTTGTGGAGGCTGTAATCTGCCTTTCCCAACACACCTCTGGCAGGAGGGAGGGGCTTTGGTGATTTTTAGACTGCAACTCTCTCTGAAATCTCTTAGAAGACTCATGGGAACAGATTCCAGGCCCTACTCTCATAGTGGTTCTGGGGTGGGCCTGAGAACTTGCATTCTTGGTAGACCCTGCAACCTCAGAGTAGCACTGCCATGGCTATACTAGACACTTGTGCTCCGGCAGACATCAGCTTCTCCTTTCTTTTTTCCTTTTTTTTTTTTTTTTTGGCACAGGGATGGAAGGTACCCACCCCCTTGCCTCCTGTATGCCAGACAACCCTTTCCCACTGAGATGTCCCCAGGCCAGGCCTCTTGCTTTGCGTTGAATGCCTTAATCTTCTCTGTCATTAGAGGTCCCTCCCCTTTTCCCAGGCCACCCACCTTCTTCTTAAGGTGTGATTGTTAAGCCTACAGCGGTGGCTCTGCGCACCCCTACCCTGACTGGCCACAGCCTTTCCATTCTTTCATCAAAGTCTACCCTATTACTTCTTCTATTTAAGAAAAGCACTTAGAGGGGCTAGGGATGCATCTCAGTCGATAGAGTGCTTGCCGTGTGCACAACATGCCCTGGGTTCCAGCCCCAGCACTGTGTAGTTCATGTGTGGTTGTGCATGCCTGTAATCCCAGCACTTGGGAGGTAAAGGCAGGAGGATTAAAGAGGCAAAATAATATTCAGCTACATAGAGGGTTTGAGGCTAGCTCGGGCTACACGAGACCTTGTCTCCAAAAGTAGCACCGGCCAGAAGGCAGCCCTGGGTGTCTCCCTGTATGTCGAGAGAGGGTTTCCAGGCCTGAAGCTCCCCAAGCAGGCTAGGCTCCCTGTTTAGTGACCCTCCTATCTTCACGTCCCCCCCTGCCCCACTATGCTCTTTTTCTTAATCATATCTACTCACATTTAATATGTATACATACATTCATGTGTGTACGTGTGTGTGCATGCACATGCATGTGTTTGCGCATGTCTAGGCCAGAGGTTGGTATTGGGAATCTTCCTCAATCGCTCTGCCCCCTTATACTTTGAGGCAGAGATGCTCAGTCAGACCAGAGCTCACTGCTATAGCTAGTGTCCTGGGATAGCTACTTTGGGGATCCCTTGTCTCCCCACTTTCCGAAGCTAGCATTACAGGCAGGTCAGCATGCCCACCTGGCATTTACATGGAGTCTAGGGGATCTGAACTCTGGTCCTCTAGTTTGTGTGACGAGTGTTCTAAGCATTGAGTCGTCTCATGGTTGTCCCCCATCCCCCGGCTTTAAAAAATGTGGGTTCTGGGGATCAAAACAGGTTCTTGTGCTTACAAGGCAATTACTTTACCAATACGATCCTTTCCGCAGCTCCAGGGAGTCTTATTTTGTACTCGGTTTAGAAATGTATAAGGCTGGGAATAGAGCTCAGTGGGAGAGGACCGGCTTAGCAGGCACATCTCTCTGAGCTGTAGTCAAGCACTGAAAAGAGAAAGAAATGTCTATCTATATGTGAATGAGTAATACTCGCTCAGAGTAAACAAAGTAAGGTCGAGTCCAAAGTGAAAGTACTGCTGGGGCTGTGTATTTATATAAGTTAAAGTGATATGTAGAAATATTTCGACGTTTTAATCCCCTAAAGTAAAGTAAGTGCACAGTGTGGGAGGTGACTAGTACTCAGGGTGCTCAGTGAATGGATCTCTGGTGACCTCAGAGCTCTCAGCACACCCACATGGGCCTGAATTTCAGTATATGACTCAGTTTAGTATGTGTACATTTCCCAGTGGTTTCCAGCCCACCCCTGCACCTTCCTGGATGGCAGATGGATTCCACAGGGCAGAAGAGGCCACGGAATGAGGTGGCGGGGGGGGGGGGAGAGGCACAGTGACTCCCCAGCCTGCACAAGACTCTGGGGACCATCCTCAGCACCAAGAAAGAACAGAACAGAACAGAAGAAGACAAAATGAAACACCAAAAAGCTGCGGAGTTTCCACCCTCCGCTCCCTCCATCACCTGTGGCTTGTTGCAGGCTATCCCACGCAGCACCGAGGCAGAGAGACAGTGGTGAGCAGACCCATTCTAGATGGGTCAAATCCTGATGCTATAGTCAGTGCAATCTCTGGAGCCAGGGCCTGAGTTCAGATGGGGGATGGCGGGTGTCAGTCGCTCACTAAGCTGTGATTCCTTAAAATTTCTCTGTGTCTTGGAGCCTCAGCTTTCTCCTTATAAAATGGGGACCACGAGAGTCTTCACCTCAGTGGCTATCGTAGGATCGAAAGTAAACAACTCATGCAGGGTGATTAAAGCAAGCCTAATACTTAGTACACAACAGCAATACTAGTCATTTACAACCAGGGTGGGGACAGGCATTAAACAAATTGCAAATACACGTGGGGACGGGTATTTAATAAGTCAGAGACCAGCAGGAAGGTACACACTGCAGTGAGTTGTGTATGCTGTGAGTGGGCGTGGCGGCAGCCTCTGCCATAGAAAGGGAGGCCAGGTGGGCGGCTGGTGGTAGACGTTCCTTGCAGCAGTCCAGAGGTGAGATGGGGGCTGTACCAGCCCGCCTGAGGCTGGAGTACCAAGTGGGCTTCAGGCCAAGCAGAACCCAGGGGAGTTTAAGCACACTTGATTCATTTTGGAGATGGGGCCCCAAGCACAGAAGGGCTTCATCTGGATGACAAGGCTAGTGACCCGTGGTGCTGGCAAGACCAGGTCTCTGCCATCGAAGCACTATGAAGGAAACATCTCACCCTCACATTGGCCTCCCTTCCTCCTTTCCCTTTTGTTTCCTGGTACGTTCTCACGATGTGGTCCAAGCTGGTCTCCAGCTCACAATGCCCTTGCTCTTGGCTTCTCCAGAACTGAGATTATAGGCATGTACTGTCACGCCCATATTTCAACCTCAAACTTTCATCAATTTCGGTTTCCCTTGTATATGAATTATATGTCCTTTTCCCTTATACGTGGAGGTAAAGTGGTAAGCAGTCCTTATGCCGAGGGAGTTAGTGCACGCGCTGTGCCCCCATCACACGCATGCATGTGTTGGTTCCCTCCGTTAGGAGGATGAGGACTCAGAGGTATATATTGGGCTGATAGGAAGTGCTGAATAGGGGAACTGTCTTTTGTTTATAGATTAAGACAATTGGAACCATGTGATTTAAAAAAAAAATCCATTTGTCCACCCAGTTGTCATACAGCCACACGCCCATCCACTTATCCATACTTTCATCTACCTGGCCATCAACCCACCTATTCATTCACCCAATATCCATCCACAACCCCCCATCTGCCCATCCTTTCTCTCAATCCGCCCCATGCCATGCCATCACTTAAGCACTTATTCGTTCATTTATTTATGCTACCCAAAAGTGTTTCTGAGGGAGCACAACGCACCAAGCATTTCCACCAGGTCTTGCTCATGGTCAGCCAGTCAAGTAAACCCAGCCATGTCCTCATGCAGGTTGAGGCCTGTTGGTCTGTCAGTGATAAATCAGTAGGAATTTATGTGTCTGCACTTGATATATGATTTTAATGTGTTATGGGATTAGAAAAAAAGCCCACAAGGAATGCACGGTGATGTTGATCCCAGAAGACTGTTTCTGTACTAGCTTATTTATTTTTAATTTCCAAGATGGGGCCTACGATATTCCCACATCTCATTTCTCTCCTAAATCTCATTCTCACAGATGCTCAGTGAAGGACAGGGAGACTGTGGCTGCCCCTTATTGAGTGCAATGAGGAGCTGGGTTTTAGAAACCATTTTTTATTTCCTCCTTTGTCTCTTGAGTCTGGATGATCTTGTCTAGAGCCCTGATAATCTCCTAGACAAAATATTTAAATCTTCTGCAGCTCGAGCGGCTTTGAGGGTGGAATATTGTGGCTGAAATCCTAAATATTTTGGAATATCATTAATGGGAGGGTTACACACCAGATGCTGTTTGCAGCCTCCGTCCCCAGAGAATGACAGAATCTTTGTGTTTGTTGTACGTGAATAGTCATCAATTTTTCCAGCCTCTTACTTCTGTTTTTTCCTCCCCTTTGAGGCTAACTCCCACTTTCCTCCGTCTGCCTCTGGTTATCCTTTTTTTTTTTTTTTTTTTTTTTTTTTTTTCTCAAAGTTTTTAAAAAAAAAAAAAAAAAGGGTTACCAGTAGCAAGGGACAGGCAGGGCTGTTATTGTTGTGTTTTCTCTGCCAGGGAGGGATTCCCTTTTCCCAGAGACTGGAGCTTTATGCATAAGAAGCCACTCTTGGAACTGTTGAATTTCAGGTTTAGGCTGACTTGGAGGTAAGAAGTTTCCTCAAACATCCTCCATCACAGTGCACAGGAACAGGAATAACTCTGGCTGTGCACTGAGCTTCAGTTCTGGGTGTTTTCTAGAAGGGCTGAAGGCCTCTGTGTGATTGGCTGGTGTTTCTTTTTCCTTGTTTTGTGCAAAAGACAGCAAGATTTTTTTTTTCCTTTAAAACAATGTCCTGGGCATCATTAGCAGTGCTGAGAGGGAGAGGCATTGGTCTCTTCACTTTGCGCATGAGGCAGCTGCATATGACAGATGCCCAGAGACTTTCTCCTGGCCATGAAGCTCAAAGCTGGAAATGGTGTGAGAGCCGGCTCATGGGTCTAGCGCTCCTGCGTGGATGAGGAACTGTTCAGTGTCCGCACTGCCTCTTACCTCCTGTGTCTGAACTACTGCAAGATAAACACACCAAGTTGGTTCTGTTTTGAATTTAGTTAAAATTGTTATTGTGTGTATATGTGTGTGCATGAAGGATGCATGTGAACGCACGTGTGTGTCACATGTAGGAGGTCAGGTGACAACTTTGGAGAAAGTTCTCTCCTCTCACTTTAGGTTTTGGGCTCCCCCAGCAGCGGGGTGGACACAGCTGCCTGTCTGGGATTTGGACAGAGAGTACCAGGCTTCCTCTCAATGCCAGAAAGGTGTTGCTGCGGAGCCGGAAGTCTTCGCGTTTCCAGAGTCACACTTGCTTCCCAAGCTACAGCCCTGTACAACGTCTTCTGTGCCCTCAGGGATTCCGAATCGGAAAGGCCACCAGCCACCTGGAGAACAGCACCTTTGTAACTCTGAAGACAACCAGGCAGCGGACAACGACAGTAAATGCCTTGTAAATTCCAGGTCTTAGATCTTTGATGTAGCATAAAGTCGGCTCTCTACTAACTTACCTTCACCACCCGGAGAAGTGAAAGCCAACCTTAGCAGAAGGCGTTGACCGCCATTCACACCCACCCTCGGATGGAAACAAGCTTCCCTTTTAGGGCCTGGCTGGGCAAGGGAGCCATTTCTAATTTTGCCATGCTTCTGTAGGAAGTTGGTTTTTTTTTTTTTTTTAAATGGGGGTAATTTTTCAGCCCCAGCTATTCCGCACCACAGGAGTCTGATTGTATCTGGGGAGGCGGCCCTGACTTCATGCTTCAGGGAGAGGCCTTTTATTTCCTGTTGGGGTTTTAAAGTTGCCCTTGTTTAGGTTAACTCTGTTTTATAAGTCGGCCTGGATGTTGGAAGGCAGGAGGCTTGTTAGTCCGTGTTATGGCTTTGGGGCATGAGAATCACAGGGCAGCTTTCTTTGCAGTTGCTAGGCAGACATTTGTCCTCAATTATCCCATTTGGACCGACTGGGCCCTTTGTGCCGCCCCTCCCCCAGTCCTCCTGTGAGGGCCTCCTGCTGTCGTGAGCACATTCAGAAAGACCTGGGGATGTGGTGGCAGGAAAGTGGAAATGTGTGTGCACGCCCTTTATGGCACTGGCCTCTGTCCTTGTTCCTCCTTGGGCATCCTCAGAACCAACTAAGCTGTCCCTGGGGGAAAGATCACACAAGGTATCATCTGCGCTGGAGGACACAGGCCAAGCGTTAGTGGGGAGACCATGGGCGTTAGAGATGGGCAGACCTAGGGTCTTTTCCTGGCCTAGTTGTCTGATCACGGGAAAGGCCACCTAATTATCCCTGCCCACCGTCCTTTCTGTGTGTCATCCTGGGGGTGGCGTCTAGGATTTAATGCATGCGTGGCAAATGCTCTACTAAGTTCTTTATAATTTTGCTTGTTTACTTATTTGTTTTTGAGACAGGGTCTCATGTAGCCCAGGCTGGCCTCAAAGTAGTTATACAACTGAGGATGACATTCCAGTCTTGATCCTCCGGCCTCCACCTCTCACGTACTGGGCATTACAGGCCTGGCTTTCTATTTTCTTTTGAGACAAAGTCCCACTATGCTGCCCCGGCTGCCCTTGAAATTTGTGATCCTTCTGCCTCTGCCACTGGAGAACACCCAGCTAAGTGATGAACTTTTCTGGAACCCAATATCTCCATCAGAAAATGAGCTGAGGCTGTAAGGAAACTGATTTTGGCTCCATAAGGAACTGGGCACAAGGACAGTGCCTGCGTAGGGATTTCCCTGAGAGCGATTTCCGAGTTTTAGGAGTTCAATACAGTACGCATTTCCTCTTCGCCTCTTTCTCTGTGGGTTTTCACTCGGCAAGTGTTTCAAGCTGAGCGGTGTGGCTCTTCTTTCAGCGAAGGCCCTAACCCTGTGGATTCCACGCCGGCAGGTAGATCGTAGGGCGGATGTTAGAGGGTGTGTGCAGATGACACCGCACAGATCCACGGAGTTACCGTGTAGTCAGCATTTGTCCCCTCTTAAATTTTATGTTGAGCCAAGAAGAGGATCGTTTTATTTTCTTGTTGTGGGCTTTCATGGCATTGCTTGGGCTGGCTCCGGATTCCAGGCTAACAGTGTCCTTCCATCTCACCCTCCTGTGTGGTTTATTTTGCTTCCTGGTTTCATGCAAACTTGTGTGGCCCTGCCGCTTTGGGTCTGTCATGAAGTAGCGCTGCCCGGAGTGTGGGAAGAAGGGAAGGTATGGGGAGATATTGTTATTTCTCCACAGGCTGGGGACAAGCCTCTGCAGCTTTGGGGGCAGTCCAGGTGCACACTACTAGCATTCCTCTTCCAGCCCACAGAGGCCTGTTTCCATCGCACGGAGTACAATGCACTCAGCCAATTGCAAGCTTTCCCTCAGTCCTAACTGGTTCAGAATTTCTGGAGAGTCCCTGTCCAAACTCTTGTCTGAAGGCATAAGGCAGACTCAGATGTGAGCCCTGGAAAAGTCAAAAGAGCAAATTACGTCCTTCTAAGGTACAGAGGTAGGGGGCCACACGTGCTGTTGGACTCCCCTCTGCCACTGACTTTGAAACTAGTGAAATAACCTATGTTCTAAGGTTCCGGAAAGTCCCTCTATAGCTCCATGTCAACCTCAGAACAAACAAGTCTCTTGCAGGAGTCAGGGCTTACTTAGCCTTTCCCTCCTGAAGGCTGCATTCTTTGCGCAGTTTCTTAACTGCTCATTTACAAGCCCCGATTGAGGCTGTAAAAGAGCATCTGTGTTTTCAGCATTCTTGTGCTACCTTCCAGCAAAAACCTCCTTCACGCACTAGAGTTTGTGCACACCAGGGTACCAGATTCTATTAAAAGGACCATTAGTATGCTTTATTGTTGTTTGTAGGTGCAGTTTCTTCCGAGCATTTGCTGGAAAGACTTCTGGAATTCATAGCAGCGTCATCATTAAGGTGTATGGAGGGCGAACAGATCCCTGTCCTGAAGGAAGAAGCAACTAGGGCAGAGAAATGATGCCGCTACATTGGCTGTTCTCATAAGAATCCAGGGAAACTACTGGAAATACACACTGACAACCAAAACTGGTAGCACTGACAACCATAAGGATGCTGTGGGAGTGACATTTCCATAGTAATGACAGAGCTGCCACATTCCCTTGAGAAAGCATACAGCCTCATGCCGTTGCTGGGATGCTACCCTGTCTCTGAGACTCCGCTTGTGAGATGGGTTCTGTCTGGGCTGACAACAGAAAATCCTTCCTTGGGATGCTGTTCTGCTTGGGGAGTTTTGCTGTGCTCCAGGACCAGGCGAGGCAGCCTGACTTTTCCTCTGTGTATTCGCGCCTTAGGCTCCCTCACATAAGCTCACACACAGTACTTTAAGATAGTCCCCAAGTCCCAATAACGGAAGCTCACATGCAGTGCTTTAAGATAGTCCCCAAGTCCCAATAACGGCTGAAAGCGTAACGCAGCCAAAAATCATTCACTCCCGTGGGAAGTAATGGGGCAATTGGTTACAGAAATCAGAAATGGGGCTTGATGCTTAGAGTCCTCCTGGTACCTGCCCCAGAATGGTGCTCGCTCCTTCCAGTGTTTGCGTCTTCCCTGGCCCATTATCTTTCTTTGAAGGACGATGTGTTTTGTGTGATGTGTCCGGACCAGATTTTCCCGTGAGTTGTCATGTGTTTGCTCCGTGCCGTCATCTGTTCTTGACTTTGAAAGAACAACCGCAGGCTGCACAGTAGCCCGAGGCACATTTGTACAAAGTTACGTGGGCAGTTTTTTGATCTGGAGCGCCAACCTCAATGGCTGCTTTGAGGAATACAGTGCGATGCTTTTGAAGGAGACCAGGAGAGTGCCAGATGTGGTCATCACGCTGCTGTGAACTGCAGAGGCGAGCCTCAGAACAGGCTGCAGATTCCCACGAACCCTCTGACCACAGCCTGCTTCTGCTTCCTTTTGCTTTGCCCTTTAAGAAAATCAAATATATATTTAAATAAAGAATTTTTAAAGACTAAAGAACTCAGAGACTGTGGCAACTCCTTTGCAGGTTTTTTTTTTTTTTTTTCCTGTTAAATTCCTCAGAATCACTTTGATGTGACTAACTCCTGCCATGGAAAGGGTTCTAACAGACTGCTTTCAAAGCACAGAGGCCAAGAGGTGGATTAAACAGCCGCTACCACAATGGAAGCTGGGGCTGAGTAAAGTTTAGCTGCTTTCCCAGTCACATTTGGATTGTCTGTTTAGAAAATTTTCTTGATATTAACTACCAATACATACCTTTTATCTCCCTCCAGTTATCAAGAAATTACTGTGTAACATGTTAAATTTCAGTAAGAAACAAAGACTTTCCTCTTCTTAAAAGTAATATATGCCTCAGGCTGGAGAGATGGCTCAGCAGTTAAGAGCACTGACTGCTCTTCCAGACCCACATGGTGGCTCACAACCATCTACAATGAGATCCGATGCCTTCTTCTGGCCTGCAAGTGCACATGTAGGCAGAACACTATACATAATACAAAGATAAATAAACCTTTAAAAAAGTTATATATGCCATGGTAGAGACAGGAAAATATAAGAAACCAAGAATGTGCAAATCTCCTATCACACTGCCCTCCACATACTGCTGGGTTCAGAGTTTAGATGACTCCCATAGGCTGGAATGATGAAAGTCTGATTTAGCACTGTGGAGTGTGTTTATACATTGCCAGCCCCAGCCCAAGTCCTCAGAAGAAGGAGGTGACTCCGAAGCCGAGGATGGTCCTTGGTGTAAACAGCTCAGTGTTGATGATGAATGATGATTGGCAGACTGACTGACTAAATGACACAGATAGGAGAGGCCGTGTGGCCTCGAGGCGGGACGTCCCTGAGAAGGCCTTCTCTAGTTCACTGCTACAACACTGAGGACACTATTAGGTTTATTGAAATATGTGAAGCGACTGGGAGCTACAGCAGGATGGAGGATGGGAAGAGAAAGCAGCCCTTCTCCTTGCTTTCTGGCTGCAAGATCAACTAGGAAGCCCATGCAGAGGTGATCTGTGTGGCCACGGTTTTATTTTTATTTTATTTTTGGCAGGCTCCTTTTCCCAGTAGATTAGTATCTATTAGCTAATCAAGGGCTTCTGGTCTTGAAATCTCAGCCTCATCTCCTACTCTCCCCGTGTGCCAGGGAATTTTTCTTGGCATTTGGAACCAAAGCTATAGATTGGCTGTGGGAATTCTACTTGGCTGGGGGTAAAATAACCAATGATTGCACATAATTGCAGCAAACAGTTTTGAATTTTATTAATGAGGTGTTCTAAACAACATCTTCTAGCCCTCTGTCTCACTTAGTGGCTAATTCACCAAGGCTCGGCGTTCTGGGATTCATACCCATCGCTCCCCATGACAACACCAGGCCCCTGGGCTTCACAATCAACACAACCGGTCATTTTCAGCACGGTTTTTGCCAAGGTTATAAAACAAGCAGGCTTGCCGCACGAGCCACATGCCTTCAGCCTCACCCAGCCAGCCACCGACTGCCTCTGTGAGGTTTGCTTTCTTTGCACAGGCATGGGAAGTCCTGAGCTTAGAGGTGCCAAGGGCACCTGTTGGCTGGGAATATCCACTTTGCCTTTCGTTTCCTTCTTAACGCCCAGGCTCCAACATGGGCAAAAGTTACAGGGTTCAGAGCAGCGTTTCTGCAGAGGAGTGGATGCAAGGCCAGGATAAAGTTGATGTGGAGTAGCCGTACGATGCTGCCTTTTAGCGGACTCTGAGAATAGGGCACGGGTAGGTCAGTTCTGTGGGCCATGGAGACCTCAGCTAGCCCACATTCCAATGTCTGCAGCTACTCATGTGACTGCCTGCCTGCCCAGTGTTGATTTGCTGTCTGTCCCACCATCTGTTCTGTGTCCGACACAACACTCAGGGCCGATGAAGAAGGGAGCACTAACTGCCCTTTGGCGTTTACTGGGTGCTGCTGTCATTTATTTCACCATCAGAGTGCAAGCCCCTTGGGGTCAGGGCCATTTGGTCCTGGCTTAGTCCTTGTGTCTCCTGTACTGCCTAGAATACACCAGGCACTTAAGAAATGTTAACAAGCTGGCTGATAGAGACAATGCCTAGTGGCTTTTGGTTACTGTGATGAAATGCTTGAGACTGACGGCTTTAAGAGGAAAGGGTTACGTTGACCCACAGTTTTAGAAGCTTCTGTCTTTGTGTCTTGATCTGTTGCTTTGGGCCCATGGGGAGAAATTGCACAAAATAAAGCAAAGAGACAGGTGTGTGTGTGTGTGTGTGTGTGTGTGTGTGTGTGTGTGTGTGTGTGTGTGTGAGAGTGAATTAGCCCTAGCCCTAAAGAGGCTTGGCACCAGTGAGCTGACTTCTTTCACTAGGGCCCCACCTCTTTTTTTCTTTTGTCACATTTTTTTGGAAACAGCGTCTTGTGCGTCCTGTGTGTGTTAGCTGTGCCTCACACTTGCCGCATGACCTTCCTGCTGGTGACTCTGGCGAGGAGTGCTCTAAGCTGAGAACACGTGGGCCTTTGCAGAACAGCCAATCAGAGCACAGTAGAGAGGAGGGTGCAGAGACACACAGGGCTGGGAGGGTTTTCAGAGCCAGGCATGGTGGCCATACTATAACCTCAGCCTTTGGGAAACAGAAGGAACAGGAGACCAAGGCCATTTTTGGCCCTAGGCAGCCTGAACTTCACAGGACCCTGTCTCAGATAACCAGGGGGGAGAGGAGTTGTTCTGAGATGAGAGAGGCCGGCTCTCTGAGCCTGGAGCTCTGGAGTTCCTTGATGGAAGAGCAGCTCATCCAATTGCTAGCACTGGGCCAGTGGATGTTCCCTGTCCCTTCCTTCACCACCTGGCTCTTTGTGTGGAGCACCCAGGGGCCTGTGGTTTGAGTGTGCCCCCTCAAAACTTACCTGTTAGAAATGGAACCCCCAAGTTCCTAGTTTTAAGGTGTCTGGAGGTAGGGGCATTGGGATGTAATTGGGGTCAGATGAGTTCCTGAGGGTAGGGTTCCTCATGGTGGGGTAAGTGACTTTAGGTCTGGCCTAGCATGTCGTCTCTGCCTCACTGTGTGATGCCTTCCCCGTGTTATGAGGCCCCACCAGATTGCCAGCTTCCAGAGCCGTGACTAAGGAACCTTCTATTCTTTATAAACCACACAGTTTCAGGTATTCAGTTATAGACACAGAAAATGGACCATAGCCTAGGTCTCTACATTTTCCTCTTTTCTTCCCCAGAGGAAGCTTGTAAGCATAGGAAATAATTTGCCAATACATTTGTCTCTCTGTACTTCCCACAGGAAATGTTCTTTTCTTCTTGGGATACCACAGTCACATTACTTTTTCCAGTCCAAAAACATATCCCAAGGAATCATGGCAGCTTTTATGCTCACACCAAGGGAATGCCTGAGTGGGCTTTGTGTCTGTGATTGTGCGTCCCAGTGGTGAGCCTGAAGAGAAAGAATCATCAACTGTTGCTAAATGTAGCATTCCCTTGTGAATGAGAAAGCTCAATTCACAGCCAAAGCAGGCTCTGCCTTGGCTGGGCTTGGGCATGGTCCTTTGCGGCAAAATCCCCAGACATCTTCCCAAGCCCCTGTGTGGCCTGAGGCGCTCCCAGTTAGCAATGGCAGAAGGCTGCTCTCTATGAGTGACCCACCATCCAAAGAGTGGTATCATACTTGTCATTACTGTAGCTGTCTAATTTCCTAGACAGTTTTCATGTGTTTTGCATATATGTGTTTGTGTGTGCATGTGCATGTCTGCATGTGGACATACATACATGTGTACAGGTGTGTGCATATGGAGGCAAAGGTCATTGCTATGTGCCTTGCTTTAACACTGTTGACTTTATTTTTTGAGATAGGATCTGTCAGCTTGGAATTTCTAGAATAACGTAGCAGACAGACCCCTGTGAGAAATGCTTCTAGATTAGGCACATAGGTGGAAAGGCCTACCCCAAACATGGTGGTGCCATTTTCTGTGCTGGGCTCTCCTACTGCCTAAATAAAAGTGAGTAAGCAGCATTTGTTTCTCTATGCTTCTTGACTGTGGATGCCTGTGACTGGCTGCCTCCCATTCTGTCATGTCTTCCCTGCTATGATGGACCGTGTATACCCTTAAACTGTGAGCCAACCTAAGCTCTCCCTTCCGTAAGTTTTATTTTATTATTGTGTCTATGTGTGCAGGTCTCCGTGTGGGAATGTGCACATGAGTGCAGATGCCCTTGGAAGTCAGAAGAGGGAGTCTGATCCTCCTCTGCCTCTGTGAGCTGCTCCATGTTGAGGCTGGGAACTGAACTTGGGTCCTCTGTAAGAGCAATATATGCTATTATCCACCGAGCTGTCTCTCCAGCCCCGCTCCCCTTTAAGTTATTCTTTGTCAAGTATTTTATCAAGATAATGATAAAGAAACCAGCATCCCCAGGACAGCTTGCCGGGCATGTCTAGGGGAATGGGAGCCAGGGCTGGCATCTACTTCCTGCCTAGCGATTCTAGAGTTCCTTCTTAGAAGCAAAGCCTCATAATCTCACAGAAAATTATTTTCCTTAACCTCTTCTAAGAGTTAGACCCAGGTTTTGTAGATGGCCACTGCGTGCTATGCTGCTGAGCCACTCTGCTGTCCCTGTTCACTCGACCCCCACTGCTAACTCCAGGACCTGGAGACCCAGAGATTCACTGGTGGCCAAAGAAAGCCATGGAAGCTGGGGACAGAGGTCCTTCCTCTTGCAGGGTACTTACTATCTCCCAACATGGCTGTTACTTGGGATGGGTGCAGACCCTGAAGGCCAGCCCCACCTCATCCCCCCCCACTCCCTCCCCACCCCCACCTTGCCCTATGCATCATTTGCTTTTTCCCAACATCCCCCTAGAGACAGATTTTGTGGTGCCTGAATTCTGAGTGAGATGCGAATGTGAGTGCCTCGCCCCCCCACCCCCCATCCCCCTTCAGACACAGCCTTGCCTCAAACCTTGCAGAGTGATCCATTCTTATGTCTCTGTCCACACTGGTGCAGAGTGGCAGCTCCGAGTTCCCCCTCAGCTCCTGTGAATCCCACTGCCTTCCCCTTACACTCAGAGCCAGAGCAGGCACATGGGGGTCGGCTCTGTGTGGCATTGCCCTGAGAGGGTCCTGCCGTGGCAGGGCAGTCTGTTGTGTGTCCACCTTCCTCTGCCCTGCTACTGTCCATCACGGGCCACTCATTAGTGCAGCACCATTCACTTAACGAACATTTAATACCCACGGATCAAATAAAATTGTTTTGCAGTTGGCATTTTCCATGACTGTAACTACCAGAAGATTCTAGTTGTTGCTAGTGGGTGCTCTCCCTGAAGCTACTGCTGAATAAGAAGCTGACCCAGTTTCTCTGTAGCTCAACTTAATGAACAGCCTTAACCCATTTTTAGGTCTATCAACTGATACCCTTTGGATCTGTATAACTTTCCATGGTGGGGTTAGAACTCCAATGTACTCAGGGCATTCTCCCCACACCCCACTCCCGCCCCAAGTCAAGCTCATTCATTTTTGGTTCAGAACAATTTAGGTCAATTCCAGCTTTTAAAGAATGAACCTCTGTATGGAGAGGAAATTAACCAGCCCTGAAGGGGGCCTGGTTACCATAATTAGCCCCCAGAGACCAACTCTCAGGCTGAGGGAGCTGGGGCACGGCCCCATGACCACTTCAGGCCATCACCTCACGTGGAGACCCTGGTGGCTTTTCCTACTTTCTGACAGGTTAGGAGACTGTTGATGTGCTCATGTGTGCTTGTGTGTGTGTGTGTGTGTGTGTGTGTGTGTGTGTGTGTGTACTTGGCTGGCTTGTGGGAAACCCTGAAAAAAAAAAAAGACGTTGGTGTTACAACCCCAAAAGTCTTCCTGTTTCTCTTACTCTTTTTGTGTCCCCCCCCCCCATCAGTATAGGCCATGCTTTCTTTCTTCCTGAAAAGAGGGCCAACAAATGTTAATCCTCCACAGGACACAGGTGTAGGGTGCGACTAAAGCTGGGATAGCAGACTACAGGTGGGAAGACTCAAAGCAAAGATGGGGCACAGGGCTAAAGGTGTGTCCAGGTTATCTTCTCCGTTGTCATTCACTGAACCCCTGAATATAAGGGGTACAAAGGGCCTTGACTCACAGACCTTTCTACCATCATTAACAAGCCTTTCTGAAGAGTGGATGTGAATGTGGGCCTTGAGTTCTGACCCATTCTCACTGTTTCCTGTTCTACAGCAACGTAAGCAAGCAACCCTACTTCCCCACTGGCAGTCGCCAGCCTCCAGGAACTGTGCCATATATCCCCTGCCCTAGTGGACAGTAACCTCTCAAGCCATGAGCCAAAATAAAGCCCCTTTCCTTAAGTTGTTTTTGTCACATGTTCTATGACAGCAAAAACAAAAGCAGCCAATCCACCGCCCCTTTCCATGATGTTTCATTTCTGAAGGGACACAGGAGCTCAGAGTTGATCAGGGAAATCTGTTCCTTGCAGAAGATGAACACACATGGCTGGAAGGTTCACCCAACCTTCAGTTTCAGCACCTAAGGTTGTGATTTGGTGGGAAGCTGACACACAGGGGATCACTGAGTTCAGAGGTCAGAGGTCATTCTGAACCTCTCTTCTCTCATCTCTGAGGCCACGTGTGGTCGAGCTCTTTTATACTGGTGTGTGGGAAATTGACTGTAATATGGTTTTATATGAAAATGATTAAGGAAAAGTAACACTTGATTTTGTCTTTGTTATGCCCATCTCTTTGGGTCTGACTTGCCTCAATGCTCTGCTTGTTGCTCCATCTTTCTTTCATTCTTTTCTTAAATTTGTGACACAGAGCTTTAACCCAGTTTTGCAGAACGTTCCAGACTCCTTCAACATATGCAACAGACTTTAATGTTGTTTTCATGCTGAAACTCGATTTAAATCAACAACTATTTTCTAGAAGGCCAATCGTCTTCTTTCTCTGGACCAGGAGTCCCTCAGTCGTGAGACAAGTGCTGTGCAGTAGTATGTACGCGTCCCTGAGAAGTGCAGGCTTTTTGAGAGGATGGGGGGATAGAGTGAGGCAGAAAACTCTACTAGAAGGTAGGGTGTGGCACAGGAAGCAAGAATGAGTGCTGAGCAACAAAAGGCGAACAGGTAGAAGTTAAAAAAGGGGGGATGTATCTATGGGGCATGGTGGAACATGTGAGTAACCCCAACACTCAGGAGGTGGATGCAGGAGACCCCCAGAATGCACCGCCAGCCTGGGCTGTAGAACAAGACTTCATAAAGAGCAAACCCACTAGCAAACTAGGAAGGATCGCGTTTGGTGGGTGAAATAAGTGAGGCGTCATGCATGAGGCGACTGGAGTTGGGCCGTTGAGCTCTACCTGGGTCTCCTACTCCTTTTGCGTCTTCATGTGTGTACCCATGTGTACATGTCTTGGAGGCCAGTACTGAATGGTGGCGGTCCTCCTCCATGGTTCTCCATCTTGCTTTTGTCAAATAAGGTCTCACTGACTCTGGAGCTCACTAGTCTGGGTAGAATGGCTGGCCAGTAAGCTCCAGGAATCTTCCCCGTTTCTGCCTCCCCAGCACTTATTACAGAAGCAGGTAATAGATGCTCACCACCGTGCCCAACTTCCTATGTAGGGGCTTCAGATCTGAGCTCTTCCTTCCCCGACCCATATTTTCACCTTTATCACAATATGAATGTATGTGTGTATGCATGCACACACACATATACATACATACATATGTATATATATACATATATGTATATGAGAAAACATAATATATACTTAAGGTTTGAGACTGTTTATGTATCATAATTGGTCTTCTCTTACTGTAACAAATGCCAGAATAAATCAACTTAGTAAGAAGACAAACTAACTTAGGCTCACTGTTTGGAGGTTTCAGACCATGGTTGACTGGCGTTGTTGACATACACCAAGGCAGTTTATCATAGCTGTGCAGAGCAGGAACGGCCTGGACATCTCACGGCAGTAGGGAAATAAAGAGAAGAGGATAAACAGGGTCCCAGTATCTCCTTCAAGGTCACTCTTCAATGACTAAGTTCCTCCGATTGCGTCCCAACGCCTAAAGCTTCCACTACCTCCCGATATGGTGGGGAGCTGAGGAACTTTAGGCTTGTGACCTCAGGGGTCCAGTGGCATCTCTCTTGGTTTTTCCCAGGGAGACAGAGCAAGCAGGGCACTCGGAGTTCTTTCTGTGATTTGAAAACGTGCTCCGTGCTTTCCTTTAAAACGACAGGATTTTGGCTTGAGCTAATCTTCCCAGATTTCCCATGAAAGGGGTCCAGCCCCAAGCTCAGAATGAGGTCACCCATTATTTCCTCATGATAAACTCTTTTCTCCTCCCGTGTTTTCCCTTCTTCGTAGCGCTGAGGATGGAACTCAGTGTTTTTCTCATAGTAGACGTGCACCCTCCCGGTTACTCACACCCCAGCCCCCGAACTGTGTTTTCATTGGGATGACTGACCTAAAAGGAAAACAACTGAAGACCACCTTGTCTCGTGCCAACATTTCTTGAAGACAAACGGCCGCATCTTTAAATGAAGCTTGAGAGCGGATGAGCATGTGCTGGCTAGGAGGAGGCCCCCAAGCAAGGTCCCTGCACTACCCCACTATATCCTCAGTGGTCCCCAGGAACAAAAGGCAATTCAGATCGCACAATATTACTTCTCTCGCCACAGCATCAAACTATTAAAAATAAAACTGTCCCTCAAGGCAAAACATTTCATTTATTTTCCTTTGAACGGCTAACTTGTTTATTAAGACGAACTGAGTGGCTACATTTAGATGGGACACAGGCAAGAAAAATTGATTTATCATAGCTTTTTGGCAAGCAGGCTTTGTGTTCTCTGTATTATCTTTGGATTTTAAACGAAGAAGAGACTCCCCCTGCTCCCCGTGCTCCCGCCACCCCCCAAAACTGGTGAGGCTGGGCTCTGCCTCTGATGGCCCAGCCTCAAGTGGCTCTGTCTTGCGGAGTGTCCCATGTGACCTTGAGTCTTATGGCAGATAACCATCCTGAGCTGTAGCAAGATGCCCCTTTGAGGCAGACTACCTTCCTTTCTCCGCAGCAGATTTTACTGTTTAATAGAAAAACACTTCCCTTTTGTCTCATTTCATGTTTGAGACACTGTCAGCGGCATCTGTTAAGGCAGGGCCCACAGCCAACTGTGTTCCCTCCAGGTTTCCAGAACCATCTTTGTGGTTTCCTGGCCCAGCCCAGGGAAGTCCCATTTGCTGCCCCTTTCCTCTGGAGACATAGGCTGTGTCTTCAGTCTCTTCTGATAAAAGCCCCGTTTGTGCTAATGTGGTAGAGCCCGGAAGAAGAAAAAGGTATTAAACAATTGAAATACTAAACCCCACCCACTCGAGCAAGCCACACCCACTCCAATAACCACACCCACTCTGATAAACCCTGCCCACTTTAGAATGACATTGGAAGCTTTGTAATTAATTTCCTGTAGAATCCAGATACCAAAACGACGCCTGCCTTCCTTGAGGTGGTGAGCTCTAGTTGGTGTACCACACACCCTTCTTTCTGTCTTTGGGTGGTTGTCTGCTAAAGATAATTAACCTCATTTTTCAGATGAGGAAATTGAAGCTTGCTCAAGGACATGGATTGAGCAGTAATGACAGCCAATGCTATCAGCCTGTTTGGTCATTACCACCTTGCTAGTTTGGTTTTTAACAT
>OU015747.1:129915474-129931145 GCA_907169655.1 Acomys percivali
GTGTGTGTGTGTGTGTGTGTGTGTCGTGGGTGGTGGCCGAGGCTGAGATGTATTCTTTGAGGCATGAAATTCCACCTCTTTCAAAGACAGGCTAAACTCCTTTGCAGCTGGTTTTCCTTAGCTCCCCGAAACACCACCATTGTTCCAGAAAACCACAGAATTTTAAAACAGAATAGAAATTACACGAATGTGGGGTGTGTGCACTCAGGGGCCTGGGTGGGTGTGGAGGCATGGTGGGAGGGACGCCTCCAGCGCCAGCAGTTTTGTCCACACTTGGGAAGGGTTTTCACACTGCTCCACTGTCCTCAGTCTGTCTATCTGCAGGGTGCTCAAGGTTAAGCCTGGGAAAATGGAGATTGGGAGGAAACAGGCCTCAGGGGACCACAGTGGCCATAAAAGCTAAGCACCAACCCAAGACATCCCCCATTTGGTGTGACCTCTGATGACTGGGACTTCTATCAGCTGGTTTCCGAGGAGGAGGCACATGGTGTCAATTAAGTCCCAAAGTGACACTGGGAGAATTATGTTTAAGAGAAATTGATTTTTTTTTCTCTAATCTTAAAAAAAAAATGCAGTCTCTATACAATTATTTCTGAAACAGCAGCCACAACAGTGCAAGGAAGGGTTGCTGACTTCATTGTGAAGATGCGTGGGGTCCAACCAAAGTGAGAGGAGGAATCACAGAGGCGAAGGACAACACCCTCTGATACTTTCTCACGCGCTGCCAACAGCGTGTTTGTAGGAGGCCTGCAAGTGGGGTCAGAGGTGGCCTGGCTTTCCTCTGTAACTGGGGGAAATAGAGGGTCTTTTTTCCTGGTTCATCTGTCTTCTCCCAACTACAACTTTATGCTCTGTGTTTGCATTCAGCTTTTCACATGTGATGAGCTAGGCGAGTGTCCCAATTTTTCAAGGCTTGTGGGATTTAATTTTGGGATTTCAAGTTAATGCTCAAGAATGATTTTTTTTTTTTTTTAGATCACTTGAAGTGTAAGGGAGCTAGAATCCCTGGGTTCTTGGTCTGGCTGCTCAGCACGTTGATTAAAATGAATTAATTCAGATGTGTGCTTAAAAAGCTTTTTGTTTTGTTTTGTTTTGTTTTTGTAAATTAAGAAGCAATTCTTTCAGGTGTCAAGAATTCATGAAGGTGCCCAATGCATCCATAGGAGAGAACAGTGCTGGACACCAGCATATCCAGAGTGGACGCAGCTGATGGCAGAAAGAGGCTGTTTGCAAGAAGCAGAGAGAAGCGTAGGTTAGCTTCCATATGCTCATGTAAGAATCCTTGTCCAAACCTAATGACAAGGAGACAGAAACCAATGAATGCAACAGATACCGACTAATGATGGATCTCCAGCATGTTCACACCAACTGTAAGACTTTGAAACAGCACACATGTACACATGTGCACTGCAAGGGAAACAGATAAGGTAGAGAGTGCTTTTTATCCTTTATTTTTTATTTTTTATTTTTGGAACAGCAGCCCAAATAAATGAACTATAATGATATGCAACATTAGGAAAATAATGCTAAATGTGAAAAGGCATAGCACACTAGTGTGTTTAACCCTGTGCTTTCTTATGAAAAAACAATCAAGGAAACATTTTTAAAAGCTGAAAGATTTTTGTTTGTTTTTTGAGACAGGGTCTCACTACATATCTCTGGCTGGTTTGGAACTCGCTATGTAGACCAGGCTGGCCTCAAACTGGAGGAGACCCACTTGCCTCTTCCTCCTGGATGCTGGGGTTAAGGATGTGAGCAACCATGGCCAGCAAAATGAAAGATTTTTTTTTTATAGTGAATCCCTGAACGCCATGAATGTATTAAGCCAGGCATGACTTTCCATAGTTGCTTTACAACACACCCGCTCTTCCCTCTAACTCAGTAGCTCTCATCTTGGGGTGATTTTGCTACCAGAGGACATTTTGTAGCGTCTGGAGACACCTTTGGTTGTCCCAGTAGGGGTGAAGGTCTGCTTACCCTGTTGGGCAGAGGCCGGAGACAGGACTCCACGCTTTGCATTGCAAGGGACAAGTTCCACTGCACAACAACTAGTTGGCCCAAATATAAGCAGAATTGAGGTTAAGAAATGCTGCATTTGTTCATACCTCCTCCCTCCCCCACCTCCCTAAGAAATGGTTTCTCTGTGTAGCCTTGGCTGTGCTGGACTTACTTTGTAGACCAGGCTGTCCCTGAACTCACAGAGATCTACCTGCCTCTGCCTCCCGAGTGCTGGGATTAAAGACATACACCACCGCACCTGCCACATTTGTTCATCTTATTTTCTTCATGCATTTCCCAGAGAGACGTTGGTGTATGATCCTTTAAATCTTGAAGTATAGATGTCATTTGCTAGGTTTTAATGCTGGTTTACAGTGGCCTTCCTTCCCCGTGAAAGCAGAATCTTAAGCATGTCTTCACAGCGTTATGGCTGAGGCATATACCTGTGCTACCCAGTCCCTGTCAGGGACAGAACATCTCATAGCCTGAGACAGTCCTCCAGTGGATGTTCCCAGGAAGTCAACCCCATTGTTCCCAGCCACAATGGCTGGTATAACGTCTTCCCTCCATAGATTTGTTTATGTGTTCCAGGACTGCACAGGAATGAAATCCTGATGTTGGGTGTTCCATAGTGTCCCCTAGGGATTGGGTCTAGGAGGCTATGCCTTCCAGGGACTCATTCCCTTTATATAAAATGACATAGTATATGTCCGTAACATAAGCACATCATATTATTGCTGGATGACTTATAATACCTTGTATAAGATTTGTGTGTGTGTGTGTGACAGAGAGAAGGTGGGCGCGGAGAGAATGTGCATGTGTGAGGGTACCCACCAGCATGGACAGCTCAGGTCCTCAGGAAGAGCAGTCAGTACAGGCTCTTAACTGCTGAGCCTTCTCTCCAGCCTCATGACCTCATAATATAAGATCTATAACTAATCCTTACACTGTACCGTTCAGGGAGTGACAACAAAGAAATCCTCATATGGTCAATATACTCGCTTTCCTTTTATTTCAGGTGTTTCCAAATGTTGCAGCAGGGTTTGTTGAGTCTGTGGACATAGACCCTGTAGGCACCAGAACAGAATGTCTTCTTCCCTTTTGATGAGCCCACTAACGAATACAGCAGGGCAGTCTTCACAGTGTGCTTGCTCCGCGTGCCTCCGTGTGTCTTCAAAGCCGGCTAAAGGAGTCTCTAGCATAACAGTTGTTTTTATAAGACTATGGCTTGCCTTTCCCCGCCCCCCACACTGTGCTGACGTCGGCATTGATGGTGTGAAGGCGACTGTGGGTCAAACTGCTGTTGCCTGCAATGAAGAGATTATGAGGCTAGCTGTGTTTGTTGCTGTCTTCTTCACTAGTCCTTTTTCGGAGAGCCAGGGTTAGTGGAGTGTCCATGTCAAGCCTCAGACCCCGAGGACAAGTGCTCTTGACCCTCTCTGTTCTGACGTGGGAAGGAGACAAATACTCCTGCCACATCTAGTGTAGCAAGGTTGGCCCCAGGAAGAAAACCTGCATGCCTATTTGAGTTACTAATCGAACCGGGGGTGGGGTGGGGTGGGGTGGAGGGGGCAGAGAGGGGGAAGGGCAGCTGATATACCAACTACAGGATTTAGACTTAGTGGAACTGAGTGGGTCTGTGGCTTCATAGGAGCCAACTAGAATACTGTTGGTTTTGATAGAACTCCACCAGTGAGCAAAACTTAGAATATTGTAAAATTATTATTTGTTATCAGAGCTTGATAGTTTCCTAATATATAATGACCTTTTTGATAAGAGTAGTGATAGCATTAATGGATGTGATTTTTTTAAAAAAAATTCTGTTTGTTTGTCTTCGAGACATGGTTTCTCTGTGTAGCCCTGGCTATCCTGGACTCACTTTGTAGATCAGGCTGGCCTCGAACTCACAGAGATTTGCCTGCCTGTGCCTCTGCCTCCTGAGTGCTGAGATTACAGGCGTGAGCCACTGTGCCTGGCTGCAATGGCTGTGATTTTAAAGGTATTATGTAAGGCATGCCTACACAAACATTTGCAAGACCTGCTTCACCCAGGGAGCCACTGGTGACACATGCATGGTCATACTGTTACATGGGTAAATGTTCCGTTCCAACCATAACATAGTTACAACGGGTTTTTATGTAACGAAGCACAAACATTTATTGATATGGTTTCTAGTTTCACATTGCAACTAACTTTTAGAAAACTATCATTTGTGGACTTTTGGGTTGTACCAAAAGCCAACAACCATCATCATCTAGTCTGCTGTTGACAAAGCCCATCGTTTTCCAATTACATATTTGTGTGGTGGTGTTTACTCGTCCACAAGAATTTAGCGCAACAGAGCGTGTGCAGGGGGAAATGGGCGATCACTTGAGAGACTTGCAAAACGTCTTTGAAAAGAGGCACCGTTATGCTTGTTCATTGCTTTTACATACAGGATTATTTATGTTTTACTTTTATGTACATTTGGTATTTGGCCTACATGTATGGCTGTGTGAGGAAGTTGGGTCCCCTGGAACTTGGGTTACAGACAGTGGTGAGCTGCCCTGTGGGTGCTGGGTATTGA
The DNA here is from genome assembly GCA_907169655.1 of Acomys percivali. Taxonomy (NCBI): domain Eukaryota; kingdom Metazoa; phylum Chordata; class Mammalia; order Rodentia; family Muridae; genus Acomys; species Acomys percivali. The sequence continues at coordinate 129,920,039 of OU015747.1, forward strand.
ACCTGGGTCCTCTGGAAGAGCAGCCAGTGCACCTTGCCACTGAGCCATCTCTCCAGTCCCTGTTTTTCTTTCTTTCTTTTTTTTCCTTTTTAAACTTGCTGGAATAGCTAATTTTCTCAAAAAATATTTGTAGTGAGTAAATTAAAACATGTTTTGAAAATTTCCATTTTACCTTCTATTATAAAATATAACACATGTTAGAAAGTACTGGGGGTTCTCAATACTTTAGAATGTAAAGAGGTCCCAAGACCATCAGATTTGAGCTTTGCTGACTTCCATAGTCCAGTGAAAGGCGTATCTATGTTATTTTGAAAGTCAGAACTTTGTTCTTTTTGATTGTGGGCTGTGTTCCATCGTGCATGTTTGTGTTTATTCTTCCCTTGATAGACATCTGGGCGGCTTCCAGATCTGGGCTGCTACGAATAAAATTATGTCCAGCCTTACCCGAATGTTTGTTGAACAAGCTTTTCTTTCTGAAGGGTAAATACCGAGGAGATACATCGGATTAGTCAGGTTGTAAGTGTTCAGACCTACTGTGGAAGAAATCCCTAGGCGTCTTACCATCTACCAAAGTTGTTTAACATTTTACATTTTGGCACAGTGTTTGGGGATTTAGTGGCATGTTTAATGAAATTAAAACAGAAGCATACCCACATGTGCGCACATGCACGCCCCCCCACCCCCTACCCCCACATCTGGGTGACTCCAAAATTTGCAGGGTTGAGATAACACTGTGTAGAGTTGGAGGCTGAGGGTGTAGTTCAATTTACCCTAGCAGTGCAAAGCTCTGTCTTCCACCCCCAGAACTACAAACAGAGCAAAATAAAAGAATTCACCGAGGGAGCGAGGGCGACGCTGGCAGTTTCTCCTCACAACAGATAATGGGCAGAGCACCCACACCTGTGGCTGCCCATGTGGCTACAGGGGCCCATTCCCTGTGCACGTCTCCTGACCCTCCGGCCTGCCGGAGAGAGCTGACGGGGAGCCTGCTTTGGACGTTCGTGCTTGCTGTATCTGAGCCCAGGAACGAGCCCATTGCTCCTACAGTTTAATAGTCCCCACTTGGAATCAACAGGCGCTCTTCTGTCTGGTTCCCTTACCCAGCTGAGTTATGCCTCTCTTACTCGGGATTCAGTACCCCAGACCCCGGGCCTGTGTCGGTGGCTGAGGGTAGAGCCACACTTACTTAGCTGGCACCAGAGGCAAAACTCCTCCTGTTCTCGGGATGGAACTTAAGCCCAAGTTTGTTTACCCTTAGCAAACACAGCTAACGTTGATTCTCCTTATTATTTTAGGACATTGAATAAAAACGCTCATAAAAAGGAGGACAGAAAACAGCTTTTACTGACAAACGTTATGCTGATTTATCTGTGAGTGGGAGCAGAGCCGTATGGTCTAGATTCTCTTAAGACACACAAGGGGCTCAGGATGGAAGGGACAGGCACTTGGCAAATTCTTTTTGCATTTCAGGAAACAGAACAAGCAGGCTCAGTAGTCTGGTAGTCCCATGATGGCTGAGTGCTTGCTGCGTGCGCAAGAAACTGTGTTTAGTAATTCCTATCTACGACTTAATCCAGTCCCCTCAGCGTCCCCGTAGTTGGTTGTGTTCTCTAACAGGGGTCAACACAGCCCTGCGTGCAGGGCCCTGGGTAACTTAAGAACCGCAGGAAGTTGGGGAACAACTGGGATCCAGGCTTTGTCCAACAATGACAGGTTTTCCTTCTGAAGTCTCCTGATCATGAAAGAGACAAAACAGAAAATGGGCCGTGAGCTCTCAGCTTGCAGTTCAGCCGACCTGCCCAGGTTGCTGAGCACTGGTGTCACATTCTCCTGTCAGCTGGAGCCAGGTGCGCTGATCATTGCAAGGGTCTCTTCTCCAGGTTTGCTTGAAGCTCTCAACCGGGCATCCCTGCAGAATCACGTGATGCCAGAGACTCCTGCTCTGACAGACTTTCACGGACTGAGGCTTTTTAAAACATCCTGAAGATGCTTGGCGGGCTGCCCAGTGACCGTGAATGTGGCCCAAGGAAACCCCGTGTGCTTCTGCTTTCCCTCAGCTCCCTCATAGGCATCCAGGCCTCTCTCACTGGCAGATCGGGTGCTCAGCCCACCTTTGACATGGTCGCGTCCTGTGTCATAAGGAGGGGCGTGTTCTAAGAAATTGACTTTTCAGTATCTGGCAACATAACTAACTCTCATGATGCAGTTGGTGAGAGGTGGAACTGAGCCATGGGGCAGTCAGAAAGGCAGGAAAGGTGTCTGTGTAATCGTTCAATTGACATTTGTTCACCTATACATAGAGGAAAAGAACAATCTCAGGCTGGGAAGATGGCTGGTCATGCAAGTTTGGACCTGGAGTTTGGATCCCAGAACCGATGTAAAAGTTGGGTTGGTGTGGTGGCCTGCTCATAATCCTGGCACTGGGACATAGGGATTCCTGGGACAAGCTGGCTAGCTAGGCCAGTCAAATTTGTCAAAATAACATAACTGTTGTGGGTATTTTTTCATCCATGCCCCTCTGGTCAGAAATAATGACTCATGAGACTCAAAATATATTTACAAATACTTAGGCCATATAGCTAGGCTCTTCTCTGACTAGCTAATAACTGAAAAGAACCATTCATTCTAATATACATTCTGCCGTGTGGCTGGTTACCTGTGCTCAGGTGCCGTGCCTCTGCCATCCTCACATGTTCCTGGGCGAATCTTGTGCATCTGGCTCTCTCCAAGAACCCTTCTGCCTGCCGGATGTCCCATTTTCTTATAGACCTTAGGTCTTTTCATTGACAGGCAATGCATACATATAATACACAAGATATTGAACAAACCAAGGTGCAAAGTTATTTTGAAAGAGTTCTTTGTTTTTTAAAATTAATTGGACACATTCATCCCTAGGATTCTTGCTAAGAAAGTGTTAATTATAGCATAAATACAGCCAGGTTTCAGTGTTTTCACCAGATCTACATAATGTTGGTACCACTAGAGATTAGATTTATAACATAGGGAGGGAACCACCGAAGCAGTGAGGGTAGTATTGAAAAGCCATGCCTCACTGGAGTCAGAGTGGAAGATGGTATGTGTGCGTGTGTGTGTGTGTGTGTGAGTGTGTGTGGTGTGTGTGTATGTGTGGTGTGTGTGTGAGTGTGTGTGAGTATGTGTGGTGTATGTGTGTATATATGTGTATTTGTGTGTGTGAGTGTATGTGGTGTGTGTGAGTATGTGTGGTGTATGTGTGTTTATATGTGTATTTGTGTGTGAGTGTGGGTGGTGTGTGTGAGTGTATGTGTGGTATGTATGTGTGTGTGGTGTGTGTGAGTGTATGTGTGGTGTGTATGTGTGTATGTGAGTGTGTGTGAGTGTGTGTGGGGTGTGTATGTGTGTGTGTGTGTTTGTGTGTGGTGCTGGGATCAAATTCAGATGCTTGTACTCGCTAAATAGAAGCTCTATCACTGTGCCACACCCCCACATGCCTAATCACAGGGCTTTCTAAGAAGAGAAATATGCATTTTGTAAGTGTTAGTAAGAGATAACTCCCAAGTACATTTGGGTTTATAGATCTTATAAATATAAGAAATATGGTATTAAAAAGACATACTCATAATTTAATTGAATATAATTGGGACATTGATGGACACTCTTCCCCGCTTTGGGGAGGATCCTAGCCAGACCGCAGCATGGGTGCGCTCACTTTTCCCCTCTGAAGTCCTGTTGGATATCTGTAATTGATCTCTGCAATTTCTCTTTTTCACTGAACCCCATAAGTAAATGTCAGGACTCAACAACACAGCACACCATGAAGCCATCGCCTGTCCATCTGCATTTGTTGCTAAGTGGAAACACGTTTGCCATCCTTACTCTAATTGTTTGGGTCTGTGGCCTTATTATGTGTTATCTTCATCTCATTTGTGGAGAGTAACAGCGTTGCAAACAGCATCTCAACAAGGACTGTGAGTCCCTTAGTGTAATTGACAAACCCCAAGTGAGGCACTGGGCGCATTAAATTGGTCAGTGCACATTTCTATCCCCCAAGAAGCTCACAGATTCCAGAAGACCCTGCAAAGGAGGAATTCCCCAGCATGGCTTGCAGTGGCAGGGGTGGGGGGTTGGGGGATGAGGGGTGGAGGGTGGGGGTTGGGGGGTTGTCTCAGAGGCTGTAGTGTCTCTTGGGCTGTGGTGGACAGACTTGCATGGGTGACAGGCAGGTGCCTTGGCCTCCTGGCTGGGAGAGCCTTAGTCTCCACATGGGAAGACCCTTTTTCTGGCTAATTGCAAAGGGTGCGGCAGAGTAGGGCTTCAGTGTATTCAGCTGCCATTCCCTTGTGTAGTGTGAGCTCAGTGGGGGAGATCCTTTTGCAGCCCTTGCGACACAGGCCTGCCATTAGCTATTTTTAAGAGAACCAGAGCTTGTTGTGTCAAAACACAATGTCTCCCTCTGCATCCCTGGGCTCCTTAGCTAATCTGCTGGATACTGGGTGGCCCAGAAGCGAGCTCTGTAGGAGGCCCTGGCCTCCCAAGTCTTTCTGAAGGTGGGGTCTGAGCTGTTTCCCACACTCCTGTTTGGTAACATAGCCTACTGGTGCCAGTGGACCTGCTGTTATCAAAGCCTCAAGCTGTCTTGCGCTTGCTAGTTTTTTTTTTTTTTACTGCCAACTTAACACAGAGTAGAGTCCCCGGGGAGGGAATCTCAAGGGAAGAATTACTGGATCATACTGGCCTCTGGCCATGTCTGAGAGGGCTTCTCTTGATGGATGATTGATGTGGTAGGGCCCAGCCCACTGTGGGCAACACCACCCTTAGGCAGGCAGATCTGGGCTATCTAAGAAAGCTAGTTCACACACAGAAAATGTGTGTGCACATGTTCTCTGTGTGTACACATATATGTGGATAAACAGGCACATATGTGCACATGCATATGAAAGTCAAAGGTCAATAACAGTATATTACTCCACCACTCACCACCTTACATTTTAAGAAAGAGTTTCTCACTGAGCTTAGAGCTTACTGATTGGCCGGACAGCAACCTCTAGGGACCCTCCTGTCCCCCACTTCCTCAGTGTTGGGATTACAAGACTGTACTGTGATGCCTGGCTTTTTATGTGGGTGCTAGAAACCCATATTCTGGTCATCATCTTTGAATGGAAAGCACTTTATTGACTGAGCCACTTCCCCAGCCCTATTTTTATTTTACTGTTTATTTTAATTTTGTCTATATGTTCCAAGGGTTTAAAATCCAAGGCCTTGTACATGCTAATCACACATTCTCTCATAACCATCCAGTGGATGGTGCTTCTAGTTTAAATTTATAACTATGTAACAACTCTAAACACATATACTATATTGAGCCATTAAAAAGTTAAATGCAAATGATGTGGTTTACATGTCATTCTGGAGTCGGCATGGTTCCTCAACATATGCTGATGAAATGTATTCAAGTTGCTACAGGTATATGCGCCCATACCCACATGCAGATACACAACACTCACATAAACAATAGGACAAAAACTAAATTAGCTTTATTAAAGGCTGAAGCTTTTGTCTCATTGTATAAACATGTGGCTTGTGTGCCTCTGTTGACCCGACATTGAGGATGGCTGCCTTTGTTACCCAGGCGTGCTTTTGTGTGCATTCTTGTGTGTCTTCTTTTGCAGCTACATGGACGTTTTCTGTGGTATGTTATCAAGGTGTGTAGTACCAGGTCGTAGACTGTACATGTTTCCAGCTTTTCTTGGCTCTCCAAAGCGCTTGCTCCAGTGGCTGCTCATCCTGTTTCTGCTGTGCCAGCACTTGTTCTCATCAAACCTGAAGTACTTGTCGATCAAAAGGGAGCGCACGGACAACTCATTGTGTGGATCGGGTTTCCTTGATCCCCTTTGAGATCGATACTGGTTGCAGATACGTCCAGGGTTCTCCCTTCTGTGGGTTACCTGTCTATGCATGTCTTATGCTTACTAATCTAGAGGTCCTTCACACACTCTACATAATCCTTGCCTTTGTTGGCTCAGACTTCTTTGGCCTCATTTAAAGAGTCACCTTTGAATACCCTTAAAGGTATTTCTTTTTGCCATGTTGTTTTTTTGTTATTTTTAATTATGTATAGGTATGTGTCATATGTCTGCATGTGAAGATGTGCACGTGAGTGCAGTTGCCCTTGGAGACCAGAGGCTTTGGATCCTCTGAAGCTGGAGTTATGGATAGTTGTAAGCTGCCTGATGTGGGTGCTGGGAACCTAACTTGGGTCCTCTGGAGGAACAGCAAGTACTCTTAACTGCTGAGCTATTTCATCAGCCTCTCCGTTTCTATTTTTTTTTTTTTTTGTATTTATTTTTCTTGTCATACTCCTCTAGCTAGGATCTCTAGTATCATGTTGATTGGAGTTGTGATGATTCAGGAAAGTTCTAAGTTTTTAAAGAGAAAGTTTCTGTCATTTTATTAAATATGGTGTTTGGTTTGCAAATAAACCGTCTTTGTGAGAGTAAGAAACTTTCAGTTTTACTTCACTAGCATTTCAAAAAAAATTTTTTTTCCATTTCAAAGTTTTTATGAAGGGAGGTTGAAATGTTTTCTCTATATACATCAAGGTGATAATTTTGTCCCTAATATTAATGAGGAGGCTACATAAACAGAATTCATAATGCTACACTGTTCTTTTGTTGTTTGCACTGAAGATATTTTGAGGCTGATCATGGTAGCACATGTCTGTGATTCAAGTTGGGAGTCTGAGGCAGAAGGTTTATGAATTTAGGGCCAATCTGTCGCAAATCTATGTCTCAAGAAACCCAAACCCAAACCTAAACCAAAACCATGTAAGTTTTATACAGAAGTGTTTTGGTTTCTTTGTTCGTTTGTTTCTTTCTTTTGTTTTTGGTTTTTGAGCACAGGGTTTCTCTGTGGAGCCTTGGCTGTCCTGGTTAGTTTGTTTTCTCTTGGAGTGATAAAGACCATGATCAAAGGCAATTTGGGGAGGAATGAGGTTTTTTTTTCCAGCTTATGGGCCACAGTCCATCACTGGGAGCAGCCAAAGCAGGAACTTAAGGCAGGAACTTAAGGCAGGAAGTTAAGGCAGGACCTGAAGCAGGACCTTGCTCCTTAATGCTTGCTCAGCCTGCGTTCCTATACAACACAGGACTACTAGCCTAGGTGTGCCACTGCCCACAGTGGACTGGGACCTCCTCATCAATCATAAAAAAAAATGCCCCATAGGCTTGTTCATAGGCCAGTCTGATGGAGACAGTCCTCTTTCTACATGACTCCAGTTTGTGTTGAGCCCATAGCACAAGAGTCTCATGTCTGCTTTCATGAGTGAATGTGGCCTGGACTTTTTGAGTCTCCTTGCTTGGTTTTCTTTCAAAATTATCCTAATATCATCAAATGAGTTTGAGAATGTTTCCTCCTCTTTGGCTATCATGAAAAGCTTACCACAACTTGTATTGATAAAGTTTGTCAGATTTTGCTTGTAAAAACTATTTGGACATGGAAAATTAATTAACTGATTGATTAATTAATTAATTAACCAAATAATTAATTTTCCAGACAGGGCCTCACTGTGGATCCCAGGGCTAGCTTCAAATTCACGACCATTTTCCTATACTTCCCAATTGCTGGGATTGCAGCAGGCACTGCTACACATCTATAGTCAGGAGATCATGTGTATATTAATTTTAAGGCACTAATTTAATATTTTTAATGACTATAGAATTGTTCACTTTTTCTACTTAAATTTACAATTTTTATTTTATTATTTTATCTCTATGAGTCTATGAGTGTTTGCCTACATGCACGTCTATATACCACATATGTGAATGGTGCCCAAGGAGGCCGGAGGAGGATGTTGGATCCCTTGGAACTGGAGTTACCGACAGGTGTAAGCATCCATGTTGGTGCTAAGAATTGAATCTCGTGTTCTCTGAAAGAGCAGCCAGTGTTCTTGACCACCAAGCCACCTCCCCCGCCTCTTTCCTACTTATTTTTAAATTGTATGTAGAGTAAACATTTTTATTATGTACATAGGGATTTTCAGTCATGCCTTTTCTCTTTAGTATTATGGGCATTTTAGACATCATTATACAGTCACCAAGGAGACAGCTCTTTTTTGTTGTTGTTGTTGCTTTTGTTTTTAAGCAGTTTCTCCACATAGCCCTGGCTATCCTAGAACTTGCTCTGTTGACTAGGCTGGCCTCAGACTCATAGAGATCTGCCAGCCTCTGCTTCCCAAGTGCCAGGATTAAAGGCGTGTGCCACCACGCCTAGATCAAGAAGACAGCTCTTAGAAGTACTTTATATATTTGCTTATCTCAGTTGATGAAACTGGCAGGCCCAAAATAGCAAAGGCTTTGACTTATGGCTAACTTTATGTCTCTGATTGCTGAAGGTAACATGTGTAGTGTACACAGCACAGTTAGCACCCAGGGTCAGAGTAGATGCACAGTGACTTCTGCTGACACTGTGTTCGAATCTGACCAGAAACTGTCACTTCCCAGAAAGCTGGAACTTCCTCATTCTTGACAGGTCGAGGGTAAAGGCTGCCACAAAAATGAACAACGCAGGGGTCTTTCCTTTTTACTAAAGGAAGAATGACACATTCTTTTGGAATGCTGGCTTATTCTGAGCCACATCCTGCCTGGATGGATGAGCTCAGAGTTTTGGGCCTGAGTGAGCGCTTTCTGTTGAGAGATGTTTGTGCAGATTTCTAAAGGCACACAAAGATGGCGGGTCATAGTTCTGAGGGAGAGTAACTGGAGAGGATGTGAACCATGCTCTCTCATGGAGCTCGGGCCCTACAGCACAGGGTATAACATTTTTGTGAAGCTACTCTTGGTGTCCACTGAAGTGAGGCTCCCTATTGCCCACATGTGCCCACAGATGCTGTGTAGGGGCAGCATGGAAAGCGGCCTCTCATGAGTAATGTCAACTCCAGCTCTTGAGTTCTCGATCTTCCATGAGTTTGGCTTAGAGACATGTTCTCAGCAACAACAGAATACTACCTCCTCCTTTTTCTTCCCTCCTCTTCCTTTCTCACTTCTCCTCTCTTCTTTCATCGCCTCGTCTTCCTTTTCAGTACTGGCAATTGAATCTAGATATTCATTCATGCCAGGCACATACTGTAGCACCGGGCTACACTCCCACGCCCACGTACATGCTGTATCAATGGTCCAAACATTCCTTCTGCTTTTCTTCCCGCCTGCCCAAATGTCATTTGGAGAAGTCTGTAGACTCCCCTATAGCATTTTCTGATAGGAACAGTGTGAAATTCAGACACTGAATTCAGACACGTGATGAGGCTTGTGAGTTCTCATTTTAAAAGGCAGTCCCCAGGCCCAAAGATGTGACTCAGTTGGTAGAGCATGCTTTTCGTGTGTGTGAGGCTGTGAGCTCAATCCCCAGCAGTAATGATGATGATGATGATGACATAGCAGTAGTAGCAGTTGAGAAGTCACACAATGCTCATAAAAACGGATATTACGGTAGAAGAAGATACTGAGTTACAGAAACATTGCCAGAGCAAAGAACAAAGGAAGAGGGAAAACGTGTTTGATATTTACTCTTATTAAGGTTAGCGGGTGTGGTGGCACACGCCTTTAGACCCAGCACTCGGGAGGCAGAGGCAGGTGGATCGCTGTGAGTTCGAGGCCAGCCTGGTCTACAAAGTGAGTCCAGGACAGCCAAGGCTACACAGAGAGACCCTGTCACGAAAAAAACAAAACAAAAGAAAACAACAACAACAACAACAAAAACCAAAACCAAAGAATTAAATGGCCAGTTGTGATGGTGCACACTGGTAGGATTTGGTGAAGGAGGCAGAGGCAGGAGGATCACACGTTCCAGGCCAGCCTGGGCTATGCTGCTAACCTGCACTTCCTGTTTACTCAGGTAATTAGTTTTATCCTTTTCAAGTCTCTGTTGGGGTTGAAGACCAGATAGTTTAGTTTCACAATTAAGCTTAGTCGTTTAAGGGTTAAAGATGTTTTTAGGTCTAGATAGATGTTCTAAGTTGATAGAGATGAGATATGAGAGATATTGGTTTTCATTCAGAATTCAGAATTTTAGACTCACCAAGATAGGAAATATGTTTTCTTCAAGGATGCCAAATACAAATAGCCAAATCACCACGAATGTAACAGTTATATAATTCCTGATTGCTCCGTGGTTCTTCTTGCTGTAGGTAGTTTATTTTATATATGGGCAAAAATATAAATGTATGTGTAAAAAATAAAAAATAAAATAATTAAATGAACAACATTGTATTAAATATTGCTGCAACATGAAAGAAAAGAAAATTCTAGGTGTTCTTGTAATAGGATCAGACATGTGAGAAAAAGAGGGACCTTTTACAGGTTTCTAGGAGTCCCTTAGCTGTGGTAGCCGTGGGTAGACATTCTACTTGTCTTTGGGAAACCCTCACAGTGTGAAGTAGCAGTGATGGCTCGCCATGATCTCTACCTGCTATTTCTCAGACCACCCTGAGCCCCTACATACCACATGTGTGTTTTCAGCTCAGTTTGACTCTACAGCCTGTTACCACCCACTGCTCACACCTGACTGACCAACCAGATGATTCTGTGCCCAGAAGCAGCACCATCTCTCTTAGGAACAGCTGTTTTCTGTTGAGCTATCTGGATTCCAGCAGTTTAAAAGGAAAGGTCCTTGAAGGCAGCTGCAGATCTCACATCTGAAGCTTTATGTAGCAAATTATTTCTTGAAGAAGATTCTTTTCTCCATAACAAAATGCTGCAATGGTTGTTTTATTCTCTTCCTCTTCCTCCCCTTCTTCCTCCTCTTCCTCCTTCTCTCCCTTCTCCTCCCTACTCTTTTTCTTCTTCGTCTTCCTAGAGGATAGAAAATTTGAAATTATTAGACACATACCTGCTGGCAAAAGGAAAATCAGTTTTCTCCAATGGAGTGTTGATGTGTATACCAACCAGGTTCCAAGGCAGGCCCCAGGCCAAGAAGTAGTTGGCCAATACAAAAGGAACTTCTTTGTTGTTTTTTTGGTGTGAGCCTTTTGTATCATTTTGTTTTGTTTTGGCATTATTTTTGTTTAACTGGGGTTTTGTTTACTTTTGGAGAGAGAGAGAGAGAGAGAGAGAGAGAGAGAGAGAGAGAGAGAGAG
>OU015747.1:129951563-129970943 GCA_907169655.1 Acomys percivali
ACACACACACACACACACACACACACACACACACACACACACACACACACTTGTCTCAAAAAATAAAAAGTAAAAAAAAGAAACGGCAGAGTAACATGTGTTCTTTTTATGTGTGTACAAGGAAGCATATATTGGCCTACACAAATTAAATTGTGTGAATGCCACTGTATACACTGTCAGTTCTCCCAATCATCTATGAGGGCTATTCCTAACACTCTCATTTTAAAGACAGTGAAAGAAATCCAGAGAGGCTGTATGGCATGATTAAAGTCACAAGACCAGGTACGAAGCAGAGACAGGAATTGAGCTCTTGTCTTCTGACTTCATGTGCACTATTCTATTCTTTTATTTATTTTTTGACAGATCTGGGGTTGCCTAGGCTGGCCTCAAATTCACCACTTATCCATGAGTTGACTTGAATTTATTCTCCTGCCTCTCCTTATCATGAATTGGGGTGACAAGCATGTGCCTTGCCAGCAGCATTATTATTGTCCTCCCTACCAGCATGTGCTGTCTTTTTTGGTGGCTGATTAAATAGATGTAGCTTTCAAAAATTAGGCTCAAACTCTGCCAAGACAGGGTAAGCAAGTCTTCAACAGTTCCTGTCTGTCCCACAAATATGTCTTGGCCAGAAGGCTGAAGAAGATGCGCCAATATAATAGAGAGTTTTAGGTGACTATTCAGGTAGAAAACTGTCTATGTTATCTTCACATTTGGAAAGCTACTAACCTGCACTCCTGGCATACTCAGGTAATCAAGTTTATTTCTTCTCAAGTCTCTGATGGAATTGAAGACCAGGTAGCTTAGTTTTACAATGAAGCATAGTTGTTTATGGGTTAAGATGTTTTTAGGCCTAGATAGGTGTTTTAAGTTGATAATGACAAGATGTGATAGAGATTGATTTACATTCAGAATTTTAGACACATCAAGATAGGAAAGATATTTTCTTTAAGGCTGTCAAATACAAATAGCCAAAATACTAAGAATGTAACATTTATATAATTTCTGATTGTGTCATGGTTCTTCTTGCTATATGTAGTTTATTGTATATATGTGGAATAATATAAATGTATATGTAAAAAAATAAAAAGAAAAAGAAAAAAAGAGAAACACTCCAAAATTAGGCTCACAATAATCCTGGTAGTATCGACAACAGATCTTCTCTAAGATAAGATTCTCTGAGCAGCTGTGAAATAATTTGATTTAGAAGAACGCTACTCCCGAGCTACTCCTTTCCCAAGCACCATGAACCCCTGCCCTGTCATGGCACTGTGCCTTTTGGCAAGAATGGCACAGGGTTTTAAGTGAGGCCATGGTTCCTGATTTTCCTGAACTCATAACCCCATGGCTGGGAGGTAGATGGACACGGCTGGGGCAGACTTTTGGTCGGCTTGTGCCCCGGACCATCAGTGCCCAAAGGTCCGGGGCATTGGCACATCTGACCTTCATTTACTATGTAAAAAGTAGCCTTTATGGTCCACTGAAGGGTGAACGGATAAGCAGCATTCAAGAGGTACATCCAGAGGGATACCGTTCAGTTTTTTAAAAGAAGGAAATTCTGACACCTGTGCAGTGGACGAACCTTGAAGACCTTGGTAAAATAAGCCAGACACAAGAGAACAAACACCGCATGATTCCTCTTAGACGAGAGCTTCATTTGTAGAGACAGAATGGAATAGAGATTATGGGGCTGGGAGGCGGAGGGTGAGGGGGTTAGTATTTAATGGGTGAAGTTTCAAGTGTCCACTGTGCATGGCGGTGGTGGTTAAAGACCATTAACTATATTAGTGTTACTGAGCTGTGTGCTCCAGAGTGGTTATGTTGGCAAATCTTATGCTATGTATCTTTCTCTCTCACACACCCACATCAGAGAATTGAACAGTGTCAGCTGTACATATAAAGGAAGTGAGTGGCAATGTCAGGAGCACGTGGTCCTTGGAAAGCAGCGGAGTTCCCTATGGTACTGACCGGGGTTAGAGCCAGAGGCATCTGGGACTGCACAGCTGTCCTGTGCCCTTCTAGCTGCTTCACCGGTGCTTGGAACATTCCTGGCAAGGGTGAACACTGGACCAGGACGGGGCGACTCTTTCACAGGAGGGAGAAGCACTGTTCTCTTGGACAAATGAGAACGTGCACATTGGAAGGCTGCCTCTGCTTAATGTTCCACTCCATCCAGGAGGCCAGATGGCATTTTATGTGATTTTTCACAACTGTGATTTCAGATTGATTATGAAACCTGTTTGTGCTCCTCCCCAGCTCCCGCCTCGCCTGCCTTTGAGCTTAGCTTTCATGCCCGTGGCACCGTGCGAATGGCCACAGTGCCTTTCTTTCCTTTTTATTTCTGCAGCAGAGCCAACCACAGCACCTTTAGTCCTTAATGCCTGCCCAGGCATGCGCGTAGGGAAGCCCATTTTTGCAGCAGGGCTGGTCCTATGAATGGTGCTCCTTTGGTATTTATATTCAGTTCTATTTCTCCCCCCCCCCAAGTTAGGATCACCCATAACTGGCTTTTCCTTCCCTGTCTGACATCCCATCACCAGACGAGATTTTCATAAGGAATCAAATTAATTTTATATGTAATTCAAAAAAAACTTAACTAGGAAGGCTGTAATAAAAAGAAATATAGATTGACTTTTAAAAGGATTTTCAAAATACTCTATATTAAAAAAGAAACTCTTTTGGGGGCTGGGAAATACTTAGTCAGTAAAGTGCGATGTGAGCATGAAGCCCCCAGTTCAATTCCCAGCACCCATGGGGGCGGAGCTGGGTTGTGCTGTGTGTGTTTGTAATACCATTTTTGGGGAGACAGGCAGTCCCTGAAGCTCCCTGGCCATCCATCCTCGCCATATTGGTGAGCTCCAGGGTCGGTGACACCTTGTCTCAAAATACAGGGTGGACAGCGACTGAGAAAGACTCCTAATATTGACCTCTGGCTTCCACATATACATTTCCATACATGGATCTGAACACACACACACCGACACACACACACCCTCCTTCGCATTCAGAAAAAAAGTGTTTTGAGAAGCTTTTGTGTAGTCCAGGCTGACCTTGAACTTCCTATGTTGCTGAGAATGATTTTGAACTTGGGATCCTTCTGCCTCCTCTGCCTGGGTGCTGGGTTAATAGGATGTGCCACTGTGCTTGGTTTATGCGGTGCAGGGGAATCGAACCCAGGCCTCCAAACCCAGGCCTTCCTACATGCTGGGAATGAACTACATCAACTGAGCCGCATCCCTACCCTTTCTCAGTCTTCCCAGCAGTCCGATGGCAGAGCTGAGCAGCAATGTCATGGAGGGAAGTAGAGGCACAGAGACATTAAGTGATGGACCCAGCAGTCATTGGATAAAGCCACCTCTGAGACTGTGCCTCCCGGATCCACATCCAGAACACTTCTTATCACCCCAGTATTCCGTCTGGGAAAAGACAGTTCAATCTAGTGGGGACAACTTCAGCATTACCCACCACTTTGGGCAACACACAGGGCCATTGTCCTTCCCTTGATAAGCCATTTAGTTTTTTTAAGAATCTCTTTTACATTATGTGCTTTAGTAACAAGGGCCTGTATGTGGTCCTGTGTGTGTGGATGTGCACATATGTGGGCACATGTGCACATATGATGTGGGTGCATGTGCACACATGATGTGAATGCATGTGCACATATGATGTGGGTGCATGTGCACATATGATGTGGGTGCATGTGCACATATGTGGGTGCATGTGCACATATGATGTGGGTGCATGTGCACATGTGTGGATGTGCATATGGAAGCTGGAGATCGATAGCAGGCACCATTCTTTAGATATAATCCACCTCATTTTTTATTTATTAATGTAATTATTTTTGTGTATATGAGTGTTTTACCTGTATGTATGTATGTATGTATGTATGTATTATGTATGTATGTATATCACATGTAAGCCTGATGTCAAGGAGGTAAGAAGAGGGTGTCAGATCCCCGGGACTGCAGTTTCAAATGGCTGTGAGCCTTCATGTGGATGCTGGGAACAGAAATTTGGTCCTCTGCAAGAGCTCTTATCTGCTGAGTCAGCTCTCTGCACCCCCACCCCCTACTTTTTTGCTTTGTTTGAAAAAGAGTCTCTCAGCCTGAGACTGCTCAGCAGACTAGACTTTCCGGCCAGTGAGCCTTAGGCTCTGCTGTCAGGCTCGCAGCACCGGTGTTATAAACACAAACCGCTATGCAAGTTCCCTCCGGGTGGGTTCTGGGGTTCTCGTGTTTGCACAGAAGCACTTGAGTGGCTAAGCTGTCCACGTGGCTGCATGTGGTGGATTTTAATGAGCTGGTAAAGTGAGGCAGGGATCGTGAGGAGAGACGGAGTCGAAGGTTTGGTCCCCGAGTGCTTGCATACCTGCTGTGACCCTTGGAACTGGAGTCCTCACTGTCCCAGCAAGGAGAGCGGAGGAGCAGCAGATGCTGGGAGGCACATTTCTGTGAAGGCCCCGGAGACTTCCAGGAGAGTGGGTGGACATGTATTGACCTGCAGTGAGAGAACTCTGGCCCGGCTCACGAGTGGGTGTGCTCCACTGACCTTCCTATCTCTGTAAGCTTTGTCCATTGGTTATTGTCACGGGGACTCAGAAGCTGCTACTGGGAACTTGGATTTGTTCCAGTGCGGGTGCATTTGGTGAAGATTTCAGACTAACTCCCCGGATTCTTCCCCCCCTACTTTTATTGTTTCTTTATTTTCATTGCTTGGGGTGTTTGTATGCAAGAGGGGTGTGTTTCGTGTGCTTTATGTGCATGTGAGTGTGAGTGTGTGTTCGTCTGTGCTAGTCTTTCACTGAACTCATTGAATTGCTAGGCTGGTGGTCAGCAAGCCCCAGTGATCCTCCTGTCTCGGCCTGTCCCTCACCCGCCACCAGTCCTCGGGTTACAGGGCCCCTGGTCATACCCAGTGTTTTCTGTGGGTGCTGGCATCCAAACTCAGGTCCACTGCCCCCCCTCCAGCCCATACCTCTACCTTTCAAGGAGGTTTTTCCTGCCTTTTATTCCTGGTCCTCTGCCAGGCATCTACCAGCCTTCCATTGGCACAGATGCACTTGCACTTAAATCACGTTGCCATGTCCACAGGGATGACTGGGCATGGCCCCTCTCCAGGTCCCCCAGGCTGCTCCCTGCTTCCTGCTCTGCAGTGTATGCAGAGTGGATGGAGCTGGCTCCCTGGCCCAGCTGCTCTGTGTTTTTTGCGATGATCCATCCTGGAACTGAGCTTGAGTATGGATCATTCTGTTTCCTGTTGGAATCAATTTTCTGTCCAACTTTCATTTCCTATTGTGTGTTCCTCTGGGGTCAGCCCAGCTTTGTCAGACAAAAGCGGGGCTTTCTCACTTGGAGATGGTTCTGGCTTCTCTTCAGCTGTGTATTTGTCTAAGCAACAGCCAGGCATTTTGTATGACCACCCAGCCGCTCTGGCTGTCCTGCCTGGTCGTGTTTCAGGGTTTGATCCAGCAGAGTCTTTGGAGGAGGGCTGGGCCCCCTTGCCCTGTGTCTTAACTCGTACGCTCTTTCCACATGTCAGCTGGGCTATCTTCTGTACAGACAGCATCTGAGCGCTCCTCAGCGGAGGTGAAATATTACATCACTCATATTGTCTCTGTTGCTTACTGCTCCAGTGAAGTTGGCTGAAGATTCGGCAGCTGGTGGATGAGCCGCAGAACCGAATCAGACCGCAGAGAAATCCCTCTGTGCTCTGCCTCCCACTGTCTGATTATTTACCTCTAAGTGTTAAGACTGTGACCTCCTCACTGTCCCACACAGATGCACTGCTATGAGTGCAGACATAACATCCGCAGGTACCAAAGAGAATCACCTCAGCCATCGTAACCCTTATGTCCTTGGGGTCCACACATGTAAACATACGAGGATTTCCCAGCGTTAAAGGAAAACATTGCTATTACTTTCAGAACATGGAGGACTCTACAACACTAGAGATGGCACATGGTCATTATAGTATGAATAAGTAGGTAAGCCATGACACTCTGTGACCTAGAATTTCTTCTGACACACCGAATGACCTTGAGTGAGCTTTGCTTTGCTAGATCTGAATCTCCTTATCGGTAGCAACTGCCCTCACATTGAACTCAGGATATCGAAAAAATCACATTTACTTATATAATCTTTGCAGAATTTATTTGGGTTGGTTGATTGTTAGCCTCTGGATAAGTCTTGCTTTTCTACCCAAAGAATGATGACTGAATAGTCACAGTTTCTCATTTTATGTTAAGGTACTATGAGAGAGCACCGCACTCACTAAAACCAAAGCTACAAGAAGCTTCTCTTTGAGAGAAAGCATTAATAAAATGGACCTCCGGGCACTTGAGCCATGCTGGACCCTCTGTCCTCTTTACCAAGTCGCCAGGCATTTAAAATTGTCATGTGTGCTCCTGAATCATGACACCACAGGAAGTATGACCCGGTAGAAGGCCTCAGGAAGGCCAGTCCCCTCCCCTAGCAAATGTGACAGTTTTCCAATCAATGGCTGCTAGAAAGCTCTCCAGTTCGGCTGCTTCCCACTTCAAATGAGAACCCTGGGGGTCAGGGAAGCTAGCGGAGCAGCCAAGGTCACCTTTGAGGGAACACAAATAAGGAATGTTTAGTTCTCAGGGTAAAGGAAGCATACACAGGGGAGGGGTTGTGTGCTTCCCTGTTGCTGTAATCTCACCTCTGGTCTGGGGCAACATATCCTAACTAAGAGCAGTTTAAGGAGAGGAATGGGTTCTGTTTCCAAGTTAACAGCTATCACTGAGGGGAAGCTGAGGCAGGAACTCAAGCAGCTGGTCACATGACTTCCACAGTCAAGAGCAGAGAGAAACAGGGCATCCGTGCTCCCCACTTGCTCAACCAGCACTCTTTATTCTTGCTTCTTCATTGAGGCCCCAGCCCATGAAACAGGCCTACCCATGATGAGGGAGTAGGGTGATCCCCCAAAGACATCCCTGCAGGCCACCCTGACGTACATGTACACAGTTTCTCAAGTGAGACTTTCTCCCAGGTGATCCCTGGTGGTGTCAAGTTGATGGTTAAAGCGAACCAGCACAGCTGCCCTCTGCAGCGAGGCAAAGCTTAGCGTCTGTCTACGAGGTCTGGTTCACTCAGTCCCATGCATTCACAAGAGCAGAGAGTATAGTGTTGACACATTCCCACTGGAGGACTCTAGCCACAAAGGCCCCCAACACCCAAGGGTACCCATCTCTTCTCTGGCCAGCCCAGTTACTCAACAAGACTGAAGGAGCATGCTTTTTTTTTTTTTTTTTTTTTTTTTCAGGAAGGGATATCTGGCCCAGCAATACAAAATGGAGCTGGTGTCAGTTTTTAGATTTAACCCCGTCTCCACTGTATTTGAACGTCCATTCTTGGCATTGGTTCTGGGCACCTCTTACCGCCCTGGCTTTTCTAGGAGTTTGCTTGACTTGACCTTTCATAAGATCACAGATAAACAAAATCTAAATAAAACCTGCCCTTGATCATCCTGCAAGCCACTCATGTGGTCCTAGCTCTCCATCCATTGCCCAGTCTTCCCCCACCAACCCCGAGTGTGTGAGCACATGCATATGTGTGTGTGTGGGGGTATGGTGTGTATGCATGTGTGTGTGTGCGCACACACATAAGTGCACATGCATGTGACTGTGTACAGTATAAGCCTGAAGTTGACATCTTGCTCATTGATTCTCCACTTTGTTCACTGAGGCAGGGTCTCCCTATTGAACCCAGACTTTTCCAAGACGCCTAGTCTTGCTAGCCAGCTTGCTCCATGGATTCCCGTCTTAGCCTCCTGTGTGTTAGGACTAGAGGTCAGCTGCCACACTCGCCCAGCATTTATTTGGGTTCAGGGGAATCCAAACTCACCCTCAAGCTTGCTGCCTGCACAGAAAATGTTTTAATTGCTGAGCTCCCTCTCTACTCCAGTGTCTAGCTTTTTGAAAGTAAAATCGCTGCTTGCCACACCCAGTTCCTCACTATTATCCTGGGCAGTTGGTTGAGACTGCCCTGCCCTAAGTGGCCAACAACTTGCTGGTTACCAGGCCTACCACAAATTAATAAGCTCTTTTGTGAGCCTTCATGAGGTTTTTTTTTTTTTAATTAAAAAAAAAATCATCTTGGTACTATGGGCTCTATCTCTGCTCTGTGAAAACTTCCCTTTGGCTATCCTTCACAGTTATCTGGTGAGCCTGCACCACAATGGTACAGTCACGTGTGCACTTAGGCTTGCTCGAGTGGATGCCCTATGAATTATGGATGCTAACTGCTGTTGTTTCCTGGGGCACAATGCTGTCTCGTGCTTATGGCCTCTGCCTTCTCCTATCCTGTTGGTTTTGTCCTTTCCTTCCTGTAAACACAGACATCTCTCACGTTGCTCTTTCCCGGCCCCTTTTCTCTTAAACTGAGCTCGCTGTGGCTTAGCTATTAAGCAGGTCTATAGATGCGGCTTGCAAGCCCTTCACCAGCATCGGCCACTGCCAGGGTTTGGGGGGACATTTGCTCATGCTCACAAGGCCACACATCTTCCCCAAGTTTCAAGGGAGAGCTGTGCGGTTGCCCTTGGGTTTTACACCCTGCCTGTCTTGCCTCGCCCTTCCCCTCCCTCCAAGCGGCTTTGGAGTAGTCACGAGCAGTTTTGATTTTCTATTTAAGTACAAATTCTGTGTTGGGGGAACATTTAGTTTTCTCTCCTGGAGTGTGCACATGCGGATCTCAGCTGTTCCTGGGGCTTAAATGATGGCTCAGTCCCTGTGCCGAATGGCCTCCTCCTGACCACTAAGCCAGCTCCTCCAGAAAGGTGACAGGCATCACAACCATGTCCTGTGATGTCCTCAGTGGAAATCTAGCCCGAAAGTCTATCCACCAACGAGTAGCTAAACAAAAATGGCACACAATGTATTATTATTGGCAATAAAAAGAGATTAAGTATGAGTTCACTCATAAAGCATGCGGTAAGTGAGGGAGCCAGGCACAAAGGAGTGGATGTATGATTCCAGTTGTACAGAATCTAAAGAGACCGTCTGTAGCCACTAGGTAGGTTAGTGGCTGCTGGGCAGCTTTGGGAACAGCTGGCCCATGGCCCTGGAGTTTCTTGTAGGGAAAACGAAGATGCTTGCTCCACTCAAAAGTCACATCCTGGACCCACGGCTTCATCTTCTCCCTCCAGTCAGGAGCTCCCTCCTCCATCTCTTCCAGCTCTTTGCATCGACAGCTCTGTGTCGTCTTGATCACTGTACTTGTTTTGTTTATCTGTGTGGGACTGAGGGTTCGGCAAGGCCAGGAAGCATGCTTGGCAGTGTTAGCATCCCACACAGCACCTGGCCCAGGCCTACCTGATGAGGACACAATGGGTTTCTGTCACCTGACAGGGTGGCCGGATTAGGCGTGGCATTGTCTTCACCTGCCTCCATCACAGGGGTCATTAGAAAGCAATTAAGGAGCAAATGTATAAAGACATTTTTCTCTTAATTCTCAAAACCGCACAGGGTATTATCATCGGTAACCGTGGTAACTATTCAAATTAGTGTCAATTAACTTCTGGCAGCACCCTTCAGATCCCTTATCTTTGACATTAGTTTGTCAGGATGAGGTAATGTGCTTTTTCTAGGTACAGTTGTCTTGGAAGAGATTGGCAGTGTTTCCTGGTTGTAAACAAGACTGTCATACATGGGACCATGACGAATAGGAGCGAGGAGGCCAGAAGTCTGTGCAAACATGGGAGTCCCTCTCAGCCAGGAGGAGCTGCGCTCTGGCGGGTAGTTTCCCCCTCATTCTGCTCCTCTGCAGCTCTGACAGTGAGGAGGGTGAGAGAAACCTCGTCACGGGTGTTGCACCACTGCTGCCTAGTTTGCTTCAGGTCAAATTTCATGTACTCTAGAAAACTTTGATTCAAGCTGAATTTTTCTTTAATTAAAAACTTAAAAAATACCCGAGAATTTTATCTATGAATACTGTATTTATGTTATTCCCCTGCCCTCCCTTCAATTACTCCTGTGTCCTCCTCCCCTGTTCAACTTCATGGCTTTTATTCTCTAATTATTATTGTTTTATACTTATGTATATAAACTTGTACATCCAACCTGCTGAGATTGCTGAGTGTGGCTCATATGTGTTTAGAGATGATCTCTTAGGATTGGCTAACTGTCCATCAGGGTGCTCATCCCCGGAGCAGCCTGATTGTCCCTCTCTCAGCAATCATTAATCGCCTGCAGCTCTTCTTCCAGGAGTGAGAATTTTCCCACCCACTTTGGCATGCCAACTGGTGGTGTCACTTTTAAGGTTTTGTTAGGCAACCATATTGTTGAGATTTCCTAGGTGCGTATAATATATAAAAGGCACCAGCTTGGCCATACATAAAAGACACTACTGTCCTGCAGCTGATGTCCCACCCTTGTCCTCTTGCTCTTTTTACAATCTTTCTGCCCCTTTTCTGGATGAGTCTTGGCTGTAGGGCTTATGTTACAGATATATAAGTTGGGACTAGGTACCCCGTGGTATTTTGGCCAGTTGTGACTTTCTATAATGGTCTCTTGTCTGCTGCTGCTGCTACTGAGTTAAAAAGAAAAAAAGCCACACTTACCTTTGGGAGTAACGTACTTAGAGTGCAGACACAAATTATACTGGTTTATCAAGGTGGCAGTACTAAGTTGTCTTGAATTCTTCAAGTAAGCATATTAATACGATTAAAACTATTTAGATTAGTTGGGAATGGAGGGGATGATGTAAACACCATGCCCACTTCCCACATCAAACAAATACTGCCATACTGCCTCCCTCCCTCCCTTGTCCTCCCTCCCCCCATCTATGCATCTATTCTGGATCTTCCTTCCTTCCTTCCAAACATCCCAAAGGCAGTGTACTGACCCACCTCTTTCTCTAGACCCACCCACCCCTGCTCCTGAAGTGGCAGTAACTTCTTCCAGGGAGCTCTAGCTGGTTAGCTGGTGAGCTCAGCTCTGAGGCAGGCGCTGCTGACTCCTCCCATCTGACACGCACCTGCTTTGTTCAGAGTCTACCCTGAAGCCCACTGCACAGAAATCGTCACCTTTGTCTGCTTCGGTTAGCCATTGGGTAGGGGAAGCAGTGTGTACTTGGAAGGTAGCTTGTCATTACATTCCTGGCATTCTGGGATGGAGCGTGGAAGACTGTGTGGTCTCTGTGAAGTATGGAATTTTGGAATTCCAATATGGAAACTTGATCAACTCAATGGTCAAATGTTTTATTTACAAATAAACCAGCCTCCCTAAAATATCAACTTCAGATGTCCTATGTGTGTATACGTGTGTCCTCGTGTGTGCATGTGTATACATGTGTGCAAATGTCCAAAAAGGCCAGGAGAAGGTGTTGGATTCCTTGGAGCTAGATTATAGAAGGTTATAAGTCACGCCTTTTGGGTGTTAGGAACTGAGCTCCAGTTCTCTGCAACAGTGTGCACTCTTAACTGATGAGCCATCTCTTGTAGCTGTACATTTGGGCTACTTTATTGGGTTCTTATATCTATGATTCCTCCCCACCCCAATCCTCTGTCCCACCCCACAATCCTAGGTAGGCAAGAAAGAAGGTTAAAGGGGAAAGGGGGGGTGTAGATCTCTTTAGACTACTTCCTGCTGATTAGGGGTGTCAACTTCATTGGGGCAAATGTAAACTTTGTAGTCAGAATATCTTTAACCAGCAACCCGCAATCCAGCAATCCAGTAGCAGCAGGGGCCAGCAGCAGCAAGGAAGCAGTACCAGCCCCCACCCCCAGGCTCTCTTAGGGCTCTTGAATTTATACCCTCTCCAGAGTCCCCAGAATTCCAAATGTAAACTATCCTCAGCTGGCAAAAACCACGCCCCTCCCTCCTAGAGCTTGATACAAATCATAATTATTGGCTGGGCACAAGCTGAAGAAGCCCCATATCCCACACCTGGGGGTAAATAAAAAACCTATTCACATAACATAAAAACTTTGGGTTTTTAAAGAAACCAAAAATCTTACCACAAGCTCTCTAGTCCTAAATCTCCTTCTTCTGACCTATGTAGTCCATCCTATTAGCTTTAACACAAATGTACTATATGCAAAAAAAAAAAAAAAAAAAAGCTACTAATAAAACTACTTTGTCTTTACAGAGGCAAATATTTGGGTTCAAAGGCTTTCTAGTTGTTTCCTCTGAGTGGTAGGAGGCTTTTGTTGGGCTCTTAACCTATTAGCCATAGCAATCATAACGCATCAATGGTGATACTCACTTTACACATAATAGTTTGCTTAAACCTGATGACAATATTCTAAGGGAAGTTAGTGGCCAGCCTTGTTTAAGGTCACACAGTTAGAAAATGATGTGATGTTTTCTAGACACAAATCTGAATAAAGCAGGTCATCCATTGATTCTTACAGTAAAGAAACAGGGCAGGGGTCCATCTTGGGAGATGATCCAGACACTGCTCTCTCTCCGTCTCCCTCTCTCTCTGGTGTGTTTGTATGTGTGACTGTGTGTGGGTAGAAGGGGGGGGCAGTGATAGGCGTGTGTGAGGTGGAGGCTGTTTATATGTCACATGCAGGTTGTGGCTGACCCAAAGGGATGGGAAACCAGCTCACAGGAAGGAGAGAATCCGCAGGAGCCTCTGAGATGTGTGGGAATCCATGCTGAGGAAACTGCCTGCAGTGTGGCTGCAAATGAACCGCTCATTTTCCCACAGCCTCTTGCAATTTACAAAGCACTCTCCTGGCGTCATGCATAGCTTGCAAGTATCAGGGCAGGGACGACTGAAGCCTCAGTTTGTTTGACACTCTGCTCTGGCTTCCCTCAAGGCACCTCCCTTTCTATACGCACCTCAGGAATTTTCACTGAGCAGTTATCTAAATACCAGCATGCAGCTACAGAGGCAGCTGAGAACTGGGGTGCTGAGG
Source organism: Acomys percivali (assembly GCA_907169655.1). NCBI lineage: Eukaryota > Metazoa > Chordata > Mammalia > Rodentia > Muridae > Acomys > Acomys percivali. The sequence goes on from OU015747.1 coordinate 129,964,452, forward strand.
CAGTGCAGGCCTTCTTAGAGAGCAAAGGGGAACCAAAGAGTTTTGGGGCAGCTTGTCGTCATCCTTACCCCCCCTGCCACCCCCCCCCAGCTTTCCTGTAACTACCCCACTTCCCCCACTTCCCTCAGGGCAGCCTTAGCTCAGCAAATGCTCATGTGACATGGAGTGACTCTCAGCGGGAGGGTCTCATAAGGAGGGTGTGAAGATGTGTGCTTAATAAAGCCATTAGCACTGTTTAGGCAGGTGACATGTGAGGCATGATCTCTCCCCCCAGCTCACCTTTTCACAGGCCACCCTTTGTGGATGCTGCTCTAGCCTGCTATATTGGAGAATTCCCCCTAACTCCGAATCAACAAGCTGGAGTGACACTGAGTTACAGACATATTACATTTGGATTAAAGGTCTCCTAGGGAGGTAGTGGTTGATAATTTAGTCCACCACCATAGGGCCTAGACTGCGATAGCATAGCAGGCCTGCCTGAGGGCTGGAGGGGGGGACAGGGGAGAGTGGGAGCTGGAACCTTACAATTCCATCCAACTACTTCCTGGGCTGTTGCTTCCCGCCAGGTAAATACTGTTTAGGCACCCAGTTTAGGATTAAAGTGACAAGATGGAACTTGTACCAAGGGTGCAACTGATGGCCCATGTCAGCTGATTGGAGGTAAAAAAAAATATATTTTAATTTGTTTAGCTCTCTGGGGAAATTATCTGAACCTGCATGTGCTAATCAACTTTCACAGGAGCTTTCAAGGAACCCGAAATGAGTCAAGCAACAAAATGAGATTTTTAATCTACATAAATACAGAAATCTTCTCCCTCCCCCTTTTAAGAAGGAGATTAAAAAATTCTAATTCACCCTCCTACCCGTCCCCACGACTCTGCCATGAACAGCTATTGCAAACTGATCATAGTATTCAGATCTTTCACAGTTTACCCTTTTTGTGTTATTGTGTATCAGAAAGTCAGGAGCTATGGCAAGTATTTTACACACACACACACACATACACACATACACGCACACACACGCACATACCTACACACATGCACACACACATACACACATGTACACACACGCGCACACATACACATACGCACAGACACGCGCGCGCACACACCTACACACACGCATGCGCGCACACACACACACTTTATAGGAGAAAGCAGGCCTTATAAGATTGATGGGTTAGTTCGGGTTCTGTGGCTGAAGGGGTTGCAGTCAGGACCAGGACCCACTTCTTGCAGGAACTGATTGAACGCTGTCCACCCTCCAGCTGCCTCCATAAGCGTAGGCCAGACAGCACTGCCATAGAATCTACAGGAGAACGGTGTTCAAGGCTGGGCGGATTTCTTTTGCCACGTCTCTTATCAGCCAGGATAAACCAGGTGCCATTATGGCAGCTTGCTTATGCCAGGTACTCAAGGGGTCCAGTGACTCTGGAGAAGTTGCCCTAAATGTCCCCAACCTCCTCTGGTTTCCTGTCCCCTCTGTGTAAGCAGGAGACTTGAGGGATGTTGACTTCGGGTACTTCAGCCCCCAAATAGCAAGAGTCACAGGCTGTTCCAGCTGCAAGGTTGGTTAAGTTGCATGGCTCTGCACATCTACGCAGGCCCTGTGAACCCTTGTCTCCTGCGTGTACAGAAAGAGAGGAAACACATAGAACCTGCTGACTGTAAGCCACAGCAGACACACTCCAACCGTCTGCATTGCCAAGCAGACTTCTCTTGGGACAAATGTCTGTGCCACAGATCCCTGGGAGCTTGCCCACATACCAGAAATTACTATGAAAGGCGTCTCTGTGTTCACAGACAATCCCACATGTGAGCCTCACACAGCAGCTCCTGTTTTCCTGACGGCTAGCCCTGGTCCCGTGGAAACAGTTAAAGAGTTCACAGTTTAAACTCTTTTCGGTGAGGTCACACAGATCTTTAACTCCACACTCAACAACAGGCAGAGGCAGGTGGATCTCTCTGAGTTTGAGGCCAGCCTGGTCTAAATTTTGAGTTCCAGGCTAGCCAGAGCTATACAGTGAGACCTTGTCTCAAAGACAAAACAAAACAAAATGAAACAAAATGCTACCATAAAACCCAGAAACAACTTTTAACAGAACTGAAATGGCCGGATTTGCTTTGGCTCTTTCCTCAGCCTCTCTTCTACTTTCAGCACATTTTCCAGATTGTCTCCCCCCACCCTGCCCTTTCTGTTCTGCTAAGGGAACTCATTGGTACATTCTCCCGACCCCCCACCCCACCCTGTCCCCCTTTCTTCCCCTCCATTTCATTTCTCACCATTTTCTCTGCCTTTAGATATTTCTTCCCCATCCATGTTCTTCAAGTTAACATTTATTTTGTATTTTATTTCTATTTCCTTATTTCTCTTATTTGTGTAGTTCTGCTCATGGAACCTGGGGCCTTCTATGTGCAAGGCAAGTGCTCCAGCTTTGGTGTATGTGTGCATGTGTGCATTAATGTGTGTTCATGTGTGTATATACTTATGAATGGCGCCCAGAGGTCAATATCGTCAGGTGGCTTCCTTGATCCCTGGCTTCTTTTTTTTGAGACAGACTTTTTCACTAAACCTGAAGCTCATGTTGCCTTGGCTAGATGTTACCCAGTGAGCTCTGGGATCTTTCTGTTCCCTTCCCTACCCCCACCATTGGCATTACAGAGGTGCCCTGGCTTTTCTGTATGTGAGTGCTGGGGACCCACACTCAGGCCCGCAGCAGATGGCTGACGGACTAAGATGTCCGTCTCCCCACTCCGCAGGGTGCCCTCTTTTTGGTTAGCGAATAATGAAGTTAGAGTTGTAACGTACGTAGCCGGGGTAGGAGTGAACATACTCTCTCAAGGGCGCTTGCCTTTCTTACCAAATAGAATGAGACATGTGAAGAGTGGGACACGATAGTTAAATTTGCTGATGAGTGAAAACTGCGGCCGGCATTCTAACTGCTAGTGTGGAAACAGAGGGGATTGCTTCACTGATCTCAATAACACAACATAAAGTCCATACGCTTGATAAAGTCATTATACAAGTAGATAGATGAAAAACATTGCTTTCTAAAAGTATATTGAGATAAACAAGACATGAAAGTAGGCAATCCGATTGAATTTTAAAAAGAAAAAGGTTTTTCCCCCCATGTCATTTGAAGAAGGAAAATGATAATTTCAGGCATTATTCATGTTTATGAAACAAATCTTGAGGATTGAAAATGTTTAACTCTGGGCTGGGGATGTAGTTCAGTGGTGGATGCACAGCTAACATTTGCAAGACCCTTTTCTCTTACCAGCTATTGGGGTTTTGTCACAGAAGCCATGGTCACATGTCCCATGCCTAACAATGAGGCCTACTCTTTGCGGGTAAGGAAGACAACCAATGGCAGCTCTTACCTGTAAGATCTTACCCTCAACGCAGGACCTCGCTATTGACTGGGAATACCCGAGTACAGTTTGTTTGTTTAGGCGATGAATGATCAATGGGGCAGAGAAAGCTTAGTGCTGGGCCAGTGTGAGACGACAAGTTTGTCTTCTGCCCCGGCTGTAAACTTTTGATAAGATATTTATTTCTGAGCTTGGACCCCAGTGTTCTGCTCTCAGTAGCAGTGTTGACCTGGGTGGCACCCTCGGCAGTTGTCTTAGGCCCCAGTAGGCTTCCTTAGACGTGGAAAAAAAATGTCTTACATATTAAGTCATTTTCCACCTCATGGTAAAATGCCAGGAGCCTCTGGGTTCATGGGTCTGTCATCCCCGTTAGCTGTTATCTAATGGGTGCAGAGTCCCAGTGTTGGTGGTAGCGATGGGTGTACAACGTGGGGATGTATGAGGTGGCATTGAAATGTATGCTTAAAAACAGTCAAAATGGCCAACATTGTGTATATTTACTACAATATACTAAAAAGCCTACTACTGACTCAAAAATATAAACAGAATGCTAGCTAAATTCCTCTCTCAAAATGCGCCAATCAGTTGCATAGCACGGTGTCATTTCACTGGTCCCAGTCTGCTCCATGCCACCAGACCAGGATGGCTGGTGAGACTGGGTAGCCTTCCAGTTTCCCAGATGCTGCCTGCTTATTTAAGTGGGAAAGGAGACTAATATTAGCTCCTTCAAAACCTCATACTTCTTTGCCCAAAATGAAAATTCACGTTAGTGATTCCATTCCCAGATCTGTTTTTTCAACCATCTTCGGCCTCCTTTGTTATCTTACACCCCCCCCCCCCGCCTTGCAGAATTGGCTTTAAAAAGTAATTTCAGGCTGCTTTTTGTTACTGTGTTTATAAAGCAATACCCAACTGCCCCAATTCACTCCTACCCCAAGCTTCGGAATTGCCAGACAGGCATTGATTAGCCATGTCTTCCCACCGATGTGCCTCTGTTGCTGCTTCTGATATAACGTGATTTGAAGGGCTGTTGACAAACCCAAGGCAGTTTGACTACCCCTCCCACCCCTCCAAGGGAACCAAGAGGTCTGAGTTCCCCCTGCTTTCTTGTGTGTTTCCTTTAAGAGCCCTGGCCTGGGCCTCCAGAGGCCAGTGATGGATGCCCTAGTCAGGAGCACATATTGGAACTGTTGGTGGTGATCTATGATTCCCTTATTTCAGGGCTGATCTGGATTTTCTGTCCTCCCCAACCAGAATTTTGCTGCTCTGTTGTTTTGCGTCTTGCTGTTCAACAAGAGAAAAATGAATCTAGAAGTGTGCCTAGGAACGGACACACTGCGCTCAATTCTGCATTATTAAGAGGCTCTGAGAGCTAGGTTTTAATTTTCTCATCTGTAATAAGGAGAGTTGAGCAGAGGACCCTGCCTGCTGTAGCTTCTGAGATTCTATCTAACAAATGGTAGTATTAACCGGTCTAAGATCCCTTACATTTTTTTCCCTGCCTGACAAGTCCAGAGGGCGCTTACTTGGCTTCTGCTATCCCCCAGGACTGATTGGTCTGTTTGCTCTTAGCTTGAGGCCAGAGCTGGAAGGGATGCAGTTTGTTTTGGGCACTGCTGAGAAAAACAGACTAATCACCTAAGCACCACCTGGGAAAGTGAGGTAGCGCCCCCCCTCCCCCACTCCCCTCCACCCTCACCCCTTTTAGGCGAGACTGTGGAGGAGCTGGAAGTGACAGGAAGAAAGGTGGATTACATCACCTGTCCCCAGCAAGATCTCCTCTTGCTGGGGCTGACTGTCCCTCCACACAGCCCCTGGCCTTTGGGGCCCAGCGGGGTGTGTGTTTGTGTGTGTGTGTGTGTGTGTGTGTGTGTGTGTGTGTGTGTGTGTGTCTATTCAGGGCAGGTGTGCTGGGCAGGGTCCTATGGCTCATAAGCCTCAGGTCTTATCTTCCTTGACAACAAGTTGAAGACTTACAGATGAACTGAGTTCAGGCCTAAAACAAGAATGCTTTGGTAAAGCAGACGGGCTGTTGGGTTTCCTCCGACACCTTGAAGCACACAGGTGTCTTTTCCATTGCGGTCACACTCCATCTGATTTCCAGGCTGGGCCTGCATCAGGCCTCTCTCCAGAGGTATCTTTACCTAGAAGTGAGGTGGGACAAATTCTTTGTCTCCGCTGGCTCAGGTTGTCTCTGTCTCCGGGATTAAGAACTTGGAGCAGGTCTGAGAGATCCCTGGGTATTAAGGTTTAACTCTGGGCCAGATCAGCAAATATTTATTGAGTACACACAAAAGACAGGACATGAATCACTAATCAATTCCTGCTCTTGTCATTGGCCAGGGGGAAAGGCAATATAATGAATGGCCGGCAAATACAGGTGTGAATTCCACTTAGCCTCCCCAAGGCAGGGAACAGGAAAGTTCTGGTATAGTAGAGCTCAGCCAGGACCAATGGGAGTATCCTTCAGTGAGCTTGGCCTACCATCTCACAGTGTTTCTAGGGGTCCTGCACCCCGAGAAGTGAACATCCTGGTGGACGGACTTCTGAGTTGTTTTTGCTCCCTAACCTCTGCAGGTGGTAGACCAGGACTGCAATTATCTCAGAGCCGAGGGATGAGATTTCCCAGCTCCGGTCCTGTGTGCAGGCAGCAGGGAGGTTTCTGTGACTCCTCAGGGTCATAAGGCCACGTCAGAAAAGCAGCAAGGATGAGTTTGGGAGCGTCTGGCATATGCATTAGAGTCCCAGGGTGAACACTGTGTAAACGATACATAACTTAATTCTCCTGCCTGTAGGGTGTCTGTCATCCCTGAGATTTCCCGGGGCCAGAAGAGGTCAACATGAGCTGGTGTGACAAGACCTAGCCCAGGCAAGGCAAAGAATTTCAGTAACTAGGATCAGCCTGAATCAAGGCTGGCCAGAGAAACATTGAGCTCCGCTTTACTTTAAGGAGGATGGAGAAGCTTTGTAAGGGGAAAGAATAAAGGGCTGCCTCGGTCATGGTTCTCTTGGGACTGTGTAGGAACTGTCTTTCTTCCCTGTTAGCAGCTTAGGCTTATTGGGGGAACCTAAGGTTCTCAGAGCATCATGCAATGGGGGAAAGAGCTTGGGGATTTGA
>OU015747.1:129976601-129991025 GCA_907169655.1 Acomys percivali
CACACACACACACACACACACACACACACACACACACACACACACACCCCAGTAGCAAAGCTTGGCAAGCCTGACAATCCCAGTCAGGACTCTCAGCGCTCATATAAAAGCCAGATGTGGTAGTGTGTATATGCAACCTCGGTGCTGGGGAGGCAGAGCAGGAAGATTCTGGGAGCTTGCTGCCTAGCTTGTCTATTCAAAATGGTGAGCTCCAGATTCAGTCAGAGACCGTCTCAGAAAGCAAGGCTGATAAGGTGGCTGCGGAGGGAAGGCCACACACTCACTCACTGTTAAGCCTGATAGCCTGAGTTCAATGTCCAGAACACACATGGTGCTCAGAGAGACCTAATTCCTGTAAGTCATCCTCTGAACTCCACCCTTGTGCCCTGGGCCAACCCTGCTCACCCAAGAAGTAAACAAATGTACTAAGAAACTGTTTTAAAAGTCAGGCAAGAGTGACAGAGAAAGGTATCCTCTGGTGACTTCTGGCCTCTACTCGTGCACACACACCAGCACATGAGTAAGAATGTACCTGCACACACATGTACATACACGCATTTACCACACACATGCACACACATGCATTTACCACACACATGTGCACTCACTGAAAAAAATGCAAGGGTTTTGGAGATAAGATTTTTGTGCTTGGACTATAGTGCACTTTAGACAATACCCATGTTAGGTAGGTCTGCCAGGCAACCTTCTGAAGACAGCTGGGGTCTGGCCATTGTGTGAAAAATATATCTAAGTGGTCTTTGGACCATAAATACATTCTGCAAGATGACTGAAAGTGACATAGCTGGTGGCCAGTGAGTCGGCTTGCGTGGTGCAAGCCTGATGATGTGAATGGCTTCCCTAGGACTCTCATGGTATGAGAGAGCCAACTTGTCAAACTTGTCCCCTGACCTCCACACCAATGCCACAGCATATCCATCGATCATTCCATACAATTGTAATCAAAACTTTTTTAAAAATTTATTTATTTTATTTGCATTGGTGTTTTGTTTGCATGTATGTCTGTGAGAGCGTGTTGGATCCTCTGGAACTGGAGTTACAGACAGTTGTGAACTGCCATGTGGGTACTGAGAATTGAACTCAGGACCTCTGGAAGAGCAGGCAGTGCTCTTAACCGCTGAGCCGTCTCTCCAGCCCACTAATCAAAACTTTTAAAGTGACATAACACACTCCCATCTCTGAAGGTTCAGATGAGAGTCTCAAGGTTGGAACAAGCATTCTGTCTATTTATGAATGTTCATTCCTCAAATCAAGACAGCAGTTGAAATATTATTTTTTGTTGTTGTTGAAATATTATTGTATTTTTATATTTAGCCCCTGAAAGTCAGAGGTAAGCAACTTCCTTTTATTTTGCCCAAACACATTCTGTACTGAAGGAGCCTCCGTCTACTCTGCTTGTCCTTTACCTGGTCGGCTTCCACACCGCTTCTCTCCACACCCCTATTCTGGACCCTGCTGCTAACGCACATTCTTAGGGTAGTCTCGATCCATCTGGAGGGCTCCCTAGTGAGTGCTCCTGGTCATACACACTGAGGGGAGCTAGCTAGTTTGCTGGCTCCCCACTGGAACTTGCTTTGGTTCATGGTTCATTATTTTCTTATTCTTTGGGAAACATCTGTAGCCTGTTTTTCCCTTTCCTTTCCTTCTTTTCTTTCTTTCTTTTTTTTTTTTTAAAAATCACATTAGGGTGCTGGTCCATGGCAGGACTGGAGGCGAGTCTGTAGGGGCGTGAGCTTCTCAGTGAGCTCTCCTGGAGACTCTGTGTGCACCCAGCATGAGTCTATCCAAACCAAATCCAATGGAATGAGGGCAAATGTAGGATAGAGTGTCAACATGGAACTTCACGGGAGCTGAAAGGGCTATTGGGCAGCAATGGCCAGACAGTCGGTGAGCACTAAGATGGTAGCCTATAGATGAAAAGCAAGAAGCAACACGATTGCTGAATTAGTTAACACAATACAGGAGATCCCAACAGACACTGGCGAACCCTTGTTTGTATCAGCATCATTTGTCACAGGCAAAGTGGAAGCAACCAAATGTCCATCAGAGGATTCACCCAAGGAAGGCGCGGACTCTTACACGCCACAACACAGATGGACCTCAAAGACGTTGAACTTGGTATAGTAACTCAAACTCAGAAAGCAGGAACATAGTGATTCGCATCACAGGAGCTACCCGGAGCAGGCAGATCTGTACAGACAGAAGGCAGAATAGTGCTTATCAAGAGCTGGGGAGACAGGGTGTGTGTGCGGGGGTGGGGGTGGGTGGAGGGGGAGGGAGAGAGGGAGAAGAGTGAAGAGCCATTGTTTAATGAATCCGGGGCCTGTGTTTGGGAGGACCGGGAAATCCTAGTGGTGGGTGGTGATGGCGCATGTAAACAGTGTGAACATGGCCACACAGCTGCAGTTGAAAATGGTCAAAATGTAAAACGTGTTATTTATGTTTAAGCAACACAGACAATTGGGGACTCCCTATATTTTCCCGTAGATTCTTAACACCTAACTTCTCCAGCTCTTTATTACCCCTATAAATACATAGGGAGTACAGGACTTATTTGGGGCTTAATAGGGAGCAGAAAAGTGTAGAAGTCTTCTGTTATCCATATAGTGAGGCACAGGAAGCGGCATTGTGTGCTTGAGTGTGCATGCATGTATGCATGTGTGTGCACACAAGCATGTGTATGTACGTATATTCATATGTGTGTATGTGCATGTGTATATATACACACAAGTGTGTGTATGCATGCATGTATATGCATATGTATGTATGTGTGTTTGCATGTGTGTGTTTGTGTGTATGTGCGTTTTTGCATGTGTATTTGTGTATATGCATGCATGTGTGTATGTGCACATGTGTGTGTATGTGCGTGTGTCTGTGATAGCTAGTTTGTTTTTCTTTTGCAGAGGAAGTGGTGGAAACGCCTCTGAGTGTCCTATATTCTCTCAAAGCAGTTTTCATAGCCACAGATGTGTTTCTAGCAATCTTCACTGCCCACTGACTCCACCTGTGCTTTGCTCACTCCTGATACCAGCAAGGGCTGTTAAACTGCTCTTTCCTGGCCTTAACTAAGGCCATTCCGTCCTTGTAGCCTGGCTGATTAATGGCAGGGGAATTGCCCTTCATTTCCTTGTCTTCAAAACATTGCCACCTGGGTCTTTACTGCCCTCAAAGCAGATGTCTTGTGCAAAGAGTGAAATTCCTCCAGTTTGCCTCTCTCTGTGCAACATGTAGGTGAGAAGCCCTAGGGGGCACCGAAAGGGTGGCAGGCAAGTGCAGCCTTGCAGGCGCCTGCTAAACAGTGATCTCCATCTGGAGCTCGGCCTGGGCTCTCTGAGGAACTAGCAGAGAACAAGGACCATTTTCCAGAAAGGACTATGGATGCCAGGCAGGCAAGAGGCCGGAAAGTAGGAAGAAGAGAGTAGGAGTTTACAAAAGAGGGTGACCCCTGCGCAAAGGCTCACGGCCGACACCTCCCAGGGAGTCTGGGGAACCACAGAGAAGCACAGCTGACCTGTTGGACTTCAGATCTACTTTAACTGGAGCTCAGGCTGCAGACCTCAGGCCCCAGCCCAAACACTCCATTCTGTGCTCAGAATTCACAGACCGTCAGCAGCTTTGTAGATACAAAGGACATGAGCTAATAGTACAGACCAGGGAGGCAAATGCAGAAAGGCCTGTCCAGAATCTTCTGGGTCTTTCTTTTTCATCCCATGTATGGGGCAGGAGCCCTCTGTGATAAGAACCTACAAAAAAAAAAAAAAAAAAAAAAAAGGCCAGAGGGTTTCTTTATGCACATAGAAAGGCAAAGTATGGGGGGGGGGCTATATAGTAGTATTTTTAGGTTTATAGCTGGCTTTGTGGGGGGAGGGCTCAGCTTTTTTAAGACCCACATGGGGAGGAGGGATTCCAGCTCCTGTGGTCTGCTCTGGAAGAGACTGAGACTGAGAGGCAGGAGGAAGTTCAGAGAAAAACAGCTTCAGAGGCCTCATGTTTCCTGAAGCCCAGCACCAGTTGTAGATACACTAAAGGTAAGGTTTTCGGGGCACCAGCTGTGGGTATGCCTCTGCCAAACTACCCTGCAAGGATAGTGTTGTGCCATGCCATTCATACAGATGAGGACGGTGCAAAGAGGTCGGCTCTCTAAGCCTGCAGTCATGTGCGATGGAGCTGGGGTTGTATGATCAAAGAGTTGGAGCTAATCTGAACTTGCAGAGTTCTAGGATTCCATTTACCTTTAAGGAAGTAAGGGGTAGCTAAACACCACTGGGCTCAGAACCAGGGAGGTGTACCCAGCGGGGTGTAGGGTACACTTTACGTCTTCCTTCGGTAGCCCACCTGGCCTGCTACGCTAGCCAGCACTGGCTTTGTGACGTCAAGTAAGATGTGGTGGTTTTCCTGGGTACTCCTCTGTAGCCAGTCACCGTCTTAGATTTCTGCTTCCTCTGTGTCCCCCTAGACTCCTACATGTGGTGTGCCTGTTGCCTAGAGCCCTGTATGGATGTGCACACATACGTATATGTGTCTCCCGTAGCCCCCTTATCCAACAGATGAAACAGAGAGGCTCACACTAGCCCGAGCAGTTGGCACCTGTGGCATCTTGGGACGAAACACTAGAGTCTCAGGAAGTTGGCTCCCCAGGAAGCAGGGTTGAGAAGGGAGTTGGAGTGGAACTCCCTATCCACCATTTCCTGGAGGTAAAGAGCATTCACCACAGGGAGAGCTGTCCCATCAGCCTCTTGGGCTTTTAGTCTTCACAGGTGTTCCATGGAGGCAGTGCGTCTACTGTTTCCAAAAACAGAAGAGAGGAAAGAGACATGGCAGCCTAGGAAGCAGAGACATTTGTGTGTAGTATCTAGGGGCACACAGTAAACATTGGGTCATGGCTGTCTGTGTACTCTGCCAGCTGCACTGTTTCAGGGCAGATCTGGCCACATTGTGAGGACCACCATATTATTGGTTTGCTCTGGGAGGGCTGTAGTATTGTCTGCTCACAAATGGGCGCTCATGACCAGAGGCACTGGAGAGGAGATGCAGTTCCCTCCATACAGTGGTGGCTTTGTGGGGACTACCCCTTGGGAGTCTTTGGGGGGTTCTCTGGGTTTAGTCATTTCTTCTCCTTCCTCCCCACCTTCCAGCTCCCCTTACTTTGTTTTTTTTATTCTCTCTGGAACACAGCTGGTAGCTCATGAGTTCTTAGATTTTCTTTTCTCCAAGAGCTTGGGGGCTGCAAATCCAACTTCACTGACCAGGAAAGATAGCACTTTGTTAATTAGGCCACTTTAAATGAGACTGGAACCCAGGCTAGGGTTTTTGTCACCTCCCAGATCACAGGGATTTATAGCTTCATTGACAGAAAAATAAGCAGTTTTAAAGCCTCTAAGCCCAATCTGACCACTTGGACCCCACCCCCCACCCCCCAGTCATCCAGGCCCCCTGCCTTCTGGCTGGCTTATCCCTTACCCCAGTTTCCCCGGGGGTCACTGAGGGGAGGGAAGAGGCAGGAAATGAGAAACAGAGCGTGGGCACCCTGGTTTATTAAGTAGAACTGTTGGGGGAGGGTGCAGTGCGGAGAGCCACTTTAGAAGTTTTGTAACCTGTCACTTAACCCTGTGACCTGGAAGTTCTTAAGAAAATGTGTGTGTGTGTGTGTGTGTGTGTGTGTGTGTGTGTGTGTGTGTTACTAATTTGGATCCGTTTCTACTTCATGGCAAAAATGATTGGCTGGTTTAATTGTACGTTTGTGATGACGACACCTCTGTGTTGGCGTGTTGTGTGTGTGTGTGTGTGTATGTGTGTGTGTGTATGTGTGTGTGTGGCTTACGTTCTAATCTTGTGCTCACTGATTTGTTTAAAGTACTTAAGGCAGTGACTGATATTTAAGAATTCAATGTGTGCTGAAGGAGAAAATGACTGGGTGTTTATAGGTGCACACATGCCCATAGAGTGCTCTCTTACACATAAGTAAGTTTTTTTTTAGTTTAGTGTGTTTACATGTGCGCGTGTGTGTGTTGGTGCATGCACTAGTGTGTGCTCATGTGGAGGCCAGAAGAGGATGTTGGGTGTCTTTCCTTATTGCTCATCACATTATTATTATTATTATTATTATTACTACTACTACTACTATTACTACTATTAAAGGTCTTTACTGATGATGAAGCTCTCTGTTTTGGTTAGGTTAGCTGGCCAGTGAGCTTCTCAAATCTGCTTGTCTCCTCCCCAAATGGTAGGATTACAGGCATGTCCCACCTTTTTATGCATCCTGGGGATTTGAACTCAGATCCTCTTGCTTTCATAGCATGCTATCTTAGCCACTGAGCTATCTTTCCAGCTGATAAGTCATTGATGGCTTAACCTCAAGTATGTAAAATAAGCAGGGCATTAGAACACAGTACAGAAGTCCATGAAGTAGCTCTGCAAAAGTGACAAGCCGCACACCTGTGTTTCCTGACTTGTCATCACTCACAGCCTGACCTCTTTAGATACTATTTTTGTCCCAGAGCAGGTCAGAAATGGCACATTAAAGATAGGAGCCATCAACCAGACAAACAACAAAGCGCACATTAGTAGCTTCCCGGGAAGAGCAAAGACAAAAGGCAGATATGAACCCTCAGAGGACAGCTTTCTGGAACTGCTTGGTTCAGGGAAGACACCTTTGGCCCTTGACTGTGTCTTTGGCAACTGTCACGTGACACAGTGAACACCAAATCATCTAAAGCTTAAATTCTCCTCTATAACTTACCAGATGAAGCTGCTTCTAATGCGTCAGGAAGGCTCCCCAGTAACTATTTGAGTAATTACTTCTTAAAGAACATAGACTTCCGTTATACACAGCAGGAGGCAGGCAAGTGTGGCTCTGGTCCTGAAGGCCAAACCTAGCCCGATTCTTGTTCATTAGAAGTCACTGGGCTCGTTCATTTGCATAGTCACCTGTGGCAACTTTCTCGTTCCTGCCAGCACAGTCTAGTAACTAAAACTGAAACCACATAGTCACCGCAGCAAGGTATTTGTTGTCCCGTCCTACACGGCTGAAGATAGCCAGTTGTTTGTATAGAACATTCGTATAGCTGGGCGCACCCTGGGTGTTGGTTTCTACTTACATACACATTTGGTTCATCGGCTTACACTGCCAAGTCCTCCTTGTGTATGTGTGTATGCACAGTTCTGTTGGGTAGTAAGCACAGCTAAATGGCGAGCATCACACCCCCTTACTTCTGAAGCTTAGCTCTGAAGGAGTCTAGGCAAAATTAGTTATAATTCTTCTTATGCCTCTCTGCTGATGGCAGGGGCGGCATGTAGTAACCTCTGAAAAAGACATTCTGGAGCAGCTCCGGTCCCTTTGGAGACATCAGCGCACAGGTGCCATCCTGCAGTCACTTCTTAAGAGTGTCCGTATCGATTGTACCCAAAGCTCGCATTTACACAAGATGGATGGCCTCGTATCGTGAATCAATGTGAAGGATTCGGTTAGCTTGTAGCCCAGACTGCACAAGCTCCTGTGGGACTTTTTTTTTTTTAAGGTCCTGGAAGTTGACTGCGAAGGTGAAAAATACTATTTGCTTCACCAAGTAGAATTTTGTTTTCAGTTACTTTTGTGATCTTCTTCGTTAGCAGAGAAAGCTTCCTCAGCCCGGGCCACTGTGCGGCCTTATTCTGCGCTATTGTGGCCAGTGCCACTTTGTGTCAGGCTGTAATGGCTCTGGCTTCAGCCAGCATTCTTCCTCACGGGCTGCTTTGAATTGTTAAGAAACAGAAGCTAACACACACCATGCAAAGTAGACATTGGAGACTATTAACTACTGGACTGAAGTGTCTACACGGTGTCTGCGGAGCCAGAAGAGGGCGTCAGATCCCTCAGAACTGGAGGTGCAGTTGGCTGTGAGCCTCCGTGTGCATGCTGGGAATCAAACCCAGGTCCTCAGGAAGAATGCCAGTGCTCCTAACTACTGAGCCACCTCTCTTGTTCTACCTCCTTGTTTTTGAGATATAGTTCATACGCCACAAAACTGACACTTTGAGACTCAGTAGTTTTTAGGTTTTTAGTAAATTTACAAAATAGTGCAGTCAGTTGTTGTTGTTGTTGTTTTGTTTTTTTTAATACAAGAAGATTGGCTCATTTTGAAGAATTTTATGTTGATGTTTGCCAGTTGGTATATGTGCCACAGACATACTGAGCTTGGATTATTATAGTCCCAGTCCCTTGAGTTTATCTGCTATGTGGAATTGTTCTAGCCACTGGGCAGGGTTAAGAACACAAAGACCCAATGCCTAGGTCTCTATGCTGACCACAGACCCCATGGGCGACCAACCTCTCCTCTTCTGAGATTTTTTCTCTCTGGTCTGGCTGCAGTGTAAGAGGGATCTTTCCTCCTTGGACGCTGTTATTGTCAGTGAACTCGGGGATGGCAAAATGTGCCAGAAAAGTGTGCTTTGGGATATAAATGCACTGTTCAGCCTTTCTCTAGCCTCCACCCATCTCTACCTGTTTGCCTTGACTGGGTACATGCAGATGAACCTTCCTTGGCCATTACAATCCCACCACCTATAAGGTAAGAGAGATGGCCCTATGTCCTGAGAGTGTATAGATGTGAGACGGGTAAGGTCCTCCTCCCACAGAGTTTACAGTCAACAAATAGATGATATTTAGCAGATGCTTGTGTAATCAGTTTATAGATGCCATTGTGTTGTGTATCAGTGTTACTGATAGAAATGTGAGACATGGGGCTGAGAGCAGCGAGATCTGTGTACTTATCTAGGAGGTCTGTGCAGTTAGCTAGAAGGGGGTGGCATCAGCCTAGAGTGGGGACAGCAGCGTGTGCACATTGTGGATTTAAGATCTACTCGGGAGGTGGGATGGACAAGACTCACTCTCTCTCACTGGTTTATTTATCTTATTCAGAGTCTTGTCAGTTTTGCATTGTTGTAACAAACACCTGAGATTATCAAGTAATAAAAGAGAAAGGCTTATTGTGGTTCAGAGTGGTGGTGGCAGTCTGTGGTGTGATGGCCAGTGCTTTGGGGCCCGCTGTGAAAGGACTCATCATTATGGGCTTATGTACCTGAGGAGGTGGTGGCTCAGTACCTCCTGGCTGTCAGCAGAGAGGGCAGGAGGATCTAGGCGCCCATCTTTCCTTTCAAGGCCCCAGCCCCAGCCACCCAAGTCTCCCCCAGCAAGGCCTTGTTTCCTAAGAGACACACCATCTGCCAGACTCCAGACTTGAACCATGTCAGTGCCCATCTTTCCCTTCCAGTGACTGCGACTTAGACGTCCTTTGTCTTACCGTTTGGCTGACTATGAACCAAAACCACGGATGCCCACAGAGTTGAATGGGGATCATGTTTGGGGTCCCTCAGAGCTGGGTCCCTGAGAGCTAGAGACCCTTGATTCCGGGAGGAAAGATTTCCCCAGGACATTTGTGCCAACTCGTTGTCAACTTGGCACCATTAGTTACCCAGGAAGAGGGATCATCAATTGAGGAATGCTTCCTTCAGACTGGCCCTTAGCCAGACCTGCATTTTCTTGTCTCACTGGTTGATGGGGGAGGGCCCAACCCATTGTGGGCGGTGCCACCCCTGGTCAGGTAACCCTGAGTGAGCAAGCCATGGGGAGCAAGCCCAGAAGCAGCAGTTCTTCATAGTGTCTGCTTCCAAATCCCCTGGAAACTTGGCTTCCCTGAAAGGTGGGCTGTAACCTGTGAACCAAACCATTTCCTGCCCAAGTAAGTACAATAATATAATAATTAAAAAATAATCTATATAATATAATTGTGTGTGTGTGTGTGTGTGTGTGTGTGTGTGTGTGTGTGTGTGTATCATTCCTGTGAACTTCAGCTGAGCAGCTGAGGGCTTCACAACAACCACAAAACAAAACTATGGCTTTCAGAGAAGGTGAAATCTTGGTGCAGACAAACAAAATCACAGGAACAAAAACACTGTTGATACACTTGTTTCAGCACAGGAGACTACAGTTTCCATGTTGGGAGGGCTCTCCAGGTTTGCATGTTATTCTTACTTTATCTTAATTTTTATTGACATATTTCATTACCGGTATTAGCGGGGTTTAGGATGATATTTCCAAGCATGCTTATATTATATACAAATCAAGTCTTCTATCTTTTGAAGCATCTAGATAATGTGAGAATCACTTCCTAAATTGGTAGGTGCGTAGGGTGGTCCAGGAGGCATGGTAGATAGAAGGAACACAGAGCCCTTGGTACTTAAGTCCTGGAACCCTCCCTTACTTGGCCCCACCTCACTTCAGTGTTACAGACCACACGCGTTTTACCATGGGGATGTTGATACTTTCCATTTTTGACTTTGGTTCTGGATTTTCAAGTTCTTGAACTACAAACCGAGTTGAAAGCGAGCCTTTGTTTTCAGTTGAATGATGAATAAGAATTTGTGCTTGGGGGACCACACTAGGTGGTCAGGGAGGAAAATGGCCCCTCACTGTTTGAAGGTTTAGCATTTGGTTCTGAGCTCCTGATGGGCAGTGTGGCTAAATATGGCCTGTGTGTGACTGAGCAATAGAACACACCTCTGACTGTGTAAGGGTTTTTTCACACGTTTAACCAAGTAAATGGCTTCCGGCCTCTTGTGGGTTTTTCTTTTAAGGCCAGGAGCCATCACACCAAGATGACAAAATTCAAGACTTCCTGGCATCAGAGGCAGTGAGTTGGCTTTCTAAGTCCAGGGACCCCTGAGACAAGCAGAGGCTGTCCTCTGGCTATTTTGCTCTTGCAAAAATGATGTTTTTGTGTGAGGGCTGTGGGCACAGCTCTGTGCAGGGGTCACGCACAGCATGCCCACTGCCCTTAGGTCCATCTCAGAGCCTAAACAAGCAAACACGCTACGCAAGTAAAAGTTTGTATGCTGTATTTTCAAACATGAAGAGTAATATGGATGGGGAAGGAGAGGCCCCCCCCAAGGATGAGCTTTTAGTCTATGTTTTTTTTTTTTAAAGTTGTTTGTTTCCAATATTCTTTCCCCACTGAAACCGATACTGCCTTTCTTTCCCCCTGAGGCTGGGGGCTGGCGAAGTGCCTACTGCCGTGTCTCAGCTCAGCGTTCCATTTTGTCAGGATGAGCACTTAGTCCTGCAGGCTTGGTGGGATGGGGTGAGAGGGTGGCCCAGCAAGCAGCTCAGCAGCTGACCGAGGCCTTCATAAGAAGCTGGGGAGCAAAGAGGAGAGCGAACACCCACAGAAGGAGCCAGCATAAAGGATGTAGAAAAGAGCAACCAGCGGGGAAGTGTTTAGATTTAGTCTCTCGGGGAAAGAAATACCCAAAAGTACACGTCCCAGATGTCTGACTGCACTCCAAACTTGTTTATGCTGGATCCTGAAATACAGCTTCCTCGGTGACCTTGAGTGTCTTAGTTACTCAGTGTGATGCTCTGCAGGAAGATGGGTGGTCACGTTTATATGGAGGGCATCGGAGGCTTGAGACTGGAGCTCGTTAATATCTGTAGTACACAAGAACTGTTTGAAATATTTAAGTCCTTCTCTCTGATCCATCTCATCCATGGGAAGTGAGCTTGAGACGATGCACTGAAATGACTCAGGCCTGTGTCCAAATCAGTGCAATGGCAACTGATGGGAAATGAGTAGAAAATGACTATGAATTTCTTTCTTTCTTTCTTTTCTTTCTCTTTCTTTCCTTCCTTTTTCCTTCCTTCCTTCTTCTCTCTCTCTATGTAGTGCATATACATGTTTGTATGGATACGTAGACACACATGCACATGTATAGAGGCTAGAGGTTGATGCTAGGTGCCTTTCTCTGGCTCTACCCACTTTCTTTTCTTTTTTTAAAAAATTTTTTATTAATTTATTCATATTACATCTTAATTGTTAGCCCATCCCTTGTATCCTCCCTTTCTTTCCTCCCTCCCGCTTCCCCCCCACTCCCTTCCCCTATGTCTGTGACTGAGGGGGACCTCCTCCCCCTGTATATGCTCCTAGGGTATTGAGTCTCTTCTTGGTGACTTATTATCTTTCCTCTGAGTGCCACCAGGCCTCCCCATCCAAGCGACATGGTCCAATATAGGGCACCAGAGTTTGTGTGTGGAATACTACTCAGCTATTAAAAACCAGGAAATTCCGAAATTTGTGGACAAATGGATTGAACTAGAAATTATCATAATGAGTGAGTTTACCCAGAAGCAAAAAGAGTCAAATGGTATATACTGACACTAGTCCAAGGAGTACGCCCCCATGAAAAACTTTACCTACCAGGAAAGTGGGTCAGAGGGGAGGAAATCCTATTGAGACTTTAGGGGTGAGAAGCCTGGGAGAATGAGGAAATAGAAGGATCCAGAGGGTCCTGGAAAACTACAGGCGGGTCTGGGCCCTGGGGTCCTCCTCAAACTATGGCACAGGCAAGGAAAATATAGGCAGTAAACTTCGAACCCCTACCTAGTCTAGCCGATGGACAGGACATTCTCCACCGTTAAGTGGAGAAGGAGATCTGACTTTCCCTCTTTCTTTTCTGAGATGAGGTCTCACTGAACCTGGAGCTCATTGACTCGGAGTTCCAGTGAGCTCCAGGGATCTGTCTGTTTGTATCTCCCCAGACCCGAGATTGCAGATGTGTGCTGCCTTTTAAATGGGTACTGGGGATTTGAACTTGGCTCCTTATGATTTAATGTTGATCGCTTTATTGACTGAGCCATTTCTCTGGGCCCTTCCTCCATCCTTAAACTTCATATTTACCCTTCTAAAAGTAGGGTTTAGGTATAATAGATGCCATCCTCATCGCTGACATTTAAACACAAATTCTTTCCTCATGACCAATAATAACCCTGTTCATCAATGATAGGGGATAAGCTGATGACTCCTGTCAGTGCTTGACAGTTTTGACAAGCTAGAAAAAAAATCTGGAGTCAAATAAGTATATTTGGGCATGAAACATTGATTTAACGATTCATGAAACTCTGTCCTGTCAATACTTTTGGAAGTTGCTCACCTGCACTTCCTTCATATTAGATAGTTTTTCCTTCTGGGGTTTCTGATGGGGTTGAAGACTAGCTAACTACATTATTCATATAAATTTACTTAAAAAAAACTTTAGACATTAGTATAAGAATCAGGATAGATAGTAGAATACTTTCTTAAAAATTGTTAACTACAAATGGACTGACTGGTCCTTGTAAATGCGACTTACTGGATAATTCTTAAAATTATTTTGTTGTATATAGCTTATTTTATTTAATAGAAAGGGGGAGATGAAGGAGAGATAAACATGGTTTTTGTTTAGATCACAAGTAGGGGATGAGAAAAGACTTGTGAGAGAGCAGGTGATGTTTATCCCCTTAGAAGTCGAACCACTGTGTGGGGTTGTTAATCAGCTGAAAAACATCCTTAAACAAATTCTGAGAGGAGGTATAAAAATGAGCCAAAAACAAGAGGCAGGGCTTTTGGAGACTTGGGATAGTTTTGGCTGTTCATCGATCCACTTTGAGACACTCCTGGATAGAGCCACTTGAGGGAAGTCTTCAGGACTCTGGGCTCCAGCTGAGGTTCCAGCTTCTGGTTGCTCGAAGTTCCAGCAGAAGAAATCCTGCTGATTACGCCAGGAGAATCGTTCCTTGGAACTGATATCCTGACAGTTTCATTATTGTATTCTTTAATCCTCTTTTCCTATTGTTTCGGTTAGTTGGGTTATAAGCGAAGTACTCTCAGTTAATAAGTTTGTAATAAAATATATTTGCTAAGAAAATTGAGCCTACACAAAACAGCAGTCTTCCACCAGTGAAGGAGAACTCATGGAAGTATGGTTTGGCCTTCCATGGTGATGGAATCCAAGAACAGACAAGGCTTTGTTCTGCTATCCCAGCTGTCACAGGGGGTGTCAAAGCTAAAACATGGCCATGGAGACAGTATCCAGCCCCTGCTCCATAGCAGCAGTGAAGTGAGTACTCAGGGCTTTCTTAGTGTGATCTCTGCATATTCTTAGAGTCCAACCAGAGCTCTGAGCAGCCAGAACTCCTTCCCACCTTTTCCTCCATTCTTTGTTTGCTTCCATTGCACTTCCGTGTAGAATTTACTTGACAACAGACAGCCCTTTCCCCTTAATCAGTCCATTAAGTATCAGGTGTAGGTCTGTGGACTGTGAACTGATTCCCAGTGCATAAAAATCAGCCAGGATCCAGACAGGCTGCATATAATAGCCTTGACATTTGCTGTGGTGGGGGATGTCCTAGGCATAGCTTTTTAGAAACTTCATGTCTGTCTGTATTTTTCCATTTAAGAATAAACAGGGCTTTCTGCCTCTTTCATACACTTCCCCACCTCCATGCGATGCACCATTGGCTAATTCTGGAAGAGATGCTCCGCCATATTGCATCTTCAAGCATAGAGATGATTGTGTGTGTGTGTGTGTGTGTGTGTGTGTGTGTGTGTGTGTGTGTGT
>OU015747.1:129991035-130006115 GCA_907169655.1 Acomys percivali
TGTGTGTGTGTGTGTGTGTGTGTGTGTGTGTGTGTGTGTGTGTGTGTTTCTCTAACAGCCACAGTAAGTTCTATGTGCTCTAGGGCTTTTTGGCTCAGTCCGCTGGTTAGTTCTTATTGTTAACCTGACACATCCTAAAATCACCTGGGAGGAGAGACCTCAATGAAGGACTTGTCTAGATCAGGTTGGTCTCTGGGCACATGTGTGGGCCATTGTTTGGATTGTTAATTGATGGAAGAGGACCCCGCCCACTGTGGGCTGATGGTCCTAGGCTTTATAAGGAAGCTAAGCAAGCTGCCCAGAGAGCAATCAGAATTCAATAATCAGTGTTGCTCTGTGGCTTCTGTTTGAGTTCCTGTCCTGACTTCCCCCAGTGATGAATTGTGTGACCTGGAAGTGTAAGTCAAATAAACCCTTCCCTCCTCTAAGGTGTTTTTGGTCGACATGTTTTATCACAGGAAGAGGAAAAGTAAACCTGGACACTCAGCCTTTGACCATTGACATATATCTGAATGTCATTTGTTGGCTGTTGACTCAAGGGAAAAGAGGCTCAAGGCAATTACCTTGGTTTTGCTTTTTTACATTAAAGATGGGAGCGAAGAGTCCACGGCCCTCACTCTGTCTCCACTCTGTCTTCAGCTCATGTGGAGATGGAACCCAGAGCTCCTTCCTGCTTGGGGACCCCTCTCCTCCCTCCTACCACCTCTTAGCCTTCCCTGACAGTTGTCTGGGGAATGTCAGAACTCAGCACAGCAAGCCTTTTATCCCTGTCTGTGCCTCTTGTCACAGGAAGCTGGAGGTTGGGTCAGTCCTCATCTGCTCTTTACATCCCAACTTCTCACTGTGATAGTGTGGAATGCACGTTCCATTATCAGAGAAAGTCTCAGTGCCTTTGGCCTCTCTTCTGCAAGAGGCTTTGATCTTCACTTTCTAACTTCTCAGATCACATCTGTTCTCTCCCATGCCCTTGACCACTAGGTTTGGTGTCTCTTCTTCCTTGCTATTTCCCACCGTTGTTCCCTCAGCTGAAAGGAACAGAGAGAGAATGGCTTTGATAAACACTGTGTTTATTTGGGAGCAAGCAGATCAGCACCCCTCTTTACACTCTTGGAATGCAAAAATGATGTTAAATTAACTCCCAACTTAAAGAAGAATTAAAAGCTCTTTTTTAGAAAGTGTATTTTTATTTTTATTGTGTATGTAAATTCTAAGTCAATTGTGGAGCTCTTGGTCCTCTGCTTTTTTCTGTGTACTCACTCTATGCAACCCCGCCCATCCTATAATTTTAGTACTTTTTTTTTTTAATTGACTGCCTCAATTATATCTCCAACCCAGATTTTATCCCTGAACTTGACTTAATAGCTTATTGGTCCATTTGTGCTGCTATAATGTAGTACCACAATCCTGGTGACTTATAAACAAGTTTAATTGTTCAGAGATCTGAGGACTGGGAAGTTGAAGATCTAGGCACTGGCAGATTTTATCCTGCTCATAAATGTCCTCTTCTTCTCATGCACTCCCATGGTGGAAGGGCATGGCAGTTCTCTGGGGCGTCTTTTATAAAGGTTAGTCCTCATGCCCTTGGGTCCCGACTACTTTACACAGGTCCAAGTCTATAGTGCCACCACCTAAACGCCAACTTAGTGGACTTTTCGGACATTCGTTCTACTACAGCAGTCGTCTTCCACGTCCCTCCAATTTACCCCACTGTAGCCGAGCTGGTTTCCTCCTCTTCTTAATCACAGTGACTCTCTCAGGTAGGACCTTAGAATGCACCCAGTGCCCTGCCTGGAGTGCTGCTTCAATGTGCTTGCTGTAGCTCACACCCACTTCTTTCAGGTCTCTGCTTAAGTAGAGAGGCCACCTGTCCCCTCTTGAGTCAGTCTCTTACTCTGGTTCCCAAAGCCCCCTTTCCTCTACCCTGCCGCATTGTTTTCTGTGTGTCACACGGGCTGCTCATTTACTCCACAGCAGCATGGTTTGGTTTTGTTTATTGACCCATCACTGTTTCTGGGGGCTCAATAAGTTCATTTTCATATTGCTGCATGGTGCTATCACCACAGGAACGCGTAGCCATATGCTTCCAAACCTCCATGTGCTTAGTTAGGTTTATGTCTTTCTCTTCAATTGTAAATTTATTCCCATTTAGTGACTGAACAAAATAATGAATATGCAAGTGAATCATATTTCCTCCCTTATTAAGTTTTCAGACACATATAAATGCACCTAAACTTGTAATAAAAGATTCCAGAAGATTTTATAACATGTTTTTAGTCGATGGCTGTAAATAGAAATGGTTTAAATAACATTAACAAGTTATGGTCTGGCTAAAGGACCATCGTATTTTGAAGAGGAAAACATCAATAAGGCCATTTTACTACTTCCCCAAACCTTTGAAATACACAGAACCCATTAATGTGGAAGCATTTAATAGAAATAAAAGGAAACAACAAAAATTCACTGTGATAGTAACTGCCAAGAGTTTAAAGGTTTTTAAATAATGGGCTCGATAATATTGGATTAATGAATTAGCTACTCAGAAAAATGGCCAGACTCTATGAACAATGAATCAGGTTATACTATCTGCAAAAACAGCAACTAAAATTCTGCTTGTAAATAATAATGTGGAGAGATCTGGAATGAAATCAAGCCATTGTCACAGTTGGGCTGTGTTTTCAGCTCTCAAACCCAGGAGAGCTAATATTGACTCTAACTGTATTTGAAGCTCAAAGGACACACAAATGAAGTCCTTTGAGAACGAGCTTTTGTGAAAAGTCCAGTAAGGAACTGCATGAGAAACCAGTGTCCAGAGGCAGATTCCCAAGGGCTTTGTCTAGGAATAGTTTCAAGTCTTGTGGGCCACCTCTTGGCCTGGCCATTGTGGGTAGGCAATCCTGAGCACAGTTTGTGACTGCAGAGTCACCTGGCCTGCTGCTGAGTTGGTGGACACACTAAGTTCAGGTCAGGTGGCAGCTCAGTCTGCCCAGAGGTACATGTTGTATGCCTGGAAACATTCCTGTCACTGCAGCGTCATTGAGCATAAGACCTTGCCAGGTTAAGAGTCTTTTCTTTGTGGAGGAGGTTCCTGGAGATTCCCAACTCCTTCTGGACAGACAAGGCTTGGAAGCACTCAGGAGTGGTCCTCATGTGACTGCACGGCTACTGGGAGACACGTTAGCCCACTCTGCAGCCTGCCTTGTCTCAGACCGTAGGAACTGTGAGTGGTTTATAAGAATGTCGTGGGTGACACTCTCATGCCTGCCACTTTCCTGACTGTTGGTCATGGTTAAATGCCTGTGCCCATCCCCAAACCATCAAAACCCAGACAAAGCTTTACATGAGCTTTCTTCCAGATGTGAATATCCTGGTGCTCGGGAGGTATGCTATTGTTCTGTGTGCCACGGGACACTCCGGCTTGACTCTTGGAACCCAGGTCTGGGCTTTGAGAAAAACTGCTGGGTAGGCAGGCCTCTGTTCAGTGGGGGACATCTCTTCTAGTCTGCAGCTCTGGGCTAATCCAAGACTGCAGAGCAGGTATGTTCGACTTCTTCTGAGATGCAAAGACTCTGAGCAACCACCTCCAAGCCCTCTCTTCACTTGGCTTGCCTCTTAAGTGGACTTATTGCAGATGACAGAGACTTGGCCTCTTTTTCTGGAAGGTTCCATTTGTCTGCCTTCCCATCACAGTGAGACAAAGTGCCAGGGAAATGACTTCTCCCAAGAGTTTTGTGAGTGTGGACACAGGACTGTGATGTGGGCACAAATAAAGAGCAGGCAGAACCTGAGCTGCTGTGGTCTTTGTCTGTTTGGATCCATCTGTGGTGACACTTAGCTGAAAGCACACCTCTGGCTGGACAGAGGGTCGGGGAATGGAGACGGACTTAGGACTGGGCTTGGTACTTTCATCTTAGCCCTTCGTGCTTGAATACTTACCTGGGCAGTCCTCTTTGCTCTTTTGTACTGTCACCTCTTTTGACACTTAGGCCTTGAACCATTTCATTAGCTACGGACTGAGACATGCACTGATAGGGCCTGGCTTACCTCCTGGCTGTGCTTTTTCTCATATTAAGCACAGACAAATCTTGGCATTTTGTGTTTGCAGGGCTCATCATCAAGTCCTTATGTGCCTGTGATTCGATTCGATTACATACCCATGTTAATACCCAAGGAAGAGTAGTCAATGTGCCTGTTTGATAAGGAAACTCCACCTCAAAAGACTGAGAGAGGTGGGCACTGGGGAGATAGTTCAGTAGTTAGTGTGCCTGCTGCACAAGCCTGAGGGCTAGAATCCCCCAGAAACCCATGTAAATGCTAGGTGAGTGTTGTGGCCTATATGCAATTCCAGCCTCAAATGACAGAAATAGACACCACCACCACCACCACACACACAGTGGCTAGTAAGAGTGGCCATATTGTTGAGCTCCAGATTTGAATGAGAAGCTGCCTCAATGAATAGGGTTTGAGGGATTGAGGCTGATTCCTGACAGCAACTTCAGGCTTTTCCATGCATGCCTACACACATGTCATAATATGCATACCTATACATGCACACTATGCACATGCACGCGCATACTTGAAACATCAGGGAAAAGATTGAATGACTTGCTACGGTGTTAAAGCTAGAAAATAGCAAAGCTTATAACATTAAACTAAACCCGAGTCTTCACAATGAAGTCCAGGCCTATTCACTGAATCCCCACATGAGGAAGGCCAACTGCTTTCTCTCTTGAATCTTTTATTAATGTTCTGCACTATCTGTAAGGTCAGGGGCACATTAACTTTCTAACACGTTCCAAAGGAATCAACAGGAGATAATAAATAAGCAAGGATCAAATGACGTTGTTGGATGAAAAGATAAGCGAGTGAATATACTGAGTGAATGACTAGATCACCCTGGCAAAGCTTTTGGAACGCGCTGCACTGCAAAATGCTATTGTGCATTTTAGGATTGTGGTCATGTGCAGAACGTCACCTCAAAGCCTTTTCTTTCTTCCGATTGATGGTTAATATAGATAGGCCACCTGAGGTTCACACCAAGCTTCTCTGATAATTATTGATGAATCCTTAGCCAGAAGTAAAAAAAAAAAAAAAAAAAAAAAAAAAAAAAAAAAAAAAAATCAAAGCCTATTTAAGAAGCTCTTGCCTGGGATTCTCCCATTCTCATTTCTCCCCTTACAGTTCCCTAGGAAATACTCAGAGAAGAATTCTTGTGATTCAGATACTTCGGTAGGCTACACAAATCACTCTATAAACAGGTCACAGCTCTTTTTTTCTCAAGATCAAACTAGACATGTGATAGAGGCAGATATGGGAAAAGAATGAGCTTTCTTTCTATGTTTGAAAATCTTAAAACTTTCCAGCCAGGCCTTTTCCCTAAAGCTTATTATGGAAGAAAGGAGGGTCACTGAACCCAGCGTGGCTTGGTCCTGGGAGTTTGACTGGTATCATGCAGGGATGATGAAACGACAGGAGTCGGGCACTCAGAAAGCTGGCATTTGGTGGGCTGTGATGGTGGAGCCTATCACACAACCCGGATTGTCACCGAGTTTCTCATGTACAGTACACACTTGGGAGAGGCTGGCTGGTCTCAGAGGGAGGTCTCTGTATGGGAGCAGTCTCAGGTTGCAGTCTCTAGGAGAAGGAAATGGTGGTTGCTAGTTTTTGCACGCGTTGCTCAGTTGTTCACCAACACTAATCCTGGGAGCAGGGGAAAGCTTTGCCCGGTCCAGGGATCTGAGACACTGGGTCCACGGCCATGTCAGCAGTACACTTTCACTTGGGACTTCCTCTTCCCACAGAGGGCAAGGAGTGAGAGTTTCCCAGGATCTATGTATTCCTTCCTCCTCAAATAAGTAAGCAAAACTTTAGTGAGAAAAAGCTAAATTGGGACACCATAAGGAAGGAGGTCTAGGAGTTGTTGGTTTGAGTATAGACATCTCATGCTAGATTTTTATTGGATGTTCTCATCTGTTCCAAGATGTGCTGAGTCATCTCTTGTGTACCAAGGATAGAGATAAAGGTGTGCAGTGAGGGTTGGGGAGATGGACCGATGGGTTAGGTGATGTCTGGTAGCTTTGTAAAAGCTGGTGCGAGAGAGTGGCCTGTGATCACTGCCTGCATGGAGGCAGAGACAGTCAGATCTCTGGAACTCACTGGCCAGCCAGCCTAACCAACAGATTAAGCAAAACACCAAGCTGAAAGACACTGCATGCATAGGACACTTGTTCACATAAACATAGAGTGTAACACACGTGCGCTCAGCCCTGACCTCTAAGGGTCTCCTCCAGCCTTGGGCATTTAGGTCAGAGTCTTTGTGAGTTTCCTCAAACAAACCAAAGCCACCATGGACCTGGTAAATGATCTGAACTGTGTAAATGTGTGTGTGTGTGTGTATGTGTGTGTGTGTGTGTGTGTGTGTGTGTGTTTTAAACAAAGAAACCCTTTGTCTCTTCTGTAATTGTACTGAATTACATCTTCAGATGACTTTGTCTTCTTGTGGCACTGGTTTTCCTTCTCCCAAAGGGAAGCTGCAAAGTTACCACAATGTGAAGTTTGACCAGAGGTTTGAGATGATTTTATAGACAAAGCCACCTCCGTTGTCCCCATTGCAACCCCGGACAAGAGACAGATGTAAATGACAGCTTCCAGAAGCAGTTCTTGAAGCCATGCACCAGATCCAAAAGTCCTTTCTGTTGCAAGCTTGCTGAGAAACAGCTGGTGGCTCTCTGAGCCATGTCATGGCCGCCAGGAAGGGTGATGTCTATACTGCCAATTAGAGGGAAGGAAGGAAGCTGGGACAAGTGGTCCAGGATGTGACCTCCATGAGCATGTGGGGGTTTTTGTAGTCTGAGGGATGTCACACATGGTCCAAACACAGCTCCACTGTCAGCTCTGATGAGTTGAGCAGCAAGGGGATTAGCCAGTTAGAGTTTAATGTTTTATGTCCAAGGGAAACTAAGGGAGGGAAGAGCCAGGCTGTGTATAAAATGCCGGCCTCCTTAACCATGCAAGAGACCTTCTTCCACTGAGATTCAGTGGAAGGATCCTGTGAGAGGTCAAAGGTTAGGGTTTCTGCCATGATGTAGAATTATTTGGAGTAGATAATTATTTATTAATGGTCACAGAGGGGGTCCATTCTATGCTCTGTAAGATACTCAACAGCATGGTTGCCTCTACCCACTAGCTGTCACAGTCTCCTCCAAGCCAATGTAGAAAACAAAACAAAGCAACTGAATAGTTTTTAAATGTCGGCTGGGGGTCAGAATGGCAGTCTCTGGGCACCCTTGGCAACCAGAGGGAACTGAGCGAGGAATACTCATGTGCAGTTCTGCCTTTAGCATTTAGGCTGCACCCCAAGGACCACTCATCATATCTGGAATATTCTTTGTAAAGAGTGGTCAGCTAGCACTACATTTCTACAGGAGACACAGTCACAGAATAGGACACGGATTTCTCATCTGTTTCTGTCAAGGCTACGGCTAAGATCTCTCTCTCAACTCTAGCTAATATCCAAAGCTCCTCTCTCCCTCCCTCCCTCTCTCTCTCTCTCTCTCTCTCTCTCTCTCTCTCTCTCTCTCTCTTTCTCTCTCTCTCTTTCTCTCTCTCTCTCTCTCTCTCTCTCTCTCTCTCTCTCTCTCTCTCTCACACACACACACACACACACACATATACATGAACCAATGAGGCAGGTGTCCTTTCTCCTCTTCTCAGATCTGTCTCCCTTTCCCCGTGTTGTTCTGTAGCCTCCCGGAGGGCCCATTAGCTCATGGATTACAGAGCCCCTTTCCCAAGATTCCACCACTTGCCTGCTGAGAGGTTTCCCAGTCAGGGAGCCATGGTAAAGCAGCATCTTGACAAAAGTGGCTGAAGGGATATGGGGGACAGGCAAGCCCTCCTGTCCTGTCAGCCTGGTTACCATCTTGAGAACAGACTCCAGGGGGGCAAGAATGGAGGTTACCATGGAGATGAAACATCATGGCATGCTTTCTGCCTCCTGGGAATTGGCTCTGATTGTGATGATAGAACACGTACCTCTCTCATAAGGAAGTGTTTGCTGAGTTGCATGACTCGGAACAGACTGATGCTGTGCGCTAGCATTAACCAGTAAGAGAGAGCCACAGTAAATGGCATGCATTTAAAATGTACCCTTGGCACATTTGGACATAAGTGCACACACCCATAAAGCCATCCCTTGTCAATAATGAGCAATTCCTTTACCCTGCAGAAGTATCCCAGGGTTTCAGTGGCAGGTAAAGACTGTCATCAAGGCAGGGACCTCAGTAGGGACATAGAGATGGTGCTTGGGGGAAAGAGGGATCCAAAGACTTCTGTGGGACAGAGGGGGAGCCCATGCTGACCCTACAAAGAAATTCCCTTGAGCTGCTGGGACAGGGTCTGACAGCCAGCTTGAGGAGGCAGGTGAGGCCTAGAGCACCAGCCTCCAGGAAGGTCTTTCTGTTATTATTACTGAAGTTGAAATATGATCTACTTAGTGTCTCCTATGTGTTCCGCTCATGAATTATTTCTAATCCTTACAACTCTATAATCTGGGTGATATTTCCCATTTAGCAGTTGACAGAATGAAGGCTCAGGGCTGCTTTGCAGGTATCATATGGCTTCTAGGAGCCAGGACAGAGCACTTTCCCATGCCTGCGTCTTTCACCTTCTGCACTCTGGTGGTTACCTCATATTTTGACAGAACTGTTCTGTTTTGTTCACTTGACTTTCTGAGTGTGTGCTCCTCACCCCTCTCTCTAGGTGCACTTTGGGATGTCCAAGAGCATGGTGATGGCATCGGCTCAGTTCTAGTGACAAGGGAGGCTGGTGATGTTTCATGGTCAAAAGCAGAGAACATGCATGTCTGTCTGTCTAAGCAGGCAGTTATTGTCTACAGCACCATTTCATGTCCTGTTAATTGCTTTGCCACCTGCCCTTGGTGACGCTGAGCTCCAGGCATGTGAGACAGTCGTTCGCACAGAAACGGCACACACATTCACATCTCTGCAGCAGTCCAGAGCAGAATCACACAGGCTGGTCACAATTGTGACATCTCAGCCTAATTTAGTTTCTTATGTAAAACAACTTTGGTCTGACATTTAACATCTCTCCCTTTGGTGATTCTTTTTCCTTGGTCTCTCAGAGCTCATTACCCACCATGCCTTTATGCCTTTACATTCTTTTTTCCACCCCCCCCTCTCTCTCTCTCTCTCACACACACACACACACACACACACACACACCAGGATCTACATTCATGTGACTTCATTACTGAGGAGGTACCACCGGCCCTCAGAACAGACTAACAATGGTGACAAATCTTGGGTCCAGGAAAGGCAGCCAGGAGTTTCTATTGAAGTTGCACGTTACTGAAGTAGGACTTCCAGCAGTCTCTTACATAGGCTTCTTGCTGTGGAGAATGTATCCCCTGCCAATCAGAGGGACCTGCTCAGGGACTCCCTTCACTTCACACATTGCCTCAGAGAGAATGGCAGAGCCCCCCCTCCCCGCTCCGCCCCCAGGAGGCTGAGTACCCTTCCTGCAAGGAACAACAGCACATCATGACTTTGTCCCACACACTCATGGGTTGCCTGGCTCCTCTCCAGAGGGAGGCACAGCCGTTGTGTTGTCCATGGTTTGGGACTTCCACGAGCAGAAGGAATAAAGGATACTGACTTGAGATTTCTCTGCTCATTCTTGCTGAGTAGATCCAACACACTAAGAGGATGAAGGAGACTCTGGAGGGTGTCATCTTAGATTCCCCCTGAAGCCCCACCCCCTCTTTTAAATCTCTTCCATCAAACCCCTTGTGGAAAATGACATGGAAACCCAGAAAGCTGAAAGCCCATAAAAAGCAGGATCTTCTTGGAGGAAGAAGTGTTTGGGGGCAGATACCTCTGATTTCCAGTGTTTAAACTGTCCTTGCTCACAGGATGAGTAAGTTCTGTCACACTCTCTTGAAGTAAAAAAAGAAACCTCACTTTTCTGAGAGACACTTGCGTCCAAGTAATTTGGACTCTAATGGGAACAAGCTATTATCCTTGGGTTTACTCTAAAGTTTGCCACCTATTAATTTATAAGCTTTCAGTTTTGCAATTTGCCTTTAGAAGACTCATTAATAAGGACACAGATCAGCTATAAAGAGCACCAGGGAGAAAGGACTGGCAGCAGGAAAGGTGTCAGGGTGGGATGCAAGCCCTAGGCCAGTGGGGAGTCTCCAGGGTGTGAAGGTAGATTCCCTTGATCTGGAGGCTGCCTGCTGTGCAAAAGAAAACATCTCTTTCTCAGGGCCCCATCGTCTATTCTAAGCCTCAAGGGACAATAGGGGGAGAAACTTCAGGAACAAAGTGGAAAGAAACTGCTTTTGAAGACCAGCTTAAATCTTGCGCAGCCTGTCGCTAGAGGCCCCTGGAATAATAAACCAGGAGCCAACATCACCAGGAATTTGTACAACACATGCTGGATGTTGACTCCAGCTGTTGCCTTCATCGTAGACCCAGAGGCTTTGGAGGAACACACGCAAAGCACTCTTTTGGCTAAAATAATGCACAGAATCGCCCTGCCCTCAACAGTGGCATTAGCATTTATCGCTAAGCAACCTACTCCTTGGAGGCTGAGATGCGGAACAGAAAGCAACCAGGAGCATCCATAAACAGCACTGTTTGCCTGGCCAGTATTTTCTTGCCTGAGCCCTGCAGATTCCACAGCCCTCATTACCAGTCCCTCCTCGTCCATTGAGAGTCTGCTACCACCTGCTTGCTAGCGGGGCCAACCTCAGTGAACCAGGAACGGAATACTGGCCCGGAATCTCTCAGCCGTACTGATGATTCAGGAATGATGGTTTTAGTCCATTCTGTGCAAATGCTACTCTCTTAGAAATTTAGGGCAAGGATGAGAAGATTAGCTGAGGCCAGAGAATATCTATTCTGATACTAAGGAAGAAACCGTAAAAGGAGGCTGGCCACTCTTAGGAGCAATGAGGTTATGACTGGGTAGCTGTCTCAGCCTGAGATTCAGAAGCCTCTCCTTTCAGTACCCCTTTAGCTAGCTGGCCTTCACTGTAGTAAACACCCGAGAGGACCAACTTAAAATTGGAAAGCATGTATTTGATATCATGGTTTAGAGATGTCAGTCCACAGTCTGGGTGGGATACTACTGTTTTTAGCTCTCTAGTGAGGCTATCAGACGGCAGCTGGGGAGAGTAAAACTGAACATGTCCCCACCAGAAATGAAAGGGGGTACAAAGGGACCACGGTCCCTTTCAAAGGACCACTCAGATATCCTAAGGACCTTTCATCAAGTCCCTTCTCTTAAAGGCCATAGCAGCACTCTCTGGGGACCTTACTCAGGTCATGAGACTTTGGGGGAACATTTAAGATGCATATTTTCAGAGACTCATTTATAAAGAGTGAGCAGGTGATGGGCATAGGATGATTTGTTAGGTAACTGCTTCAGCCTAGATTTTGCCCCTATCATTCATTCATTCATTCATTCATTCATTCATTCATTCTACAAGTATTTCCTGTGAGATGCCTGTGTAATAGGCACTATGCTAAACAGTTAAGGACTTAAAAGTCGAAAGAACAGTTTTTCTTACATAGCTGAGAGTCTAATGGAGAAATTAACTGTACAAGTAAACACAACCAACAACAACTTAGGCCTCAGAATTGAAGTTTGAAAAAGGAGGGACGATGCCACCAGATGTGTATTTTATTACAATCGTTGTAGGGGTAGAAGGAAGTCAAGGCTAAGCATGAGGAGGCCATGTGAAGTGGGGAATGCTAAATGCATTAACATGGCTGTGGGCATCAGAGCGGAGGCTAATGGTGGCCTGAGCATGGAAGCAGCCCACAAAGAAGAGGGACCGAGGCCTTCTAGGAATTCCCATTTAGCAAGTCTGGCAACTGGATGTGAGCAAAAAACAGACAAAGACAATTCCAGATTTCTAAGTTGGCCCCTTGATGGCTCAGAATATTATCTGCTTACATAGTGATTCAGGGAATGAAGGAAGATATGGGGGCCAAGGAATTTAGTTTAGTGTTGTCAGTTTGAAGGGTGGTTTTGAAGGGGGTAGCGTTTAGGAGGGCAATCAGGCAGGGGCTACAAGAGGGAATTCCTAAATGCCATGGTAGTGGTGTGGATGGCCGTTGAAGCACATGGGTGTGATTGCCTGGGATGAAGTCTCTCAAATGTGTGTGGCAGTCAGAGTGAGTCATTAGAATGAGAGAGAGCCTTGTAGGTTGTGTCAGGAGACCCAGTTTTCTGAAGTACCCCAAGACAAGTGGCAAAGCCATGATCACACCAGCAAGTCACATTATGGAGTCTTCTTTGTTCTTTTGTAGTCATTGCTAATTGTGACAATTTAGATGTGTGAATGTTGACTTCACCACCGCTTCCTTCTGAGGGCGATTACCAGGCACTCTAACATCTTTTCAAATTCCTCTTCGCGTGAGAGATGAGACAAAAATAATATGGCGTATCTTCTCTTAAAGAAGAGAGTACTGTATATAGAGTTTGGAATATACTCACTGTATAAGACCAGCCCTCTTCCAATGCACACCCTGTGCAGCAGACTCAGACTGCAAACTCTATATTTTAGCTAGAAAAGTTAAAGTTGGGGGTCGTCTTATACGCCGGAAAATACGGCACTCAGAGAATATGGCATTGGTGCCAATGGATCGTTTTCATATGAAGATGGAGGTAATAAGTAGGGGTTCTGCTTGTGTGTGGTTTATGCTGCTCCAATTTCCTGAGGTCTCAGGGTGGGTCAGAAGCAGAACAGTACAACAAATGAGCAAGGCAGATATCAAGCTGGGTGCCTGGCTCTCTTTCTCTGGCTTTGCTAATGCAGCCATTCCTCCTTAGTCCATCTTCTGGGCCTGCACTTATGTCAGGAAAGCCCAGCATGCGTATGTTTACCATGGCTCCAAATGCTTGCTACCATTTGTTTTCAGCCGCATTTGACACTGAATCCCCTCTAACTTAGCACTCATAGAAAATAATGTCTGTAGACCGTTCCTCGTTGAAGTCTTTAGCCATACTAAAATATTTAGAAAAGCCCTAGAAAGGCATTTTGGTTCCCATATGTGTTTCATTCACTTGTTGAAACCTAAGGATGATACAAACCGTTGCAGGGCTTTTGGGTCAGGGGCTGCTCAAGTGAATGACCATCTCTTGGCTGTCAGCCATCAATTGATTCTTCATTCAACAGTTGTCTTAGCCTTCCTCTGCTGGAGATAGCAATGGGTCTATGACAACCTCTTGGCTGCCTGAATCAACATATTGGGGATCTGCCCTGCTGTGATGTTAGTGGGCTTGTTGGCTCTCTTAGGACTAGTGTTGTTGGATATAGAAAAGAGTGACAAGGAGCTAGAGCCCTCAAGGATGGCTTGTGATTCAAAGGGCTACAGAGTCCCCTGGTGTGCCAATATTGATGGATCTTGGAGTCACTACAGATCAGATTAAAGGACTAGCAGAAGGGTGGGCATTTGGTAATCTAGGAGCCAAGAAGGTCTACTGGATGTGAACTCACACAGGACAGGAATCCTCCCCACACCCCCACCTTGGCATGATGTTTGTCATACTAAACTAACATCAATTTGCTGAATGCTGGAAGTTGAGCTATGAACAACAACAGGCTGAATAAAGAAGGGGTTAGACATCAGAGGGGGAACAGTACAAATCAAAGAGAAGAGTGAAAGAAATAGGGGCGGCTCATGAGCTCTGTAGAACATATGTATCTCTATGTTAATTAAATTCAGAATCTAAGCCTAGCACTCCAAATTCAAAATACCACAAAGTGTGCATGTGACTTCTCTTGTATCCTTACTGTGGTATTTCTTCCTGATGATTGAGTTAGCAAAGGTAACATTTCAGACAGGCTCTTATGTAACCAGCATGACCTGGAACTCACTCTATAGCCAAGAATCACCCTGAGCTTCTGATCTTCCTACCCCCGACTCCTGAGCCCAGAAACAGAAGGCTTGCATCACCACATTGGATTTATAGGGTGCCTTAGATCAAACCCATGGCTTTGGACATACTGGCCCAGCATGCTGCCAATTAAGCTACAGTCCCAACCCCACAAAAACATTTTAAACAAGCAATTAAACAGAGACCTCTCGAAGCCCAATAGATTATTAGTGTCTTGAAAGTATATGTGCTTGGTTGTGGATTCTGTTAAAATGCCCTTCTGGTTTCACAGGTTATCTTAAATTATGCAGTGGAATGTGGGAATAACCAAGAGAATGCTGGGATGACCTAGGGACAAAATACTCTCATTTAAAATAACATTTTCAAGTAGCATTTATTGATGGGAAAGTTGTTATTATGTAATGTCATATGGAAAGCAATCAATTATATTGACACATTTGGAGGGCTGTATAAACTCCTTTTGAGTTAAATGAACATTTTCTATAAAACCTTCTATTTGTGGAAAAAAATACATAAATGTATTCTGACTCTTGAAGTGAAAAAAATCATGGACAGCTAAGTGGTCAAGATGTCTGTGGTATTCTAAAATTTTCATCCTTTTAGATCTGCTTTGTTGGTAAACTGAGGTGACAGCCCTGTTCTAGAATGGCCTCCACGGGGTTCTTTTGGGTCCTGCATGCTCTTGAGCTACGACTAAGAACTGTCTGGACAAAGCAGCTGCCACTGAGGAGGATGCCACAGTGAGCCTCATCATGCCTGCATGGCTTCTCCGGGTGGATCCCGATCCTGCCTGACCACCTAGTGTACTAGTATCTTTATAGGCTGCCTTGAGTTTCCAGCTCCCAAGCCCTCCACGCCGCTGCTCTGTGAAGAGGCCTCTTGATTTATTAATCAATTAATCAGTGCACGATGAGGAGCTGCTCAGGATAGTTAAACAGGGAAAACAAAATGCTGGGGCCCATCATCCAGACAGATCGTGATTAGGAACAAACCTCCCACTGGCCGATCTTCCTGCCCACCATGGCTGCCCCGTGTTGCCTTCCATATACACCACTCAGTCCAGATGGGTCTCTGCTCCATAAAAACTGACAGTATTTTTCTGAAGTGTGTGTGTGTGTGTGTGTGTGTGTGTGTGTGTGTGTGTGTGTGTG
>OU015747.1:130006125-130017633 GCA_907169655.1 Acomys percivali
TGTGTGTGTGTGTGTGTGTGTGTGTGTGTGTGTGTGTGTGTGTGTGTATGTGTCCTAGAGGAAAAATGATCCCTGAGATGAGGCTCATCCATTACTCATGATAACTGTTAAACCTTGCAAACCCTGCCAGGCCCCAAACTTGCCACTGTGGGTCCTTTCACCTCTGCATGGCCAGTACTACCCTATTCTGCTTTTCCCACTAATGAATTCATGGAGCTGGAAGAATGTTACAGGAAGGACAGGACACAGTGGAGGAGACAAGGAAGTTACCCAAGGTCACACAGAACTCCAAGGAACAGAACTGGGAAATATTTTGACACCCATTCACATGCCCAGAGCTGTTTATTCATGCAATCTTATTTCTATGGGGCTTAATGCAAAGTGAATGAGAGATGGCATCCTCATTACCCCCACTTGTTTTGCAGATCTGACCTTGGAGCATGAGCTATGAGAGTCGGGGTTGAGACAGAGGTCTCACATGGCAGCCCAGGCTAGCCTGGAACTTACAGCAATCCTCCTCCTCCGCTCCCTAGTGGTGTCATTTACAGATGGGAGTTGCCACAGCTGGCTGAAAAGTTTCAACAGTAGTTTTATGTGAATCTTGTGGGGGAGCACCTGGGACTGGTCAGGAAATCAGAAAGAAGATACAGAAGATGGCTCCGCGTGGGGCCAGGGACAGGTCTTCCTTTGCCTGCGGAGGCGCACCAGCTCGTGGAACAGGCTAGATCCTGGATCTAGAATCTATTAGTTAGCTTCCTTCCCTGTGGCGCTGACTTAGCATACATGCTGCTGAGGCCAAAGTCGGGCAGAATAGAACCTCTGTTCCCGGTCACAAGTGACACTTCCATCCCCTGCCAGCTCTCGGCTGTCCAGAATTAGGCACTAACACCCACTGTGCTGGATGAGGGAGGGAGTAGTGGACATAGGAAAGTCTAAAATGCTCTCCTTTGGCTGAGCAGTGGTGGTACCTAGAGATTGTGTTTTGTTCTGTGTCTTTAAGGTTTTCACCACCTGACTCTTGCCTATGCCCACCATATGATGCTTCTCCTTCTCTGATTTCTTCCTGGCAGGTGCCAATCAAACAGTCAAGCCCTTGGGTTGCAGGCGTCTGAACCGGACTTAGCAGCATTGAGTTACAAGTTGTTCCTTCTTTCTGCTTGTGTGTTCTCTAGGACCCTGCTTTCTCTGCTGTGATCCACGACAAACTCCAGGTCCCCAATACCATCAGGAAGTCGTGGAATGACAGAGACAACCGCTGCGACATTTGCGCCACGCACCTGAACCAGCTGAAGCAGGAAGCCATCCAAATGGTGCTGACCTTGGAGCAGGCGGCAGCCGGCAGCGAGCATTATGATGCCTCTCCAGGCTCACCCCCTCCAATCTCCAGCATCCCCGCACTGGTGGGGTCCCGACACATGGGTGGGCTCCAGCAGCCCAGGGAGTGGGCCTTTGTGCCTGCCCCCTATGCCACCTCTACCTACACAGGCCTTGTCAGCAAACACAGCAGCAAACCTAACAGCCTTGGGGTCAGCAACGGTGCAGAAAAGAAGGGTGGATCTCCAACCCACCAGGCCAAGGTCAGCCTCCAGATGGCCACCAGTCCCAGCAATGGGAACATCCTCAACTCAGTGGCCATTCAGGCTCACCAATATCTGGATGGCACGTGGTCCCTTTCAAGAACCAATGGGGTTACCCTGTACCCCTACCAGGTAAGCATCCCGACAAGCCAGGGGAGTGCAGGGTTTCACTCCTTAGGTACCAAAATGATCTCAGACTCCAGATCTCCCTCTAAAAGCAAGAATCAAGGTAGAGGTAGGATGTATTTCCTTCTTCCTGGGAGCTCCTATTTTAGTGCTTCCTGCTTCTGTGTGAGTTCACAGGGTTCCCACCAGGGAGCTCCAGCCAGACCTGCCTGCTGTGGGAGAGTGTCTGATCTATCAACTCTCATTCCTACCCTCTTCTTGCTTAGCTAATACCTTCTCCGTAAGGGATCTTGTTGGTTTGGGCAGCACCAGGGACTTCCTAGCTACCAGCTGTACTGTGTGGTATAGTGATTAAGAGTGAAAACCTAAAAGTGCTCAGACTAGGCCGACACCCTGACCTGCACACATGCTAGAAAGATGACTTGGCACAAAGGGATCACCTCATCTCAGGCTCCAATCTATCACTTGGGAATTGATATAATAATAGTATGGATTAAACAAAGGTATGTATATATGGCACATAGTGTTTTGTCTACCATCTGATCTGGTGTTACACCTGACCATAGGAAACTTAGAAATTAAGACAAGCCGGTAAGAGTGTTTTAACCCCAAGACTGCAGGAGTTTCCCTAAATTTAGGATTTTTAAAGCAATTAATGAGTCTGCCAGGGCATCACTAGACGGATTTTGTTGTTGTTTTGTTGTTTATAGATGAAGGTCTCTTTGGAATCCCATTCCCACTGTTGGTACCTTCTGAAAGGGATGGAAAACCTTTCATACCTTGGCGGACCTTCACTTTTTTCTGTCTGAGACACCTTTAATTATTTTGGGACCGGTCACAGAAGGCTTTCTTCTGTCCCCTCTTCAGGTTCTGAAATGAGCACATACCCCCAGGTTTCCTTATATGAAAGTAAGATCAGGTCTCAAATCTGGGGAAAAATTGTCCTTACCCAGACATGGTAGTGTGTACGTTGTAATCCCAACACTAGGAAGAGAGAAGAAAGTGGGGCTTCAGGCCAGCCTGGACTGCAGACAGTTCACAAAGCCAGCTCGACGTGCATAGTGAAGCCTCGCCTCCAAAACAACAACAACAACAACAAATCCCCAAACAAACACAAACTAAACCAACCAAGCCAAAATATAAGAAAAATAATTAGTTCTGATTTTTCCCCAGGAGAGTTTTCTATTGGATGAGGGTCAGGGTCAACATGTGTACTCTATCCTGTATCTGCTGTGTAAGGACCAGCACAGACACTCGACTGTCACTGATGTGGAAAGGTGGCCTTAGTCACGGTGTTGGGAATGTAATTGGTATATTGGATAATCTTGAACACCTAGGGTCACTTCTCGTCTGTGCTGTGTCATGTGGGGTGAGCAGCCTTCCCTTATCATATGGGGATCCAAGCTTCCTTCATCAAATGGGTCACCATCTTTCATGGGCGTCAAGAGTTCTCCATTTGTTTTTTTGTAACCAACCAAGAAATGAAGACTTCCTTAGTCGGTTTGAGGCTCGGCCTGGGTGCACAGTGTTTCCATTCACCTTCTACTGTCAAGAGTCCAGCGTTCTAGCCTCACTTCCCTGCAGGAGAAACTGGGAGAGCCAACCCGCCCACGTGCCCACAAGAAAAACAAACCAACCGAGGGCACACAGAGCGGTTTTGTGACATGAGGCAAAAATCCAGGGCAGCATAAAATGTGGCTGATAAAAAGTGAGTACCTTATAGCTCCCCCAAATATTTTTATTTAACCCCGCAGTGGGCCTGGAAGGCAAAGAGGAAATAGTTAGATCTTTTTATAGTCAACGAACACGATGATTAGAGAAAGTGAACGGCCTGAGACTACACAGCCAAAACCAGACCAACATTAGCTTCCTCCTTACCTGGGAACCGGTTTCCCCGCTGTGTTGCTTCCAGCCTCCCTAGCTTGGCCCTGTGCAGTGCCCTATCACCCTCTCTCCCACACATGGCTTCCTTTGAGACCCAGAACAGGCAAGGAAAACAATTCTTATTTTGGCCTGCAGGGGCTGAACAGCCATTTGACTTTTAGATGAAGTTTTGTGTGGCTTATCTACATATATCACATTATATCATATAACTGTGTATTTATATACCCTGTAAACAGGATAAGGAGCCAGTAAGAAAACCGTTAAGGAGACTTCATAGCCTACTCGTGAAAGCCATTGCCTAGGGTATGCAATAGCTTGCTTTTCTTTTTGCTTTTAAATTTGTGGTTATGAGTATCTTGCCAGCATGCATCCATGCACACTAGTGTGTGTCTGGTGTCCGCAAAAGGATGCCGGGTCGCCTAGAACTGGACTTAGGGACTGTTGTAAGCAACATGGAGCACCGAGCGTTCTTAGTCACTGGGCCGTCTTCCCAGCCCCCTTATAACAGATATAAGAAATGATGCATTTGCAGCAGAGAAAGGTTTATTGTGCTTACAATTTTGGAGGCTTCAGTCAGTCCGTGGTCAGCCGGCCTCTGCATCAGCTACTTTCCTTGCTGTTCTGACCGAGTACCTGACAGAACAACTTAAGGGGAGAAGGTTTAGTTGAAAATGGCACAGTCCATTAGGGCGGGAACGTATGGAGGCGAGTGGCTCCATGGCAGCATGCGGCTGGGATGGCTTCCGATCTCACATCGTGACAGAACTGAAGCAGCATGGGAGTTCTACTGCTCATCTGACTTTCTCTTTCATATAACCGAGTTCACGGTTGGACTCAGCTCCTCAGCTGATCTTACTGAAAGTAAGCCCACAGATGTGGCCAGAGGTCTACTTCTCATGCGTTTCTAGACCTCAGAGTTTGTCTCTGTCTGTGGTGAGACAATCTATGCATTACCTCAGTGCTAGGAAGTAAGAGAGGATGCCAAAACCTGCTCAGAGCGTGCCCCCAATGACTAAAAAACCTCACATTAAGCCCTACCTCTTAAAGGTCCTACCGTCTGTCTCCCAGTGATGCTGTTCTGGGACCAAGCCTTATCATCTGGGTCCCTGGGGAGCAATCTGTATGTAAAGTAGAGCTGTCAGGAATAGAACATGTATTCTTTTCATTTTGGGACAATTCATTTTAAAAAATTATCATTAAAAATATATAATACATTTAAAATATTTTTAAAATTATAAGAAACAAAACATACTTGTTTTTTTAAAACAAATAAGATGAAGACTATATAAAGAGTTTAAATATGAGTTTTGAAAATCCACATCACACAGAAATGAGTTATTTAGTCAACTCACAATTTGTGAACTTGTGATGAGACTCGGTGCTTTGGCTTTCGCTTGATTGACTGGGCATGGTTTTCCATGCTGTTATGTATTTTTCTCAAAAATGATCTTTGGGGCTAAAAGAGTAGCTCACTGGAAGAATGCTGGCTTAACACCTACATGCCCCCCTCTAATACTTAGCACCACAAAAAGAAGTAAAACATGATGTCTGATGTTAACATGCTATCTATATGATGGGCATTTACTCTATGAAGCTTTTCTAATGGATATGGCAGAATATTAGAGTTCAGGTTTTATGAGTGTGGATTGCATGCTCAGGAGAACAGCCTTCTACCCAGGTGGCATTTTTACTATGTCCCTGATAGTGCCAGCGCTATACTCAAGCTACACAGACAATTCACGTTTCACCTTCCACAGTCGAAACCATCAGAGCCAGGATCTGGACTACACTTATGGACTCAGCTACCATACCAGTACTGATGACACTAGGACAAAGAGTTAAGACCACAGCTTTAATATAAATACCCAGAGATGGAGATGCATGAGACGGGACAAGCTACCAGATGCCTGAGGGGAAGGGTGGGGACATGGGTGCATTCCTTTTATAATATATCCACGGTAGTTCTCGTTCTATCTCAGGTGAAAGAGAATTTCCTGCACGCACGAGTATTTTTTAAGCTCTTTGTCACAGGGTAGGCACTGTGCTATTTGTTGGGTGGAGCTGCCTCAGGTTCCTGTCCTGTGGGCCTCAAAGTGAGGGGTAGGTGCCAGGCACATGTGAAGAGGTTGGCAGGTGTGTACAAGGGTGGAGTGATGCTTGACCATTCTGGGACTGTGAGGAAACACTGGGGTCCAGTTCTTGTTGTGCTTTAAGATCAGATTCAAAGGTGCTGTGAACAAAGTCTCATCTGCAAATCATCCTGGATCCATTTTATTGGCATCACCAGAGCTGACCAACTCATGTATTTCCCCTGAGTAATGATTAAAGGGACCGGAGGAAATCTCTCTGGGATAAAGAGATTTGGGGTCTGGCTATGAATCAGTATCCCACATGTTGTGACTGTGTCACCCTGATGCCCCGGGGCGTGGGCTCCTGGGTCTGGCAGACTGAGTGTCTCCTGTTGTGAGCATCTCCCTGCAGTAAATATTCTGTAGTTCATGGTCTTGCCAGCTCGTCAGAGATGGTTGACTGCTCTGCAAGCCAGCTGCAGTATCCCTGCTCACCCATACTCCCACTTCCCTCCGTGGAGCCGATTTCCTCTGGCCCAGGGCCAGAAGTATTCCTTGAGCAGAGAAGCATCTAGAATTTAATGAATATTGAGGATGCAGCCACACTTCCGGGAACCTGAGCTGGTGGAGACAGTATAGGAGTGGAGGCTGTCCTTCCAAACCTCTAATGCAGTAGGGATGACAGAGATGAGGCCAGGCTTCCAACAGGCAGCCTACATCCTTTGTGAAGTTTCTGCTTCACACGAGGGAAGGAAAAAAAAACAATTTTGGGAGGCAATGAGATTACCTCAGAAATGATAAACAAAACACAAATGTAGTTTCTTGTGACGTATCTTTGAGAGTTGATTTTGGAGGTGAGGTAAGCGAGGCTTTTCAAAGTTTGAGTTTCTTCTGCCGACTTGCGACACTCTGTGTAGTGTAAATAGGCACAAATCAGAATGTGCATCACTTGGCCATGAGAGTTTTGACACTGAAAGGACGTGAGTGTATTGGTTCGCGTGCTCATCGTAGGTTGACATTATCTCCCTTCGAATGGCAGCTGCTTTGGCCCGATTCACTCTCACAGTGGTTAAGTGGCCGCAGGAGAGACTGGTGATCTCAAGTTGCTGGCATTCGAATCTTCTGTGGGTTGGTATCTGGCTCTTGCACCAAGTGACTAGGAGATCAGACCGAGACTCCTTCTTGGTTTAGAGCATCACAAACTATGGTGTCACAAAAGCCACCATTTTTAGATGGATGGATGGTTGTGTGTTCCCCCCGTCAAGAATGTGTATTTGGCTGTGTATGGTACATTTCCTGAGGATGTGGTAGCTAGGGGGTAAGTCCAAAGGAATGGTCACATCCTATGAATGATGGATATGTTTAGAAAGGAGCTCCCAAATTGTGTCAGGAAGCTTAAACAATGCTTTGCGTCTGTCATGAATTTTGTGTGCTAGGCTAAGGAAGGGCCCCCCGAGAGGTGTTCATGTCCGGGTCAGTCTGTGGACGTGGAACCCTGCCTAGGATTTGGTGGACATGATGAAGGATCTTAAGGTTGTCTGAGAGTGTCTGGGTGGACTCAGTGGAACTGTAAGTGTCCTGGCAAGGGTGAGGCAGGAGGAGCAGAACCGGCGAGGGAGAGGAGGGAAGATGCTATGCTACCAGCCTTGATCACGGAGGAAGGGGCCACAGGTCAAGGAAGACAGGCATCTGGAGAAGCTGGAAGAAGTGAGGCGGCAGATTTTCCCCTCAGAGCCTTCTCAGACTTCTCCAGACCATTGAGATAATAGGTCCGTGTCGATTTGTTCCAGTGGCCTTAGGAAAGCATTTGGTAACTGACAAGCTGATAAGAACAAAAGAGATGAGGTTTGCAGATGATGAAGCACGTGGGCTTTCCATCTCACACAAGGAACTACCTCATCCACTGGGCCGGCCAGCACATCAGCGAGTGGGGTTATTTCATTTGGCTGCCTCCACAGAATAGCTCATACTGCCCCATTGCTTCCCAGTTGTCTCGAATTCCCCCCATTGTTACAGAGCCATAATGACAGGCAAGCCACAGCCACTCTCCACTGGCATCCAGGATGACCATTGTGTAAGTCCCTCAGAGTGTCGAAACTGCAGAAACCATTCCAGGCTGGGGGTGGAGAGCCTTGACTGGAATGCACGGAAGGGTGGTTCTCTTTTCTGTCAGGCCTTTGGAACCAAAAGAACGGGGTCTCATAGGACTGTTCCAGAAAGCAAGTCTCACCTTTCCTGGTACCTTGAGGATCAAGTGTATTTAAAAGTCCTTTGAGGATTGTAGAC
The DNA here is from genome assembly GCA_907169655.1 of Acomys percivali. Taxonomy (NCBI): domain Eukaryota; kingdom Metazoa; phylum Chordata; class Mammalia; order Rodentia; family Muridae; genus Acomys; species Acomys percivali. The sequence continues at coordinate 130,014,068 of OU015747.1, forward strand.
CACCCCCGCCCCCACATAAGTATTGGCTCACATCCGTTTTTACTTAGTAAGTTGAAGACAGGGCCTGGAGGTTTGAAGTGGAGGAATTGTCAGTTGGATTCCTTGAAAATGGAGTTTGCAGTCTTTGGCTGCACACTAGAATCCCTTGGGAGATTTAAAAGAAATTCTCAACGTCTAGTTCACACCCCAATTCAAAAAAAAAAAAAATGAGAACATCTGAGGGTGAGGCCCAGGCCGTACTTTGAATAGTTGAGGCTGGGAACCCCAGCGTTAAGGAATGATTTATCTATCACTGGTCTAATAACTTCACGGAAGGCACCAGTGAATTTATGTAGGAAAGTAGTACATGGTGACAAAATGCCCAAGACAAGCAACTTAGAAGGCAGAAAGAGGCTAGGAGATGTCTCAGTGGGGCACACAAACATGAGGACTCGCAGTCTCCAGGGTGCATGCAAAGCTGCATGTTAGTGCACACCTAGTAGCCCCCTACAGTGAGAGGGGAGCTAGAGACAGGAGATCCTAGAAGTGCACAGACCAGCTAGCCTGGTACATACAGTGGTGAACAAGAGATGCTGTCTCAAATAAGATGAAAAATGAAGTCTGACACTCAAGTTTGTCCTTGGACTTCCACATGTATGCTATGGTGTGCATATGTCCGTACTCACATGTGCATTTGTATGCATGCATGTGCGTGCGCAAGACACACCCACAAGCATGCATACACACACATGAACATGCACACATACATGTTGGTGGGAGGGGAGAGAGAGAGAGAGAGAGAGAGAGAGAGAGAGAGAGAGAGAGAGAGAGAGAGAGAGAGAGAGAGAGTGTCCTTTTTAAAGGAGAAAGATCTGTTACGGTTTACAGCTTCAGAGTTTTCAGCCCCTCATGGCTCAACCTTGTGGCCTTGATGCAGCAGTCTGGGCAAGGGTGAGAAGTTTGCAGTGAGAGCAAAGAGCCAAAGAGGAAGATGCTGAGGTCTCAAGGTCATCCTTAAGGTCCTGTCCTCGGTGACTTACTGTCTCCTCACAAGGCCCCACCTCTTAAAGGTTCTCCCAGTAGTGCTGAGGTGAGGACCAAGCCTTTAGCAAGTGGCTTTGGGGGGAACATTCTAGACCCCTAAATGCATTTATGAAAAGGGAAGAGAGAGCAGTTTGTTAGTTTCATAGGGTCGTCATAACGAATTGTCACCAACTAGGCCTTTAGAACACAATGTTTTTCTCTCAGCTCTGGAGGCTGAAGTCTGAGGCTAATGTGAAGCAGAGAAAGTGTTCCTCGCCTGTTCTAGACTCTGCTGCTTCCAGGCTTTTGATGGCCTATGCCGTAGAACCCGATTGTGGTCTTGTGTCCTACGTTCTCTCTGTTAGAGGGAAAGATACAAGCCATTGGATCTTGAGCCCCCCTCAGTCCAGCACAGTCTCATTTCAATCCTTAACTAGCCATATCGACAAAGACTCTATTTCCAAATAAGAGCATGTTCTGAGTTGCCAAGTGGACATGAATTTGGGGCTGATTCTATTTAACGATAGAGAGGGTGACAGGCAGGTGAAAAGGGAAGTTGGAGTGAGAAAGTGAAGTAGCCACAGACTCTTTCCCCTTCAGGAATGAGCAGGTGCAGGTATGCACAGCTGGGATCCCACTCTGTAGGCAGCAGAGACACAAAGGAAGGGAAGATAAAGAAGACAAAGCAGAGAGTGGGGCGGGAAGAGCCTTAGCCACACACGCACCTTTATGAGCCAAGCAGAAACTCTAGAGCGGACAAGTGAAGTGTGGGCAGCTTGGGGGAAGGGTCAACAGGAACACACTGGCCTTCTCCCCCAGTGTAAACTGCTTCCAGCCAAGTGTGAGGACACAGCCAGGTTAGCAGCAAACAGCACTTCTACAGCCTTCCTTGGGGAGATGAGCTAGAAGGTCTAACCTGACACTCATGGAAGAGGGCCACTCTATTTCCAGTGTCCTGGCAAAGTTAACTTGGTGAGAACAATTTCTAATTTTTTTTCCTTTCTTAGAAATATTCCTAGGCTCTAGAAAGAGGCTGGAAATAGTAAGGAAGATGCTTTGTCTGCCTCAGCGCCTATGTGGGTGGATGGGGTGAGGTGGCGGGGGTCAGGTGGGGAGGGTCAAAGGGCAGAAGATTTTTTGGCATGTCTTCCCTGATTGCAGCTAAGTTAGGCTGGCTGTGGGTAAAGCCTAGCATTGCCACAGCATGGCGGAGGTGGGGGATGGGACAGGGGTGGGGACTGTGGCCAGAGTGGGCTCCGCATCCCTTCTCCTTCAGCCATCTTCCCCAGCTTGTCTCCAACCACAGAGCTTTCGCTTTGTAGCGTCGAGGAAAAGCACCGAGGTGTTTTTTGTCCCACAGTGGGCTGGCTAAGTGGAAGTCATACAATTGTGGTTACTTTCAAGGTCTCCAAGGGTGCTAGGCGTCACAGATTTCCCCCCAAGTGTCACACAGTGAAGGATGGAAAGCTGGGGTCATGCTAGACCTACCGGCTCACACACAGAAGCAACCCCCAGCAGCCTTGCTTGCTATGAAGCCTCCTAACTATGGATGGTTTGTACTTTCTCCTTGGTAAAGTCTCAGTTGTTGATGAGATGAGGTCCCTTGATGTGGCCCTGGGCGTAGCACCCAGTAGCCTCCATGACATCTACTGAAAGCAGAACGCCGTCTTTCTTCAGCCACATGGTTAACTGAAAGGACTCCGTGTGGCTTTTTCAGTAAAGAACTCACAGTTGCCGAAGAAATAATACGTGACCCATAAAGTCAGTGTCAAAGCTACAGCCCTCTGCACAGAAACCAGCTTTCCACAGAGAATGTCACATTTCAAATTGATAAAATTGATAAAATTCTGGAAGACTCTTTGGCCAACTTTCTCCCATGTTGGGGGCGTTTTAAGGAAAGGGGGATACATATATAGACTTGAATCATTTAAACTCCATGGGATCATGGAGGAGACCAATTTAAAATAATACAAAAGAGTAAATACCCTATTGTTTTGGGGCCAGTCTTGAAAGAACCAGGCATTCAGATATGGTTTATGAATCTCATACTGAAAACACACTTAGAGACAGAGTGCTTGAGCCAATCCTTCCTGTTTCCCTACTTAGTCTCTGATTTTAATATCTTTGCTTTCTCACTCATTTACAACTTAATAAAATATAAATTTTCTTTTAACAGTACTCCATAATGTAGAGTTTTCAATAAATGGGAGAGCTTATAGTTTTCCTTCCAGCTAACCCAGCCTGGACATCCACCTAATTAATATCCAATTGCTACCGTGCCGTTCTAACAGTCTTTAGCGTGACGAATTAGCCTGGCTCTGTCTTAGAAAGATATTTGTGAGGATTACTAATGAGTTGTGTATTTCATATGCTTAAGTCACTCCCAGGGAGTAATTTGGGTGTTCAGGAAATCTATTAGGCACTGTTTAGGGGATTGTGAAGGCTATTAAGCCTCTTAACTATAGCACCCTTGGCTTTAAAGAGTTAACCCATCCTTTATGGAGCTTAGGTGAGAGCGTGTGTGTGTGTGTGTGTGTGTGTGTGTGTGTGTGTGTGTGTGTGTG
>OU015747.1:130017643-130040696 GCA_907169655.1 Acomys percivali
TGTGTGTGTGTGTGTGTGTGTGTGTGTGTGTGTGTGTGTGTGTGTGTTTAGGCCAAAGACTTGGGAAGACCCCAAGACAACATCTCTCCCTGAATCCAAAGCTTACAGTTCACTGAATGCCTGCTAGCAACCCCCAGGGATCCCTGTTTCTGCCTTCTCAGAGCTGGGATTTCAGGAGTAGGCTGTTGCACTCAGCTTTTGTGTAGGTGCTGGGTATTGAACTAAGGTGGTCCTGTGTGTGCAGTAAGCTTTTCACTGATTGAGGCAGCGCCTTAGTTTTCTAGTAATGGTGTCCATCCAATCAGGTTCGAGATAGGAACTCACTCCCAGTGATTAGTGGAGCTGAGCATCTTTTACACACCTCTTGGCCATTTGTAAGATCTGGAGACCTGCCTGACTGATCAAAGCCTCAATGTTCTCCTCTACAGAATGAGGTTAAAAACACTAGCCTCCTAAGGTTGTTGGGAAGGTTTCAAATGAAAGTGTGTAGGTCTACCCCGCTCTATCTGCAGCTATCATCTCTGTATCCCTCGGTCGCATCTATAGAAAGACAGGTGGAGAGCCTACACTGAGGACATCTACATAGCCTACAGTACTGACTGCTTGCTGAGCGCAGCTCTCTGCCATCCTTCAGCAACACGCTTAGGGGCCAGGAGGGCTAAGGGGGAGCACCTAACACAGCTATGAAGAGCAGTGGCTGAAGTGATGAGCTAGGAGCATGGAAGCATTGCTCAACTGATCAGGCCTCGGATGCTTTTAGCAGCGGCCTTGTGGTTAGTCCCTTGAACACGGGCTTTGGCAGAGCCACGACTCAGTCACTGCCCACTTCAAAGGCAACGGAGACTGTACCAGACTTTTTGTGGGAGACAAGCCTGCATGTTCTTATCTAAATAGCATTTTGTTGGGAGGTGGGTACTTTAAGCATTAATTACTGCTATATCAGGATAGGTGGCCCTCTCTGTCTTGGTACTATTAAAAAGCAAACCAAACCAAACAGTGCTCAATTACAGTTTATGACAAGAGGGCAACTCAGAGGTGGGCGTCTCTTTAATGAGCCCATGAGGAGGTAAGAGAGAGATCAGGGGTGAGAATCTCTGTGCACAAACTAAGTAGAGAGCGGAGAGGTGGTTCCAGGCGATGTCTGAGGCAAGCGAGGGCAACAGGGTTGCGCTATAGCAAGAGTCAGAAGTCTCACCACTCTAGACCAAAGGTTGCATTCCGTTCTCGGGAGGAGCTGATCTGCGACCCACTGACACATGTGTGCCTCGATTGCTCAAACTTGCCAGATGTTTATGCTCTTGCACAGCCTTTCGTCTGGGGAAACCCCAGGAGGCAGTAAAGAGAGACAAAGCTCTAAGATCCTCATTCTTCTGCCCTTTCTGCTGTGGATGTTACGAGCAGGGGCGGCTTTCTCAGCTGCTGAGACGTGAAGTTCCATTCTCCTGCTGGCTCTGTCAGCCCACATGGGCATCTCGGAGCATCCAGCATTTCTCACTCAGTTTTGCTCACCATCTCTCCACTTGGCAGCCATCACTAACTATCATTAATTTAATTAAATACCATTAATTTAGCACCGCAGCAATAAAAAATAAGAATTATAGCCAACACGCTCATGCTCATTTTATGCTATATATTATATAGTAGACACTGTTCTATAAGCTGAGTGCTTCTGTATGTGTTACCTGTAAAGGCTTCATAGCCATTCTGAGTAAGTAAGCAGCAAGAAGACATACAATCCGAGCGATGGAACTCAAATGCTCCCTGCACAGGGAGATGACATGCTTCTGGACTCCCCAAACCTTTGTCAACAAATGTTTAACTGAGACCCTGTCTCAAAATAGAAAGGGGGAGAAAAAGAGACTGGTGTTGTGAGCTCATGGCAGAGGGACCCTGGGTTCAATCTGCATCATCCCACTGCGGGCGGGGGCCTAAGGGAGAGAGGGAGAAAGGGGCGCATTTCTATACTAGCAATAATATGTTTCATGTGAGTGATCGGCTTGGTCCAGAGTCTCTGGTTTTGCCTGGCTGAAAGCATTGATGAAGGAAGCTCTGGGCAGAATCCTTCCTATGTACCTGCCCAGCCCTTGGCCTTCTTTTTCCTCCTTTCTTGCATTGCACTGAAGCCCACAGCCATGATAGCTGCAAGGGCCTCTGGTCTACGTTTTTAATGGCCTACATGTTCCCTCACCCCACCGCTACTTTTTGAATCCTATGGACAGTTTATTTCTATCTCTGAAGATGAATCAGTAATATGTAAAAGAGCCCTCAATGAAAATCAGTTACTTTTCTTATTTATTAGGAACTTAAATGAAAGATGTGGCAAAAAAGAAAATGGGGGAAAAAAAGCAGAGCCCTTCCTTGAAACACTGCTAATCCCTTTGGCTCTCCAAAGAAGCTGTAAAGTAAATAGAAAATGAGCCAATGCAGCACTGGGGGCTAACTGGTGTATAGTCAATAAATATTTCCCAAGGTATGTAAGTTTCTTGTATAATCCCCTTGTAAACATTCTAGGCAAATTGTGCTTGACCCCGGATTAGGAAGCAAATCTGGGCCAAGGGTTCAAGGAGATGATGATAAGAGCAGGCCTGTAAACACTGGGTGACAGTCATCATGAGAATGGGCTGTTGAGAACCAGGAAAGATGCTGGGGAGAAGGTGGAACACTTAAAAAGAGCAAATCGTGGACTTTCCCTGTAGTACAATGTGCAAGGCTTCTTCTGGTAGCTAGATGATGTGAAGTCATAGGTAGCTGTGACTCAGGTAGGTCCAGGGGAGCATGCTGCTTGAGCAGACACTGAGAGGCTTATGGATACCAGGGATATTTAAGAAGAAGCCAGAGGCCTTGAGGATTGATCATGTGAGGCGAATGCCCACTGCCTGTGTCTTCTGGGTGTGGAAAAGACACTGAGCCATTCACAAGTGCAGGGAAAGACACGAGGCCCAGACCGTTAGGCAAGAGCTCATGTTTAGACATGGAAGCTCTTGTTTATTCTGGGACTCCCTTGTCTGGAGACAGATGTGCCTGGAGGTCTAGTTAGGAGTAAGGCTTCCTTGTATGTCAGGGAAAGGCACAGAGGAGCCTAGGCATGCAAGACAAAGCTATAAAGATGGTTCTAGAATTCAGGTCTTCCTAGTGGGTAAGGAGGGTCATAAAGAGCTCTGGAAACCATGTCTTCTGGGTCCATTTGTTACCTGCATTGTCACGTCAATCACTTCACACCAGTACTGACTCCTAAGAAGTGGTGTCAATTTTCTCCGACCAGACCATATAGACTTGACTAGCCATCCATCCACTCAGCAAGTATTTGTTGGACCAGTTGCAGTGGGGACACAAAGGACTGTCTTCAGACACTTGAGGTGGGGAAAAAACTACCCCAAGTATGTCTTAGTGTAGGAAATCAGTGACAGAAAAGGGAAGTTCTGCATTTCTTCTGTGGAGTGTGTTGTGTGTGTGTGTGCACATGCACACACATGTGTGTTCACGCTTGCACTCATGCCAATGGTCTTTCAGGAATGGTAGAGTGATTCCTTGCTCTTGATGGTAAGAGAGGCTATAACCTAGACCCTGCTGGGTGCTAGGGATACTGCAACTTGTGGGACCAGGCTTCAGGAATCCTTGATGCCCAGCTCAGTCATTCCTGTGGAGAACTCTGACCCCTGATGGGATAGTTTCTGCTGGCCTCCCCTGCCCCACACTTGCTGTGTGTCATCAGTAAACACAGCAAAGGCCATAGTGTCCTACTGACCTGGCTTCAAGATCCCACCTGCATTGTCTTCCTAGAAACAACCTCATTCTTAAAGCTATCCTTTGATAAGCTGGGCAATGAACAACCTGGCCAGCTAACTGCTAAACTCACGGCTTGTTTTGTCAGTCTCTGATGCTGGGAGAAGTAAAACGGGTCTTTTGAAGACTGAATTCAACACATTATTTCCTTCAGTGTTTCATACCCACAAAATACCAGGGATTCAGGTCTGGGGACACAGAGGTGAGTCAGGCTGAGACACTGTCTTCAGGAGTTTTGGCTCATGTAGCTCTGTGATGGTGGGTTCAGTGTCAGTGGACAAAGTGCAGCTGTGATGTTGTAGACCCGGGTGTGAATCCCACCGAACAATCTGGAAAATGCGCCTTTAATACTGGTTATCTACATGCCATGTCTTAGGTGGCTTTATGTATATGAACAGTCATCTTGAAAGAAATCGTCACTGTAGGCTTGAGACCATAGTGTCCAGTCAAGTCTCTATTCCATCTTTAAAGCTATGTTCTGCCTCCCACATCCATCTGCATGCTAGTGTGATTGGCTGGCTGTGGGAGTTGTGGAATTTGGCAGGCTAGGTGAACATCCAGGAGAGGTTTTACACACCCTCTACTGCCCTTCTCCCACCTCTGGCCACCACCCAAAGCCTAGAGCCCACCAACTCTTATCCAACATGACTGGTTTGGAGGGCCAGTCTGTAATTCAGAGGTCCTGAGATCCCATGCCCTCCCCTTAAATCATCAAAAGAAGAAGATTTAGCTTTCTTCCTTTGTTTGTTTGTTTTTTTTACTTATTTATTTGTTTATTTTGTGTGTGTGCTCACCTGAGTCCATTTGTGACATGAGAGCTGCCTTCACACCGGTTATTTGCTGAGAGCTGATTTCCCCGAGAAAGGCTCGCCGATGTGAACACGTGAGTGTTTTGATTGTAGTTTGGAAAAGAAAAACATTTTACCAAGCAGAAGATTTACGTAATTAAAAAACAATCTCTCATCAATAATTTTTTTGAATGAGTAGAAGTGGGATAAATGGCTCACGTTGAAAATATGTTCCTCTGATGAAGAATGTGACTGAAAGGGGGCCATGCACTTTTAACTGCTGAAGACACTACTTTGGATGCTTAGTCACATTGATGTCACAGTCCTGATTTGCCTGGAGTTGCTCTTTTTCTCCCTTCATCTTGCACATATGATGCCCTTAGCATTCATCACACTGTTTGAAAACTGCCAAGATAATGACAGTGGAAATTAATCTGGCCCTATAGCTTTCCCCCACAAACAGGAGCGTGACAGTGCAGCTCGCTCCTTCCACATCGGTTTCCAGCTATCCCCAGAGGGAAGGGAAACCGAGTCATGTGGGAAGAAGATGCCTGTGGGGAAGTGGTGCTGGCTACCCTTTCTCCTGTGATGGCGCTGACCTTGCAGTTCAGTTCTCCCAAGATTCAATTCTAACTAGGAATGTCACTTTGAGTCTTTATCTGTTGCATGAGGGTGAGGGTGGGGGTGGGGAGATAGCCAGTCAACAGGTTGTTTTTGAGCCTTGGACATGCCCAAGACATATTTTAGGAACTCACTGTGATACAACAGAATGTTCTAGCCTTTGCCCATATGCCTATTCCCCATGACTGACTCTGGGATCATGAGCACTGGTTTAAAAAAAAAAAAAAAAGACAGTGCTGAGGCTGGGAGTGTCCCTCTTTAAACTCAGCATCACAGACAATAAGTCACCTTCCTCCTCAGGAGTCATTCTTTCTCTGTCCGGCTTAATAATTTGTGGATGAGTACTGTGTCCACTCACATTAAAGCCCGTTTTCCAGTGCGCACATTCACCTGTAGACAAGTGCGTGCTGTGCACATGTGACAGGCCTCAAGCAGAGCGGGAGTAAGTCCCAGTCAGTTATGGTTGATAGCAGCCTAAAGCTGACCTTGGGAGCCAAGCTCCTGTTGAATCTCTTGCACAGCTGTTCTAGCCCTTTGAACAGCCAAGACAGGGAATTTTGTCTTGGGATGATGTTTGTTATTTATAAAATTTACATTTAAAAATAAATATGTTTCAACCAGGCTAGGGGGCACACACCTATAATCCGAGCACTCAGGGAAATAGAGGCAAATGGATCTCTGTGAGTTTGGGGCCAGCTTGGTCTAGGACAGCCAGGGCTACACAGAGAAACTCTGCCTTGAAACAAAACAAAACAAAATGAAACAAAACAAAACAAAAAACAACCCAAAAAAGTTTCTATTAATGTTTAAAATTAAAGTCACACATGTACATAATTTAGAGTGACATCATTTTAGAGACCTTGGGAACGCAATGGGCACTCCCTGCTTTCTCAAGATTTCCTAATGATTTATCTCCCAGGCATCATGATTTTCCTTTGACTCTTCTTGAATTGCTTAGATTTTGATTTCTCAAGACTTTGTCACAAGGTTTATGATGTCAAAGCCGTTGCTGTGGACTTGGGGATGTGGCTTGGAGGTAGAATTCATGCCTAGCATGTACAAGGCCCTAGTAGCACAAAACAAATGGCAGTAACAACAAAACCCCAACACAGCCCCTGTTTTTCCAGCACACTTAGACACTGTTTGCCCTTTTTTGCTGTGTTGACATTTGTTCTGACGCTACAGAGGAAACAGTGGGTAAAGCTGTTGGCTTTTATTTTTTAAGAGCATGAATCAAAGCTGTAATTATGCCAGTCAGGATATTATTCATCACACATTTGGAATATGCTCTTTACCATTTGCTTATTTATTCAGTGTGCATGCCTGCCTGTCTGCGTGTGTGTGTATCTGTGTATTGGTGCTCCTTCATGCATGCATGTGCACACATGACCTAAGATGTGCGTGTGGAGGTCAGAGGACAAGTTTCAGCAATGGGGTCTTCTCATTCTATTCCATTGGTCCTGGGAATCGAACTCATGTCATCAGGCTTGGCTTCAAGTGCTTCTCAGTAGCCCTGGGATTGTCTTTTGAAAGCAGACTTCCACTCAGTAATACCCTCAGTGAAATAATTAAGAGGATTAATTTATACCCAATCTCAAAATAGCTGTTGGCTTGCAGCACTTGGGTGGCATGGGATGACTGTCCTAAGTAAAAACACACGGAGTTGCCATCTTTGCTAGATTTTTTTTTCCTGGAATAAATTTTTGCCTGCAGGAATATAAGGCATTTTGAAGAGGTTTTCTCAAATGAGATGAGAGGAGCGAGTTGTTATTTGAAACATTTAAAAGAAAGCAACGAACAGGATTGGTTTGTCAGTCACAAAAATGAGAACTTTCTGTTGAAAGATCGAGGTTTAGAAACTCGATTCCTCCACCATGAGAGCCTGGGTGCTTCCCAATCATAAAAGCTTTCTCTGTAAAGATTCGTGGTGATAGCAACAGATGTGAGTTATCAGTGTTACATATTACACCGTCAACCTCTGGACGCTGTGTATAACTCAACAAGTCAACACTGTGCAAGGGACCTGTGCATTATATTACAAATCTTGTAACATGAGATCCATTTGAAGTGAACCTCTGATCCATTGAAACCTAATGAGTTTCAGAGTTCCCTGAGTTTCTTTTTAAAGTGATTTATTTTTATGTATATGTGTGTGCGTGTGGGGTGCCTGCTTGTCTGTGTGTGCATCACACATGCACAGTGACCTCAGAGGCTAGAGGAGGCTATAGGATCCTCGGGAAGTCAAGTTACAAGCATCCATAGAGGCCCGATATGTGAGCTAGCACCTGAAGCTGGTCCTTTACAAGAGCTAGCAAGTCCTCTTCTTTGTCAAACCATATCTCCCAACTCCAAGTACGCAGTTTCTTGACACAGGTCATCAAAGAAGAGCGTCGGTGATGATGCTCAAGGCTGGTAAGATTATTTCCTCATCTTCCAACCAGTTGGCTGGATTTTCTTTGTGTATTTCAAATGAAATAACACATCTGGAGCTAAGTCACACAACCGGAGCACTGTAAGCAGCATATCAAAGAAGTGTGTGCAGTTGTGGGCCTAGGGAGATGGTAAAGTACTCGAGGAAGTGTTGTGGCTGGTTTTGACCCTCAGGATGCTGGGAGTGGCGGTGTGCCTTTGTAACCTCGGCTCAGGAAGCAGAGACGGGGGATTCCTGGGGCTTGCTGGCCAGCTAGTCTAGCCTACTTGGTATGTTCCTTGCCAATGAGAGATACTGTCTCAAAATCAAGGTGGATGTCTCCTGTGTAACCAGGGCACCAAAGATTGGTCTCCCCATGCCTGTATGAACACACATGTACATCCACATGAGAATGTATCTATGTGCACATACACAAAAAGAACCTTCTGCAATTGTAAATAAGAAGAGACATTTCTCCAAACTTTACTAGTTCTTCAATAAAACTTCCCCTTTTTTACTTACCGATAACTACCACAGTATGGATTGCAAAAGTTAGCAGTTTGATTCTTAGCACCAATCTTGAATGCTGATAATATAACATTATGTTCAGAGTTAAGCAGAGTTAGGCATGTATAAATAAAGTCACCATTGGAGAGTCAAAAAGAGGTTCTGATTTTCCAGGATGATTTTGGGGCTGTTTGGTTCAGGGTTCTACCCTGGGATTTTGATTCACTTGAGTTAGTTCATGTATAATCCATTCTCTTCTTTCCAGGAATGTCTCCACAATGCAATAAATATAAATGACAAATTAAGACATGCTGGAGGAGTAGCAATATTAGGCAAGTGTGGGCACGTCTCTGTTTTGGGGTATAAACCAGGAGCGAAGCAGACTGCCTCTGATCCTTCCAATGTTAGCCAGCTATATCTTTCTGTAATAAAATACCTGACATGGCCAACATAAAGAGGGAAGGCCGTGCAGATCCACTGTCGATGTAGGGGATAAGTTACCTCATGATGGCTAGGAAGCTGTACAGATAGACAAGAGGGGTGAGGGTCCCCCCACTCTTCAGAAACTGGACTTCCTTCCATCACACCACACCCTGAAAGGTTCAACAGCCTCTCAGCAGCAGCTCCAAGCTTGGACCAGGCCTGTAACACATGAGGACTTTGGGGACAATCAACAGCTGAGCATCATGTGGCCCTTGGAGCCAGTTGCCTATACTGGGTGTGTGCGAGACCGAGCCATGAGAAACCCGTAAACCTTGGAGATCAGCAGATGCTACTGGCAGTGTGTTGCTAGAAAAGCTGATTTAAAGTCTTTATTGGCAAGCTAGAAGGTGGTGGCACAGACCTTTAATCCCAGCACTCAGGAGGCAGAGGCAGGCGGATCTCTCTGCAAGCTCAAGGCCAGCCTGGTCTAAGAATAAGTTCCAGGACAACCAGTGCTACACAGAGGAACCTTGTCTCAAAAAACACACACACAATAATAATAATAATAATAATAATAATAATAATAATAGTAGTAGTAGTAGTAGTAGTAGTAGTAGTAGTAGTAGTAGTAGTAGTAGTTATAATAGTAATAGTAATAATAATAAAAATTAAAAGAGCTAGGCTCCATAAGCTTCCTGTGCTACCTAGCGCATTCAAGGAATTCAAAGCATGCCTTGAGTCTATAGAAGGATTGTGACAGAGAAAGACAAAGAACCAAAAAGCCAAATAAATAAATAAATAAATAAACAGTGAAATATTAAACTGAGGGATAAGGTTGCTTGAAATAAGTGGGATTTATGGGCATGTGATAGAGGAAGGCCATAAAATGCTTTCCCGAACTAGTCCCTCTACTGTGTGACCCAGCTGGTTCCGGTAGGTTCCTTGAGCCTCTGTAAAGATGGCTGTGGGTAGCCAAAGGGTAGACAACAGGAGTGGATGTGGTCTGAGGCCATTTCCTCAGAGCCACTCTAATGGTTGTTTCAACCACTGATAGAGGCTCAGGCGGGGGTCTCCTTGTGGAAATAAGAGCAGAAGGCAGAGCCCTGGGCTGCTCCTGGGCCCTGTACCCCCTCACCTGCTTCCCACAGGGTACCAGATGGAAGAGTGCGAGCTCTCCACAGAGCAGTGAGCCAATGAGAGGCGATCCCTTGCCGGAACTGGACCAGCAAAGCAACCCTTTACCTTTTACGTTAGAGCTCAGATGTTACTTTAGAAATTAGTGAGAGAGGACAGAAGAGCTTGAAGTAAAATGTGACCGGGAAGAATTTTCCCATTATTTTGTCCTCTCTTAAGGGAAGTGAAAATACATCCATGAATGCTCACATGCATAAATGTACATACATAATTTTGTTTCCTGGAAATAACTTTCAACTTACTTACTTAAACGTTACAAGGCTGAAAATGGCACAAAGGCTACCCTTATTCCCTGTACATCCTTTACTATTTCTTCTGACTTTTTTATTTCTGAGTAAGAGGTACCCACCATGACCCTTTTTACCCATGTACAACGTATACTTCTGGGGAATGGCATTTTGTCTTATGTAGGGAGACTATAGTTACTGCCTCTGGTAAAGTTGGCATCGATGCCTACATTTACACAATGGTCATCTAATCACTTCTAGCCTTCTGGCTAAGATCAGGTACAGTTAGTGCCTGTTCGTACCACTTTGATGTGATAGGTCATCTGAACTCCAGTTGCCTCCCCGTGTTCTTCATGGCATTGCTCCCCTCCTCCACACAGAGCAGTGGTTCTCAACCTTCCTAACGCTGCGACCCTTTAATGCAGTTCCTCATGTTGTGGTGACCCCAACCATGAAATTATTTTCACTGCCACTTCATAACTGTAATTTTGCTACTGTTATGAATTGTATTGTAAATACGTGTGTTTTCTGATGGTCTTAGGTGATTCCTGTGAAGGAGTCATTTGACCCTAAGGGGGTTTTGACTCACAGGTTGAGAGCCACTGATATAGACCCCACATTAGGATCAGGCTCTGCTTGACCGCCCTGTGTTGTTTTTTGTTTAGAAGATCTTTCAGCAGTGGCATCATCGTAGTTATTGGTCATTTTAGCAGCATACTCTGAATTGTTAGTCAGGCACACTTCTAACCAAAGAGCACATCTCATTCACAGACAGCCTCTCAGGCCCTTGAAAGCTCAGGCTCTGTTCTCTGGAGCCCAAGACCACTCCTAAAGCCAGGTGTGGCGGCACACCCCTGAAGGAGAGATAAACCTGGTTTTTAGGATCCCAAGGGTGGGATCGGAATGGTTTTGTGAGAGAACAGGTGAGGTTAATCCACTCGAAGACCAACCACCTTGTCCGGGAGCTTGATTGTTGCCAGCTGAAAAGACCCTGTGAGCAGACTCTGGGAGGAGATATATAAATAAGCTCAGAACTAGAGGTGGGGCGTTTTGGAGACGTGGGATAGTTTTGGCTGTTCATGGCTCCACTTCAAGACCCTCCTAGAGAGAACCACTTGAGGGAAGGCTTCGGGACTCCAGCTCCTGCTGAGGTTCGGGGTTCTGGTCACTCCAGGTTCCAGCAGAAGAAATCCTGCTGGTTATGCCAGGAGAATTGTTCTGCGGAACTGATATCCTCACAGGTTTGTTATTGTGCCTTAATCCTCTTTTCATATTGTTTTGGTTAGTCGGGTTATAAGTGGCATATGCTTGGTTAATAAGTTGTAATAAAATATATTGGTTAAGAAAATTGAGCCTACACACTGCTTTAAGCCCCGTGCTTGGATCTCTGTGAGTTCAAGGCTAGTCTGGTCTACACAGTTCCAGGACAGCCAAAGATATACAGAGAAACCCTGTCTCAAAATGACAACAACAACAACAACAACAACAACAACAACAACAACAAAAAGACTGCTCCTGTTTTCTGGGAAGTATTTTTTTTTATCGTTTTGTTTGCAATACTTGGGTTTGAACCCACAGCCTTGCTTGTGCTTAGGCAAGCATCATGCCACTGAACCATGCCTCAGGTTTTTTGAGACAGGTTCTTATTCAGTTAGCCTAGGTTGTCCTAGAACGTGTGATCCTCCTGCCTCCACTTCCTGAGTGCTGAGATTTACAGGTACGTGCCATCGAACTCCTACCTGTTTGTGTAAAGTTTTCTTTGGTGCGTGGCGAGTTTGGGATGCGCATTCCCCCTGATGCTTGTGTTTATCTAAAGTGTTTGATCTAAAGTACAGAAGCATCAGCGCCTGCGCTGTCCTTCATAAGTTCGTCTATTGCGAAACAGACCCACTGTCAAGATTTTTCTTAGTCTTGTAGGAGAAAAGAAGACCATTTTGAGAATCTTCATCTTACATTAAGACAATACATTCTTATGAAGCCAGCAGCAAATTGAAATACCTTGTATTTATTCCGGGCTCCTCCTCAGCATTTTTATGCTTCTGATGAGTCAACGGCAGCAGCTCATGTGGTAATTGAGCATTTCTATGCAGGCAGTGTCTTAGCTAGCTCAATAAAAAGGGCCTTTCAGCAGTTCTGGTCCCTGCTGTCCTGAACAGCCTCCGTAACGTGCATCAGTATGCATTATTAAATACAACAGCACATCAATAAAAACACTTGCAAAACACGATGCACATTAGAATTATTGAGATGAGTTTTAGATGCATGGTGATGCTCAGACACGAGAAGCTGATAAATTGCCTCAGGTTACTTAATAAAAAGCCAGAGCCCTGGAGTCCACTGTCCCTAACTTTCACACTGCAATTACTTGCTTTCCAACCGCCTTAATGAATGGCTTCCTTAGTGTCTGAGGATCAGAGAGGTGGTGGGAAAGTGACACAAGATGACATTTGTGTGTGTGTGTGTGTGTGTGTGTGTGTGTGTGTGTGTAAAGTTTGCAGAAATGTGTGGCTTAAGTTCTTTGAAGAAAGAGTGAAATGTAAGAAAAGAAATAGGTCCTCATTTTCCAAGTGCACTAGTTTCTGTGAAAGGGAGGCTATAGGGTCTGGAAGGCTGGTGGAGGGGTCAGAGTGGTGACACTTTCTAATCTACTTCTGATTCACTTTACCTTTGCTCACAAATCCCTAGTTAAGAAGACAATAAACAAATGAGACTTTTACAAAGACACATAATTTTCATGGTTTCTGGTGTCATAGCATTCTGAGCTGGCAGTTTTCACCTAAGAGAGTTACGCTCACAGAGTATAAAGTCATCAGATGGGGCCCGTGATGAGGAAAGAGCTCAGCAGCAGAGAACTTGGCTTGTGCTATCTTGGACTTCACTGTAAACAGTGATGTCTTTAAGAACTTAAAAAAAAGATTTAATTATTTTCTTTTTATGTGCATGAATATTTTGCCTGTGTGTTTGTACATGTACCTCATGGGTACTGGTGCCTGCGGAGCTCAGGAGAGGGTATCAGATCATTTGGAACTGAAGTATGGATGGCTGTGTGCCATCATGTGGATGCTGAGAAACAACCCAGATCCCCGTGAGAACAAGTGCTCCCAGCCAACGAGTCATTTTCCCCTTTCCATGAAATCTCCCCTCCCCCCAACCTCCCCAGCCCTGGCTAGTTAAGGACTGTTTTAGACCTGCACTGTCCAATACGGTGGCCAAGACCCACATGTTGTTGACACTGAAGTGTGAGTGGATAGTCAAAGCAGCTTTGTGCTGTAAGTGGCAACCACTAGTCAGGTTTCAAAGACTTAGTCCCTGGAAAAGAGTGCAGTAAGTTTTATGTTTGTTTTGTTTTTAAATGAGTGTACATTGAATGTCTATTGACTATCTTGGGTGGGAGATAATGTCACTGAAATCAGTTTCATCTCTTCCTTTGTACTGTTTCAATCTAGTGACTGTGAAGTCCAACACAGCAGATGCCATTTGTGGTACCTCTGTCTTTCTGTTGGAAAGCTCCATTCTAGGAGGAAAGAACATTTAATGCAAAGAAGGAGTTTGCACCAGACTCTTTGGAGTAAAGGGTAAACAGGGCAGACAGCGACACATTTTGATGGCTGTTGGATTCTGCTTCTCTTAAAGGCTCCTTTAACCAAACTTAGTGTCAATCTGCCCCCAATTCCTGGTTGGAAGGAGCAGTGAACATTTTTTGTCTGCTTTAAAAAATTTCAAGACAACCCCATCCTCATTTCGAAAGTGACTTATTTTTAATAGCATCTGTGAAAAACATTTCATTTACAGGGATGGGAAGCCTGCTTCACAGAATTCTGAGGAGGCTAACGAATTGTGAAAATTATCCAGAAACTTGTGAAAGAACCTGTCTGGTCCCACAGAGAGGCATGCAGGGGGACTTAAGGGCCCTTAGAAGTCTCAGACCAGCCATCTGCCTCTGTGCTCACACCTTCCTTCCAATAAATGAAACCACTGGGGAAGATAAAATATTTATTCCTAAGTGTCTATAACTGAATTTATGGATATAACTTGCTGGATGTTATTGCCTGCGTAAACCCATGTAACTGTGCACGTAAAACATGTTTTTATTAGTTCCTACATAAAATTTTTATGATAATGGCGAACAAAGGAGCAATTTAGTTTAGCAGAGTTTGTTCTTATTACTCTAGCTTCCAATAGACTAGCTACAGTGCAAACAGCAGCAGTCTGAAGGGGAGAGTTCCTGGCAGTGGGCTGGGGAGGTGGGGAGACTCCCAGAAGCCTCTTGGGCCTGAGAAGGGCGAGGCTGGGGAGGGTAGCCATTAAATTTCACAGGTTCTTGTTGGGCGGTTCCACTCCCCATTGGTAACTGTGCAGCATTCAGATATAGCCTCTGAAAAGGCTTCATGACTGCTTTTGAAAGAACTCCCACATACTGTATTTCAACCAGGGATTCACAGAGAGAAAAGGGTTCAAGTGGCTTATTGTGGGTCGTCTCCCACTCTGGGACTTAAACAAAGCACACACAGAACAAAGTTCCTTTAGCCCTGGTGCCTTCATCTGCGTCTCCCCTATCTGCAGGGTTTGGCAGGCTCTCTGGACCGAGAGCCACGCCTCTCAGTCCCACTGCTGCCTTTTCATGTTTGACCCCTTGAATGTGGCAAAGGATCCCTGTGGCAACCTGGATTGGAGGGAAGTTCCTTTAGAGCTTGAAAATAAAGCATCTTTCATAAATACAGCCCGCTCCTTACTAATGACTAGTTGGACATTGCTAGTGCGCACAAGTGCAAGCGAGCAGCACAATTCCTGCACCAACATTTAAGGACAGGATTTGACATGTGGAAATAGACTCAGTAATAGCAAGAGGTATTTTAAGTTGCATGAACTTGGAAATGGAAGACGAAAGACTCTTGTAGACACATAACACTGAAGGCTAGCCTAGAAATTGGCTGAGAAGCCGGGCCAGCGTTGTGTGTGCTGAGTTCATTCTGGCCTGAGATCTTTCTGAAGCATTGACTGAAAGGCAGCCTGGTCCCTAGAGACCTGTGATGGTCTAGATTATAGACATTGGAAGTTCTTAAGCATTTGAGGACTCATGGTCGAGGTCTGGGGATGTGTCTTAGTCAGTAGAGTGCTTGCCTACAATGGAGAGAACCTTGTATTCAGTATCCAGCATCAGCAAGCATGGGCGTGCACCTGCCTATAATCCAAGCACATGGGAGGTGGAGACAGGATAATCAGAGATTAAGGGTTGTCCTTGGTTACATAGTGAGTTCAAGGCTGACCTGGAAAGAGAGGAGGTGGAGGGGTGGGAGAGAAGGGAGGTCTGGGGCTAGCTCAGCCAGGAAAATGCATTGCTTGCAAACATGAAGACCTGAGTTTGCTACCTAGAGCCCACATAAAAAACAAAGCCAGCCAAGGGGCTGGGCAGTGCTGTACAGGCACATCCCTAGGGGCTTGCTTGCCTTGCCAGTCTAGCTTACTTGGCAAGCTCCAGGCGAGTGAGAGACCCTATCTCCAACCAACAAAAGCAAAGTGGATGAGCCCTGAAGAATGACATCCAGGGTTGTCCGTGTTTACGTGTGTGTACATAACACCCACATGCACAAACATGCACATGCACACAAGACAACAGCACTGTCAACTCATTGTTGAGAAGCACCTGGTTCTTTTTCCTGTTTTTGTAGGTGTACAGTAGAGTCATGGTGGACACATGGCCACATGTTTTGCTCTTAGATGTATATAGGGCAATAGTTCTCAACCGTCCCAATGCTAGGATCCTTTAATACAATTCCTCATGTTGTCCCCAACCATAAAATTATTTTCATTGCTATTCTATAACTGTAATTTTGCTACTATTATTAAGTATAGTGTAAGTAGCTGTTTTCCAATGGTCTTGAACAACCCCTCTGAAAGGGGGCTGGGAATCGCTGATGTAGCGGGAGAGTCTACATCACCTGCACCCTCGTGATGTGGCTGGCTTCCTTGGAGGACTGCTCTGCAAGGTCTTTTATTTTCTATATTTCCATAGTAGACCTGTTTACTGATTCTCAAATGGGACTTTGTGTATTTTGAAGATATTTCTTAGTGTTCTTTACCTCCTGAGGACTTACTTCCTGAACAAAGAGCATCTTTGGTGTGTGTGTGTGTGTGTGTGTGTGTGTGTGTGTGTGTGTCTTTGCTTTGGCTAACACTTGCTAAATCTTAACTATAAAATGTACACATGTTGATTTATTCTCGCACAATTTCTATTATTCTGTTAGTGATGGACCCTCTAGAAATCGAAATGGTTCAGTTTTCGATACTTTTGTCAAGAAGCCTGTGTAGGGTGATAAAACCTGCTCCTCATGGTTCGTGGACATGACCTTCACAGCGAAGGTGTTCCTGTCCACTGGGGAAAGGTTACTACCAGTGTGCGTATCTTTGTCTGTACTGGAAATCGCAGCAGCTTTTGGCCAGGGTTCCTTTCTGAGATGGCCTGGTTGATTCTACAGCTTGGATGTGAGAACTGAGGCCTGTTTGTATGATTGCCCCACATACATGGAAACACCACAACTCTAAAGTTGCTGTCTGTTGAGTGTAGAGTCATGGTCTCTGGGGCAGCCTGGCATGGAGATGGTAGGTTTAGTTGAGATATTGTTGCTTTCTCAGAAAAGACTGTTAAGGGAATAACTCTGTTCTGGGGGCAACTGCAGCAAGACTGAGTTTCAAATGCAGTGTAGAGTCTTTTAACTGAGGAGCAGATGAATAGCTTTTCAAGTGCGTATGAAAGGCAAGATTCCCTAAAGATCAGCTGTTTTAAATAGCACACTCCAGGGACCCAAGGTTTATAACAAAAGGGTAGATATGGCAGAGATGCACCCCCAGGTCCAACTCAGAATAAAGTGTGCTGGCTGGGCTCCCTGAGGTGTTGGGGAATGCCAATCTCGCTGGCTCTGGCTTGTTAGCTAGGCAAGTCTCGTTAGATACCGTCACAATGTTAGCTGGTGTTGACTCTGACCCATATACAGGTGGGAAGCACTGCTGAGCTTGGGAAAAACCATAGCATACACAATAGGGCAGAGAAGGCTACGTCTTCAGTGAACAGGGCAGACATTTGACCGAAGAAACCAGGACACCAGATGGAATACTACAGCCACAAGGGTAAAAAAGCAGGATGATTAAAGATACAGTGAGAGTATATAAATTTCTAGTGCTGGCTGGCTCACACAGAAAACCTCCTTGATAATTTTATGCACACAGGAGAATTTGAGATATTGGACAGATTTGAATAAATCTGAAAAAGAAGTAAAAACTTTGGGATTTTGTTTATATATAGTGTTTGGCATGAGAATTCAGAATTAAGGAAGTAAAGAGAGTATTTGAGCATTATTGAACTTGTAAAGTATCCTGTGTGTTATTTTTCTCAGTGAAGGGTAAAGGGATGACACATACAGTATATTTAGCTAATAATGTAGGCCTGCTGGACAAACCAATTTAGAAAGTATTAGAGGTCAAAGGTCATGGGTCCAGTAACAAGACCAGGATCTGTCCTGATTGGAATCAGCAATGTACAGCTTGACAGCATAGGGGCCTGATGTGCTGTCCCTGACATGTAGAAATGGTGCAAATGATACAGCAAGTGACCCTATACTCATAGGGGAAGACACAAAAGAGCAATTTCCAAACTGTCAGAGGGCTGTGTGAGCCCGTTTGTGTGCAGGTTTGCGGGGGGTGGGTGGGGGGGAGGCTCAGCGTACTGGTTTTGAGTTTTGAGCCATTTTTTAGAATAAAGATATCTACGTGTGCCTCTAGCTAATATTCCTTCTGGCACACCTCTGATTTGGGGAGTTCATTGACTTTCCTAGGGTCCCCTAGCTGGTCCTTTGTGTAGAGCTAATCCTGGTTTTAAAGCTTACCTACCCATAGACACCATTTGTCATCTTCTTTGTATTTCTGATCATTTTCAATTATTTTAGAGTTCTCCTCTCCTGTGGCAGATTTCTTGACAGGTGTCGACAGACACATAAAAGTTGCTCTAGTATGTATCTAAGAGCTTTTCTCTTTTTATTGCTTTAAATTTTTTTAATTTATTTTTTACTTTTACATATACACTTGTATTATTGCACACACACACACACACACACACACACACACACACACACACATTAAGCTACATATAGCAAGGAGGACCATGAAACATGCTAGTTTTATTGTGTAGATTTTTGCCATCTCTGCAGTCAGTAAACAGAAAATATGAGATGCCTTCAGGACCAGAACCATGTAAAGCTTCAGGAGGCCATCAGCTGACTGGACATCAGTCCTTGTTTACCTCCATGGCTTCAATACCGCTGGGCAATGTTACTGTTGTCCTCACAGGCATGTTCGTAAGGTTGTGCATAAAGGCCACTGAAATGCTGAATAAGAACAAAATCAAGGATGTCATTATGGCTTAGACCACAGGGCACATTCAGCCGCATTATGTCATTTCGTCCCAGATGTCCCAGCTCCCCTCACTGGGGGAAACTGGGCCTAGATAAGGGATGTGACTTATTCAAAGCTTCCTATTTTGTTCCAACTGAGCCAGGCCCATGGTTAGTTCTTCTTAGTCAATAAAGTATTTATTGAGGGTCCTGTGCCTGCCACACCCTCTTCCAGACACTAGGATGACAATATCAATTCCATTTGGTCCAGCTTGTCTCTGGCTTGTTTCTGCCTTTGATGTGGGCTGATCTGAACAGAGTAAACCATGCAATCTACAGCCAGCTCCAATGCTGCCAGTTTCCTCGAAAAACCTCGGACAAGGAAAAGCACTTTCCCGGACTGACCTGAGTCCTGTGGATTTGTGCTGTCATGGTTCCTGTACCTAGGCCCGTGCAGCTGCACACCTCATCCTTGTGCCTTCTGTGGCTCTCCTTTCTGCCATCTTCCCTCCCCAGCAGTCTGAGGAGTGTGCATGTGTGATGTGTGCATAGACCTGAGGGCTGCATGCATGTGTGCCTGACGTCCTTTCCTCACTTTTGCAGAGAGTGCGGGGTTGTTCTTGCCTTGAGTTTACTAAACATTCTCCAGGCTTTGGTGGGTTACTTACGGCTGAGTATCGTCTACCCTAAAAACGCTTATAGCTGTGTGTCCGTGTGTGTGCGAATGTGTGTGTGTGTGCGCATGTGTGCATGTTGAAGTTCAAGGAAGTATGATGCTTTTCAATTCCAGTTCATGACGCACCATTAGTTTCTTGCCACAAGCATTAGCCCGGATTTAGATGAAGAGCAGGGACAGACTGAATGTCTTCTGAGATACATCCTGATGACCTCAACAGACAAGAAACCATGGCCGATTAAACACAAATGGAAAAGGCCACGATCTGTATTAGAATTAAACTCCACAGCAGTTCCAGCTAATCTAATGTGCTGTCTCTTAATGATGCTATGTTTACCCTCAGCAGCATAACTAACCAACACCGCTGTTGTGCAAGAGCCAGTGTCCAGACATCCAGACATACGGAGCCTCTGGCTTCCAAGGTTAGGACTATGTTTTAAGTGGGAGGAGAATGAGTCCGTTTGTGAACTGAGTCTTTGGCCGGCTCTGCTTGTGTGTCTTCTAGCACTCCGGGGCTCTGAGTTCCTATGGTCCTCGATCCCACTTTCTGAGACTTCCTGCTCCAGCTGTGCCTGTGGCATGGCAGCCACCATCAAGCCCATGGGGAGGGACACTCATCTTCTCCCCTCTCCATCCCTTGTGCAAATTTCTTCATGTTTGTCTCTTGCTTGTAGGCACCAGGCACATGTGTGGTGCACAGACACATACATGCAGGCACTTTTTATCATCGAGGCTTGACAATGGTCGTGGCTATGATGGTGCTTTCTTAGGATGACTCCTGGACCCCTCATTTTATATGACATGAAGCTGCCTTGAGACACATGGCTGAGGGTTAGATATTAAAGCACTGTGATTTAACATGTCTACCAGATGAACTAAAGCATCTATGAAGTAGCTCCATCTTGATGGGAAGGCTTTATCCTTTGTCCTACGGCTCCTTTGAAAAGGTAGCGAACTGCTGTGCCCTAGGCTGCCCGTCTTGGAGGTAGACAATTTAAGAGAAGACTCCAAACTGGTAATACAGCTGGCCCCGTGCTTTATCGTGCTCCCTGGGTCCTGCACGAAACAGGCAGGTAGCCCCGCCCCTTTACCTTCCGGGCAACACAGAGAATAAAAGCAGACAGTTTCCAGGAGCTGAGGGGCCAGATGTGAGCCGTGATAATGGTTATCATGACACAAGCCACCTCCTCCTCCGTTTGCAGAGTCTCATCACACAGGGATGACTCGGAAGGACGGAAGGCTGTAAATTAAGGGGAAAGAAAAAGCCGCCCTCGCGGGCCTCCTCCTGTGTCTCCAGTTGTGGAATTCTCTTTTGCAAGAGGTCACTGAGTCAAACGCTGTGGATGGATAATTTTATGGCCACTAATAAAATTTATAGCCAAAGCAAGCTAAGATAATAAGGGTAATCAAAATGGCCAGCCCTGGGACGGGAGATTCCCATCTTGGCATGCTGGGGTGGCTGGGGGCTGGCCAGCACAAGGAGGGACTTATCTGTGGGGCTCAAGGCCACCGGAATCCCAGAGGTGATTTGTGTGCATTGGAGCCTTGGGGACAGGGCCAGAGCTGGGGCAAGCTTCAGATGAGGTAGCAAGTGAACGCGCTCTCTGCACAGCATACTAAAACACTACAAAAATGAGTTGATGTATTCAATTCAATGCCCTGAAGTGAACCCTAAGCCTAAGAAATGGTCTGACCCATGCTGATTATAGATCCTTACATTCTAAGAATACTAGCTGAGCACTCAGGAGCATTGGTGAGGGATGAGGGATGAGGAAAAGGGTGGTAGTTTTCTTATGCAAGGGTAAAGAGTCTGACAGTTTTAACCAGACAGCTGAGTTGAAGGCCTTTCTCCATCACCTGCCCTCCAGCCTGTGGCCTCAGATTCCCTTTCCTCCCATCACCTTGTATTGGGGGCCCAGACTGGCCACACCCCCTGAGGGCTTTAGTCACAGGCTAGGTCGATGTCTTGTTACTTTGTCCCTAGGACCATCCTATAAAACATGACATGATTGTGCAGAGACACATCAAAGTCCCTGGAGGATAGAGCCCCGATGTCCTTGGCTATCTTCTTGGGCTCTGGTCTACAAACGATCACCTGTATGACCATCTTCCTTCAGTGAGCGAGCTGGGCATGGTCCCTGGGGGAGGATGAAAGGAATGGACTCTTTGGTACTATGGGATTTTAAAAATTGTGATAAAATACACATAATCCAAATTCCAGAAAGTAGCATCTGAACTACTTTTCAGTCTATGTCAAGTTCATCATCATCATCCTTGCGCAGCCCCCAGGGATGCTCGTCTGCAGTGTTCTTCATCTAAAAACAGCCCCTGGGAATCCGGTAGACACCAACTCCAGTCCTCTCGCCATAGTCACTGGTACCTCCGTTCTACTTCCTATCACCATCACTGCCTGCTCTAGATAGTTAGGGTGCAGAAAAGATTATAAAATGTTTTCCCACCTCTGGTAGGAACACAGGCTGCGGAAGGCTTTATGTGACCATGGTACCACATTACCTCTCCTGGAGGCAGATGCCTTTCTGTCCCCCACAGTCAGCTGTCTACTGTCCAGATGCCTGCCCTGGAATCCCAACACATCTGTTCAGGGTCGCTGATCTTTGGATTAAGGCTGCTGTTTGATCTACTCCACGGCAAGTTCATTCCCCTAATTTATACTTCATTCTGGTGACCCATCTTCATCCAGCCAGATATGAACTGGTTTGTGCTAACCCTGATCAAAAGTATTTATTGAGTGTTTACTGCTGACAACTATAAGTAACAAAAACAACAAGAGACACTGCCCCAAGGCAGCCAGGTACTGGTTAAGATAAAGTGGTATTAGACGCAATTTTCTGGGACTTGGGAGGGGGTTATCATGCCCTTAAATGTAGTTAATTGGAGACTTAATAGAAAGCAGTTGATGTCTGTAGGTGTCCCCACATACAGAATAGATGCTGTTTGGAGCTCCCTACTATCTTGGCATAGTCAAAGAGAGGTGGCTTTCTGCGTCAAGAATGCCTTCTAAGACAAACCCCATGCTGACCCCCGCTGATAGCTCTGAGATATTCTTTCAGCAGGGAGAGTTAGGGGCAGTGACTTATAGATAGCAGCTGGCAGTGTGGATGAAAGGTGACAAGAGCTAAATGCCGTGTGTTCTGATTCTGCTCTTCAGAGTACAAGCAGATTTAAGAGTCTTGGTGTCTTTGGGGACATGTATTGGATGCCTTGTGCTGGGATGTCAGTGTCAAAATTTCAGTGTGATTTAAAGACGTGTGCTTACCCTTGGGTTAACAGAGGGGGGGGGTGGTGTTCGTATGTAGTATGTAGCCTGTGCAAAGCAGCCCCACAGCACGGTCATGATGCATGGATTCATACCTTCAGGGAGGACAACCCCCTTCCCACGCATGCACACATGTATACACACACACACACACACACACACACACACACACACACACACACACACACTCCTCATAGTCGTGTTCCTTTCACTGTCTCCCTGTGTCTCCCTGTCACTTCCACCATCTTTGCTTTCTCCCCATGGAAAATGGTGGTGTTTGAAAAGTGGACAAACACTGTTAAACAGTGACATGGTCCCATGTGACTGAGCTAGAGAGCTAAATGTAGGGTTTAATCAGAACCCACCCAAACATGACCCTGTGGTGAAAGACTAGTCCTCCTGGTCGAAGTGGCCTCGAGCTTTTAGTATACAATAGGAACAATGATACAGTCAGTGAGGCTTTTTACCAGATTGTGGGTTTCAGTGAAAAACAGCCATTTTGTGGCTTTGGATCTGAGTTTTCTCAGGAATAATCATGTATTTTCCACAGTATGGTGAAAAAAGAAATAAATGTGAAACAGTATTCAAAACCAAGGTAGACGGAGTCCTTTAAAGTCAAGTGTCCGGTTCAGAACTGGATGGTGATGCTAATGCATCAGGAACGTCTGTGTGGATGAAGCAGTGTTAAGGGGGCAGAGGTGGGGGGACAGAGCTGGAGGGGACAGAGCTGAGGGGGCAGAGCTGGAGGGGGCAGAGCTGGGGG
>OU015747.1:130040796-130054681 GCA_907169655.1 Acomys percivali
AGGGGCAGAGCTGGGGTGGACAGAGCTGGAGGGGCAGAGCTGGGGGGACAGAGCTGAATGGGGCAGAGCTGGGGGGACAGAGCTGGAGAGGGCAGAACTGGGGAGGCAGAGCTGGAGGGGACAGAGCTGGAGGCAGAACTGGAGGGGACAGAGCTGGAGGGGGACAGAGCTAGAGGGGGTCAGAGCTGTCGGGGGAGAGCTGGAGAGGGTAGAGCTAGGGGAGTAGAGCTAGGGGTACAGAGCTGGGGGGACAGAGCTAGAGGGGGACAGAGCTGGGGGGGAGAGCTGGAGGGGGTAGAGCTGGAGGGGGAGAGAGCTGGGGGGCAGAACTGGAGAGGGCAGAGCTGGGGGTGCAGAGCTGGAGGGGGCAGAGCTGGGGGCAGAACTGGAGGGGGCAGAGATGGTAGGCAGAGCTGGGGGGACAGAGCTGGTGCCAGAGCTGGGGGCACAGAGCTGGGGGGCAGAGCTAGCGGGACAGAGCTGGTAGGCAGACCTGGGGGAGATAGAGCTGGATGTGGGGCAAGTCAGGCCAAGGGTGGAATGTAGTAAGAAACCACTGTGGAGTCCACTATGGTCCCAGTTTGGGTTTCCTCAATTCTTACTTGCCTCTCCCCTACCCCCCGCAGTGCTAATCTCCCCGACCTTTCAATCCCTTCCTGGTGATATGGGTGCAGTGTCTTAGGATTCAGTTTCTGGGCCACCTTGGGACCATAGTGAGGGCTCATAGGCATCCACTACTGCCCATTCATGTGCCTCCCACCTGACCCAGAAGCCAGAGGCGGGGTGCTGGGAAGAGTTGGGGGGTGAGGAACAGGTCTCCGGGCTTCAGGGCCACAGTAGCTAAGGCTGTATTGAGGACTGTCACATAAGAACAGAGCCTTGAATGTAGCTAGCTGGAAAAGGGGCTCTTCTTACAGGTGGCAGGCCCTAGTATCCCGGAGGAATGGCCACTGCCCTGACACAAACTCAGAAGCCAGGAACAGGATGACTGCTTACAAAACACAGACGACCTGATTTCTCAGGAACGCCACGGGGTTCCTCTGTGCAGAGCCAGAAGGAGCAGGGGATCCCTACTGATGGCTGATGGGTAAGAGGACAGAAGCCAGGGATCTCAGGGGCTCCTTCCTTCAGGAGAATGTTGGAAATTACCTAACCTCTTCTTGGGTCCTCCATAGCCCAGCCTGGTGCTGTACTGCTCACCACACAGCAGGAAGCAGTGGTTGCCCCATCCCCACACCCTTACCTTCACCTGGAGATTTGTCTGAAAGCCTCTCTATTAGCACATTACAGCTAATGTACACACACACACACACACACACACACACACACACACACACACACATTCACAACAAACACACATATGTACTCACAGGCACATACTCTCACAATCAGAATGGAGATAGCCCATCCCACGGCTGCACACATGTTAAGCAGGAAGGTTGAAGACACCAAAGGCATCACCATTATCCACTCGCCCTTCTAAGACTGATAAGCTCTTCCCCAAGACCCATGGGCTATCGCCATTCGGAGCCCAAAGAGGGAATTTGTGTTGGACAGATCTTTCCTAAGTCAATCTTATCCAGTGGGCAAGTATTTGTCCCTTTGACCCCCAAGGTAATTCCTTCATGCCTGGTGGCATTGTCTTAGTGATAATTGTCATGGCTGAAGACAGCAAGGTCTTGATAGTGACTTGGTAACATGCATGATAGCCACTCGGGGAGAAGTTCTCCAGCAAGCCGCAGCGCTGGGAAGCCTGCATTCTAGTACATGGTGGGCTCCTTTCTCAGAACCATCTGGAAACAATATGGGTTTGATTATTGAGTTAAAACAGCCATGGCTTCTGAGAGGGTGCCTGGCTCCTCTGGCTTTCAGAGTGATAAAGATGTAGCTGGACAGAGCCCGGAAGTTGAGTGGAGCCGGCTATCCCGTGTACTGCCTTTGTGCAGCATACTGTCAGTGGGGACTCCTGTACAAATTGCAAGGAAAGTAAATATTGAAGACACCTGGGACATGAAGCTGTGTTTGCATATGTGCCTCTGGAAGTGGCGGACACAGCTGCGCACCGAGAACAACTGAATTGAAAGGGAAGGGCCTGGAGTGCACTCAGTGGTCGGATGCTTGCCCAGTGTGCATGAGGAGGTGCCTGGCAAAATAAGGAACTCTGGAAAAGAAATACAGTCGCTTATTTAGAGGACCGTAGAAAAGATTTGATCAGATAGATGTGAGCAGTAGACGATAGAATAGTCTAGAACCATGCCACAAATGGGCTTTTGTCATCTCTGTGTGTCGTTGTGTTGATCTTGGTCTACAGTGGAGAAGCCAGTCCTGGTCCATTATCCTGTGACATTTAACTTCCAGAGTGTAACCTAAAATATAGACCCTAAAGGGGAAATGGAAGCACTGCTTAAAAATAAAAAGACACAAAATACAGTTAAAAAGAAATATAAAATCCACAGCGGATCGGTGAGAATTGCACAGTGACTTTGCCGTGGTGTGCGTGGTGTCATTACTACCACACTCAATTGCTGACTTTTCTCAGATCTCGTTGTGAACAGGAAGCAGATGTAGGCCTTAGATGGTAGTTTTTGATGGAAACAAGATGCCATGAATATGTGAGTTCGGTTTTGTTCCTGGATATTGTCTAAGAGAGTATCGTGTACCACCTGCGGCTTTATCATTACTAGCCATTGGGGACAACAGTATGTGTGTGTGTGTGTGTGTGTGTGTGTGTGTGTGTGTGTGTGTGTGTCCCCTCTGTGATGGTGGCAGCTGTTGGTGGCATACGAAGCCCATAGAGGTGACCTATGCCTACAGAAAGTTAGTAGCCCCCATGGATTACAGGGGTACCATCCATCAGGCCTCTTCTGTGCTGTCACCTCTTCAGCTGCTTTGACAGGGTCACATTTCTTTCTCGTGTGTAGGATGAGAGTAAGACAGTGGCAGAATTCCCACTGGAAAATGCCAGACTTCCCAAGTTAGAGCATGAACTTAAGCAGAGCAAAGTTTTGAGTCAATGGGAATGCAGAGCAAATGGCTGTTCTGACAATACTGAGAGTGGTTTTACATCCCTGGTGTTGACACAGGCTCTCTCATGGCCAGAGGCTCCCTCATGGCCTGCTACCCTCTTCTGTGACCAAGAGGAAAGGTTCCCGCCATGGACTTTATCACATTTGTGTTTTATATTTGATAGGAGAATTTTCCACTTAGCATTTAAGAATAGCAAACCAAAGACCTTTTTGTTTAACTGAAGTTATCCTTTGTTTGTTTGTTTGTTTGTTTGTTTGTTTGTTTCAGCCAATGTCTTCCCCTTTGGAAGCAGATTATGGTTTTAAGGTAACCATGTAGCCCACTTAGAATTTTATCCTATAAACACCATATTATATTAGATGAACATAAGTACATTTTCATGCCATATCCTCATTTCCCCCAGCAGAGTGGGTCATTATAGAAGACTATGGGGAGATAAACAGAATAGACTACCTACTTCTGTTACAAAAGCAATTGCTAGAAATTAAACGGAGACAGTCTCAGCTACATAGTAAGTTCTAGATTGGTCTATGGTGCAAGAGATCGGTTCTCAAACAAACGAGCAAAAACGAAAACACCGTATGCTTTAGTTTCATTTCTGTTGCTGTGATAAAGTGCCCCAACATAAAGTGACTTAAGGAAGGAAGGGTTTAGTTTACCACACAAGTTGCAGGTCCGTGGTAGCAGGGAAGTCAAAGCAGCCAGGATGTGGAACAGCTCCTCCCATCCCACCCTGGTCGGGAGCAGAGTGCACTGGAGGCATGTGTGTCTTGCTTGCTCAACTCATGTCTTCTACTTTTAAACAGTTTGGGGCCCAGCCTAGGAAATGTCACCCACATTCAGGGTGAGTCTCCCCATATCAGTTAACCCAATTAATAAATAGCCCCCAACAGGTGTGAAGCCCACAGGCCAACCTGGTTGTATCAAGTTGACAATGAAAACCAATCAACGCACCATACTAATGCTTTAGCCAGATGTGGTGGTACATTCCTGCAGTCCCAGCACTCCAGAGGTAGAAATGGGAGGATCAAGAGTCCTAGGCTAGCCCTAGCTACATATCTAGTTCTAGGCTAGCCTGGGCTATAAGAAACCCTGTTTCAACAACAAACAAACAAATGAGAAAGAAAGCAGAAATCATTCATAGTCTGGCTAATGGATCAGAAGGAAAATGAAATCCAAAATGACCTAAACCATCCATGAAAACCATTTGTGGTATGTAGTAGCTGTGCCTAGTTTTATCAGCATGTGTAATCCACCTGTCCTCCCACAGCCGACCCCAACCACTGACCCCAAGTACACTTCATCTGAATCCCTTGCATTCTTCATTGGCAGGCTTGCTTGTGCCTTTATGCTGAACCTCTGCCTGTTCCCCACTTTGTGAGCACTTAAGGTCTTTCCTGGTACAAAGCCAGCGTTAGTTCATGTCACGGTTCTGACCTTGGGTTATGAAGAGCATGTGGCTAATAGGTGACATTTCCCCTCTCCAGGAAGGAAAGATGTAGGTGTCATGCAGCCTACAATGTCGGGAGTTATTTAAATGGAAACAGGAAGTGACCTAGCTAACATGCCAGGAAATGGTTATAGAAACCTTGTAACCCCCACCCCCCAGGTAACTGTTCCCCAGACAGCAAATTGCAAGCAATGAGCAGATTTCTGTGAACCACAGGTAATGAGCTCCATGTCATTTTCTTTGTCAGATCTCCCAGCTGATGACAGAGACTGGCCGGGAGGGACTGACAGAGTCAGCGCTGAACCGCTACAATGCCGACAAGCCAGCAGCCACCAGTGTCCCAGCCCCACAGGGCTCCTGTGTGACCAGTGAGACTTCCACAGGCACCTCGGTGGCCGCCTCCTTCTTCGCACGGTAAGAGATGCTTGGCTCTTTGCTTCTTTTGGGTACACCGACTGGTTCTATCTCCTCTGTGGACCAGATCAGTTGAGGGCATTTGAGGGCATTTAGGACTGTTCTTCCAGTTGGCTTTTGAACGCAGGATGTCTCAAGTGGGCACTGTTGGCATTGCGAGCTAGAGAACTGTGTTGAATGGACTGTTCTATGCATCCTAGTGTGTTTAGCAGTATCTTTGGCCTTTGTCTACTATATGCCTGTGTGCCCTTCTTTCTACTGTGTCCTGGAATAGTCAAACATGCCATGGGTTGAGACCCTCTGTCATAAGGACGTATGGCTCTAAAGATGATCCTTCTTGGGGTAAGGATATGGTGGGTACAGACCTGTGGCTCGTGATCCCAGACTCATCTGCTCATGAACCTGCCAAAAGAGACTGTTAAAAGATGGCACGTGTATTCCTTATTGACATACCAGCTGGACAGATAGCTAATCAAACACTGGATGTATAGCTAATCTTAGAGAGTTTAAAGCCATGAGAACCAAAAAAAATGAAAGGTATTTGAACTATGTTGTCTGCCTAATTTTAGCAGCAAGGCAGAGACAGGGCAGGAGACAAAGGACAGCTGAGTGGGACAGCAGGGTTGTCTAATTCAGTCTCATGATTTTATGACCAAGGAAACCGAGGATCAGGAGGGCTCACCTGAGTTAATTCACAGAGACAGAAGCAGCAGGGGGATCGATACGTCTGCTCTTCTCTTCACAGTTCACTCTTGACTTGACACTTGCGGCTAAGCCTTAACAAATGTTCCCTAAGATTCTCAGGCTCCAGAGTAAACAGGATCTAGACTAAATAGCACCCGGTCTGAAGTCGGAGGGGGGGGGGGATCGTGTGCCTTGGTTTCTGCGTCTATGAAATGAGGATAAGGTCTAGTTTGAAGATTAAAATTAGGTGATGTTAAATTACTAAGAATGTTGCAGGAGTTTAATTTCATGTGGGTCAGTGTATCATCGGCTATCCTTCCTCCCAGGAACAGTGGTATGCAGGACACAGACGTAAGAAGGGGCTCTGATTGAGGAAGAGAATAAGTCAGAGGAGGAGGAGAGGGCAGTGTCCTGGATGAAGATGCCATCCATAGTAGGTGTCAGGAAGTGTTGTTGGGAGCCCTACTTTCAGGAGCTCACTGTGTCAGGGCACCAGGTTTGTTCTCCGAACATTTGCACTGGTTTGGATATGGGAATGGTTAGGATACAGGAAAAGTGTCAGAGCATGCATGTAGCTGGTCACCTAGCAAGGACCATTGTTAGCTCTACCTATATGTGACTCTTTGTGATGTCTGAACCACTGAGCAAGGAACCCAAGATCACCAGGATGTTGCATCTCTGCCATCCAGAGCAGGAATGGAGGGATGTAAGTGATTAGGGGGAAATGTTATGAGCCCGGGGGATCCGGAGACCTGGGAAGTCTATGGCAGTGTAGCCACAGGTGGGTGAATCTTGGCTGAGGACTGAGAAGTCACCTTATGCAGAAATCTTTTGGGTCGCTGTGTAAAAGACCGTTTTTCTGTCTCTGTGGAGTATCCAAGTATGCGGGCAAAGGGTGAATGAAACCCAAGAATGGGAGCGAGCCGTCTCCCAGTTCCCTGGGGATGAAGGAGAGAGTGAGTGAGGTCCCTGTCAGTGAGAGACATGAAAGCTGTGCTGAGAGGATGTCTGGTCCCTGTGTTGTGGGGGGGGGTGAGCCTTCAGTGCTTTGACCTTTCACCTCCTAAATTGATGCTCTTTGAGTATTGAAATGGTGTGTTTCAGAAGATTCCACACAAAACTGCCAGACTTGCGAACAAAGCAAAACACTGACAAAAGATTTGACTTGGGAAGAAGTAAGGGGCTGGGGCTTCTGGTGGGTTCTATTTAGGGATAACGGTGGTGGGCACCTAAGATGAATGGGTGGGTAATAATGGCAAGAGGCTCTGCTGCTGATGCCAGCAGTGAGCAAAGACGCTAGGAGTTGTCTCTTCAGAACTACAGGGAGTTGAGGCCTGAGCTTCCACAGAGGTGGGAAAGATCCGGGAGGGTTACCTATTTCTTAACACATATTCTTCATTTATCTATGTATGTATGTATGTATGTATGTATGTATGTATGTATGTATGTATGTATCTATCTATCTATCTACTTGTTTACTTACTTATTTATTTGTATGTACATATGCATATGCATGAGTGATCAGAGGACAACTTGTGGGAGTTGATTCATTTCTCCCACCATGTGAGTTTTGGGATTGACCCCAGGTCGTCAGGCTTTGTGGCAAGCACCTTATGTGCTAAGTCCTCCTTCTGGCCCCTTTGTATCTTCTTAATTGTCAACATTGATAGCACCTGGAATGCAGTGGTATAAGTTTGTCTTCAAAGGGCATATGCTAAGGGGCAGGGTATCATGGGGAAAGCACATAAGCACACTTTCCCCTCATCCCTTACCGGTTACCCTGGCTTGTCAGTGGGTCTCGGTTCCTCCCAGCATTAAGGAAAAATATGAACAATCTGCCTGTCATAGACAGGTACCTACAGCAGCCGAGAGACTCATTCAGAACCTACAGTGTCCAGAGAGACAGAACCAGGGATCTATTGCTTCTTTGGATCCCCAGAAGTCCATGAAGTAGCATTGATCCATTTCTTTGGAAAGTTCACAGTAACTCAAGGCCCGTTGTCTTAGTCTGTTCTTGTTCACGTGACGTAATGTCCAAGACAGGCTGATTTATAAGGAACACGAGATTATTTCTTTTGTTCTAGAGATTTGGAAACCTAAGACAAGGTACCAGCGCTTACATAATGGCTTCTCTCTGCTTTCAACATTGTTGCTCTTGTTGCTCTGTCCTCCTGGGGTGGAAGATAGAAAAGAAGAGAGATCAGCTTTTCCTGGGCTGCCATGGTCTGGTGGCCTGAAGGCCCAGCCTTATAAGATGAGGGCCATGAGGGATCAAGCTTCAACATGAGTTTTGGAGGGGGCACATTCAAATCATTGCATCTGTTGAATACAAGAATAAAAATTCCTCTTTTTTAGGTAATAAACCTCTTGGTAGTTGCTTGTACTTCAGAATTCTAGTCTCCTGTTCTTGAGGGTGGGGAAAGAAACTTTAAAAATAGTAACAGTCCAGGCTATGAGTGTAGCTCGTTTGATAGGGTGTTTGCTTAGTTTGTGTGAAGCCCAGGAATAGATTGTCAGCACAGTATAAGTAGGGCATGATGGTATACACCTGTAAATCTCAGCACTTAGGAGACAGCAGGTTTAAAGGTTGAGGTCATCCTGGGATACATGGAGAACTGGAGGTCAGCCACTCTTTCTCAAAGGAAAAGGACTAAAAGTGATAACAGTAGATCTAAGGAAGAAATTGGTACATCTGTCCTCAAGTCAGGTAGTCATGTGTTGGTATTGAGCGGGAAGGCCATTTCAAACGCGTGAATTCTTTAGCATAAGTTTGACATCATTGAGAAGAAATGATGAGGTAGGGAGGATATGGTTAGATTTCCCCTTGTGTTGACTGTTCACTAATTATGTATTGTGCTTTCTAGCATATGAAGTACACAGAACCCAATGGAGGGGAACCCTGTCATTGGAGGTTGAGGCAATGGAAAATTCACTGTTATTTGAAAAACAATGAGTAGATCCTGTATCATGCATGGAATTGCCTCAAGCCTTGGAAAAGAAAATGAATCCTTCAGATGACCTCAGCCTCACATTGCGTTTTCCTTCCCAAATAATCCAAAGAATCATCAACAACTCTGTGTGTATGTGTGTGTGTGTCCTTCTGCCTCTGCCTCTGCCTCTGTCTGTCTCTGTCTCCTTCCTTCCATCCCCCTTCCTATACATACTGACTTTCTGTTTGGAGATGCGTCACATTGTTTGTTTGTTTGCTTTTTCTATTGATTAAAAATAGGTCTGTCCTAGGCTTGAATTTTTCTGGGTAAACTCTAGTGTTTGACATGGTGCCTCCCTCTGTGACTACCAGTCTTGATTGTCACCTTGGTTTGATTGCGGAGTGCCTAGAAGAGCAGTAAAACCCACCTGTCTGAGAGGGGCATTTCCAGAGACAGGAAGACCATGAAGGGTCTGAATTCATGGGTGGATCGGTCAAGGCTTCATTACATTCATAGATAGTATCAGATGATGTAATGTGGGGAAAGGTAAGAGGTGAGACCTAGCTGGAGGAAGTTGACACTGTAGATATGCCTTTGCAGGCTGCATGCCATCCAGGCTCCTTCCTATAGTTTCCCGCCCCCACCCTGCTTCCTGTCCCCCTAATTGAAGACCATCTACACACTGCCACCATTGTGTTCTGTCAAGAGCACAGGGCAAAGTTTCCATGCACTGAGCCCTCTGAAATGAGAGCCAAGATAAACCCCGCCTCCCTTGAATTGTGGAAGATTTTGGTCACAGTGATGACAAGTAACCAGCGCATTTATGTTCATTTTGTGGTATCCGTGTGTTCTGCCCCTCACCTGCCATACTGTCCTGTTCTTTCTCGAGCTTACTGCTGTGCCCACGATACTCCTTTCATCAGCCTCCCCATGGGGACCGACCTTAGTGCCGTGTATACACATGCACCTCTCCTCTAACCCTTTGCCTTTGGTCCAAACTTGCTTTTTTCCTAAGGATGCTACTTCACTGGCTCTGCCAAATCTTCCCCTGCCATTCCTTCCATCTTTATCTTTAGGTGGCTCCTCTACTGCCTGACAGTTTTCTCCAAGGCTCTTGAACATGTCCCAGGCTGTAATATGACTGCCCTGTGCAGTAGCACCTGAGGCTGGAGACTGCCATTGTACTAAAACCAGACCTCAGTGCCAAGAGTAAGCAGATTGCAGGGGCCTGACTGCTGATGCCTAGCACTGCTGTCAGGACCATGTGTCCCTTCTGGGAAGCCCCCAGTGGCCTAGTCTTAGTACCACATGTGCACACTCAGCTGTCGTTCCAACCATCCCCATTCTTATTGCTATGATTTCTGCTGTCTGGCTGATAGCCAAATAAAATACCCCCTGGTTTGCATGTATGCTCTTGGATAGAAGAGGCTGCCTTCCATCCCTGGGTATTTTACACATAATAATCGTACATGGTTTGTACTCTGAGTTCAGTAAGCCCAAGAAGGATGAGGAAGATCATGGGACTGCCCATAGTTGCTCTCCTGTCCTTCATGAGACACTGTTCCCTGCAGGGACACTTGTAGAACACATCAGCAGCCATTACTGGGAAAAGCCACCTGACCACCACAATTGG
The DNA here is from genome assembly GCA_907169655.1 of Acomys percivali. Taxonomy (NCBI): domain Eukaryota; kingdom Metazoa; phylum Chordata; class Mammalia; order Rodentia; family Muridae; genus Acomys; species Acomys percivali. The sequence goes on from OU015747.1 coordinate 130,050,935, forward strand.
TCTCAGGAGATGCAGGAGGAGACATAAGATTCACCTCTCACCTGCTGACTTATGGTGTAGAGGCGGGGCTTCATTTCTGCCTCTGGCTTTACCAGCTAATTTCTAGGATTGTGTTTATTATCTGAATTATACCTCAACAGATTTTTAAAAAGAAGAGCACCAAAACCCTAAAAAAAACACAAACATGAGCTATAATAGAACTTTCATGAGCTTGTATTGTATAAATTCTCTGCTATTATTTTTCTAGTTTCTTGTGTTTCCACAGAAGCATTGGGTATGCGCTGTGCCTCCTCACTCTTGCAGGCCACATTCGGACGGACTGTCCTGGGCCCTTCTTCCATCACACCATTCCTCCTTCCTCCATTCTAACTCTACCTTTCCCTGCAGCTTCCTGTGGAAGCAGGGCCACTGTGAAGCTTCCTGAGGGATACTGATGCGGGCCAACGTGCATAGTTCTGTTATGGTACAGGGCACCCAGTTATGAACGGGCCCTAAGTGGAGCAGAATCACTGCCGGCTCATGGTGATGCTCCTGCAGGGCTCCAGTGGAGGAGTCTTTTCCTAACCACCTGCAGGTGTGGCCCTGGCTCCAGATGCTCCGACCATTCTTGTCCCTGTCCTCAGCTAAGCAGAGCCAGGCAGGCATCACTGAAGGCCACCTCCCCTTCCAAGTCTCTGGCTTACGTATTCCCAGCAGGCTTAGGTTTATTCTTCTTAGAAAAAGTTCTGAGCACATCTTGGAAATGAAAGACATGTTGCTCATGCATATGGATGAGGCAAACTTCTAGGACTCGCAATTGTATCAATACAGTTTCACTTAAACTCCCTGCAGTAGCAGTGTAACAGGAAGACATTAAGAAGGCGCTAAGCGAGTATCTACTGACCTTGGATTTCCGAGGCCCCAGGAAACAGTATCAGGTGTGGGTTGCATGAAGAAATACCCCTGATGGCCCTGAGAGATGGCAAAAGTAATGCAAACAAGTGGATGCATTTGGTGCCTACACTGTGGAGTCTTATGTTAAATGGAATCTGAAGGGCAGGAGAGTGTTGACTCAGCAATTAAGAGTACTTGTTGCTCTACTAGACCTGGGGTGGAGCCTCAGTGCCCATATAACGGCTCACAGGGGTTCTAATGCCCTCCTCTGACCTTGGGAGCAGCAGACACACTTGTGGTACACAGATATATACATACAGGGGGGCAAGATTCATGCACATAAAACGAAATATATAAGCCCAAATATAAAACTAAGAATTCAAAGACACTCTACACATCCAACAGCCAATGTGCCATCCCAACCAGCCACCTGGACTCTTTCTACTGGCTTGGGCAGAGTAGCACAGGACAGGGCAAGGCAGGGCAGGGCAGAGCAGGGCAGAGCAGAGCAAGGTGGTTCCTGTGATTTGGCACATACTGGTATGAGTATGTGACCATGAACCCATGAGAGCATCCCTAACCATCTCTGGCTATGAACAGCATGTATTGTGTGCATTTTTTCTAAACAGGGACTGTGTCCGACTGCCATCTTTCTTAGGTGTTAGCTAAGAGCTCACAATGTCTGGGACCATTTGGAACAAAGCCCCCTTGGTGAGAACGTTTGAAGGCGAAGCATCAGCAAACCTGTAGCATCCCAAGGATCCTGCCTAGCTGCTCTCTACCGCTATGGTTCTAGTTTTGAGTATCTTTCTAATGGTCTTGGCAATAGGCTGGGAAGGACACTGAGCAAAGCAAATGGGAAGATGGACCAGCTCAAAGCCAAATCCCGAACCCCAAACTAAACAGTTAACTTGACCTCTCCAATCTTTGATTTCTATGGTTCCTGGCTATCATCCTGTCTGTTCCACAGGGTCACAGCAAAGCTAAAGATCAGATGTGACATACGAGTCTTGGAGATGATATTAACACAGCCCCTGCTACAAAGGATAGAGCCCTGTCCTGAGGGGGAGGCTCAGTGAACCCCGCCCCATGTAGATACCCCCATGATGCTTGCCGTTACCTGGCTTCTGTAAGCCATGCCCATGGCTACCCGGGCCTCTGTAGCCATTGCAAAGACCTGACCAGAAAGGAAGCACCTATACAGGAAGTGCAGACCAGCAGCTTTTAAAGCCCAATGCAGGGAGAGGGAGGGAGGGAGGGAGGGAGAGAGGGAGAGAGGGGGAGAGAGAGAGAGAGAGAGAGAGAGAGTACCAAAGACTGACTGAGAGAAGCACACCCCTGTTGATGTGGCTCCAATTTGTCCACTACCCAATTCTAAAATTTTGAAGGTTTTTGTTGTTGTTTTTCAGTCTGTTGATTGAGACATGGTCTTACTCTGTAGCTCAGGTTGACTTTGAGCCTGCCATGTAGTTCAGGCCGGCCTTGAGGTTAGCATCCTCCTACCTCTACTTCTCATCGCAAACATTCATCACCTCGCTTGGCTTCGGAGGGGTTTTGTTTCTTAGGTTTTATGTACCCATCTCCACTGCCCAGTATTGGGATTACAACTGAGTACCACCATACCTGGATTTCACATAATGGCTTCTGAGGGATAGAACTCGGGTCCCCATGTTTGCATGCAAGGCAAGCACCTTACTGACAGAGATGTCTCACCAAGTTCCCCAGATCTTGCCTTTATAGTTCAGAAAACTTGATCTCTGGTAGAGGAAAAGTAGAAAGAAAGGAGGAACAATTAAAGATGCTGTCACCACCAGGCTCTTGAGAGTAGAAATGTGAAGACCAGAAGTTCAAGGCCACCCTTAGCTACATTTCAAGTTCAAGGGCAGACTGGGCTGTGAGACTGTGGAAAAAAGAATTCTGTGACCCTAGAACTCGGTGGTGAGTCATCCCACAAATGCCGCAACCCAAAATTGTCATGACATTGACCTTGAAAATCAACCGAAGCACTAAATTAAATCAAAGTGAATGATGGAAAAAATACTCTTTTGGTTATGATTTGAATTTTGGGATGATGCACAAAGGGCTAAAAAGAAGTGGAAACAAGCCAAGGTCAAGTACAGAGGACAGGAAGAGGATGTGTCTCTGCTGCCACCGTGCTGCAGTACGCTGGCTACTAGTTCCCAATCGTAACCGCTGATTTGGAAATCATAGCAGCTCCCAAGGTCCAAGGCATTGCCAAGTGCTACGCACCATCCTCATCGGCACAGCTTTAGCTTCAAACACTTCCCAGAGTTGGCCCTGCTATCCTACTGGCCCAGTCGCACTAGTGTGTGGGGAGCAGGCCCAGAGCCAACGAAGCCGAATGTTGGCTCCAGGATGCCAAGGCAGTTGTCTCTGTTCTTGGCTGACGCCCCAGTAGTAAAATGAGCACCCAAGAAGTGTTTGCTGAGTGGATCATCAACTGCTATCTGCCGCTGTCATGCTCTGCCTCCAGAGACAGAGCATGTTGTTGAGATGGGTGGGAGATCCATGTAAAGAGTGGATGCCAGGCTGGGGAGGTGGCTCAGTTTGTAAAGTGCTTGTTGTACAAGCAGGAAGGCCTGAGTTCAGATCCCTAGCGCCTAAAAAGCTGGGCATGGTAGTGTGTGCTTGTAACCCCCAGAGCTGTCAGATTGGGGGTAGATGTGGTTGCCAGCCAGAAAGCCTAGCTGAAATCACAAGCTCCAGAGTCACTGACAGGCCTGTCTCTAAAACTAAGATAGGGAAGAGACTGGAGCCAGCATCTTCACGTCAAGGTCTGCCTTCTAAACAAGTCCACAAGTAAGTGTTTCTGCACAACACACACACACACACACACACACACACACACACACA
>OU015747.1:130054691-130080130 GCA_907169655.1 Acomys percivali
ACACACACACACACACACACACACACACACACACACGCAGAGAGCTACATATACATACAACAACAACAACAACAGTAAATGCCAAGCTCACCTCAGAATCTGAGTGTGCCTGGGGGAGGTGAACTTGTGATCAACAGATCTTTATTCTAACTTTTATTAGTTACTAACAATGCTTTCTGTATCACAGAGCAAATGGCAGAGATGTTAAGAACCTTATGTAGTCTCTCAGAATTCTCTGTCCCACCCTCCTTCCCAAGCTTCCTCTTGCTTGTGCTTGCTTGTGCTTGCTTGGACACTAATCTGGCTCCCCTGGGGAAGTACCAATGGGACCCTCTTCCTAAGCGCTGCACTTTACTTCCTGCTGCCGCTTCCCTCCTGTCCTGTCTGCTGGTGCAGCCCCCCCCCCCCCCGAGTTCTCTGTGCAAATGCCACTTTTCTTTAAGGTACAGCCATACTGGCCTCCCCTTTAAAGTGACAGACATCCCACCCTGCACCAATACAAGCATACAAAGCCATTATAATGGGATTTGCTGTTGTTGTTTTTAAAGTTTGAATCTTGGGAGTCACCAAGCAGAGATTGTCTTCTACTGTGGTGCTGAGGTGCTTAGATGGTCCCCACTCAGGTCTTAAAGCTCAGTTTCCTAACTGTGTTCCCACGAGGAGGGATTGTGAAGGACCAGAGAGGCGAGGTGCAGCCTGGGACAATAAACACGGAAGAGTTACGGTGGCGGAGGTCTTCTCAGTCACCTGAGGAGCGAGTGCAGCTGACGGGGCTCTCCATCACCTCCTTCAATAAGCCTTGCTTCCCCTTCCTCGCTCTGATTGATTATTTTAATTCTAAAGCTGTCTTCGAGAAGTATGTAAAGCGTTTGGGGATAAAATCATGGGGAAGACATTACAGAAACTAAAGATGTATTATGCCGCGCGGCTCTGGGTGGAGGCCCAGCGAGCTGATGAATGCGTTGTGGAGGGAAACAGATCCATCCAGGGCACTGTCTGCCTGTGCCTCCCCGAGGAGGTTGGAGGAAAGCACAAATTAAGGGACATGATGGTTTGGTTTGAAATGAGTCACATGGAGTCACAGAGAGAACTTTCTTTCCGATTTCTCTTCTGGGATGGCATTCGTGTTTTCTGGCTTCTGTTTCTTCTAGCTCCTGGCTCTGGGAAACGTTCTACTGTTCCTACCTTAGGGTAGGAGAAGGGAGGGCAGCCTCACTTCCACCCTCAGGATCGGGCTCCATGGTAGCCAGAGAACCAGCGTTGTCGAAAGAATGAGTCACATGTGCTTAAAAACTTAGGCCTGTCCTGCTTCTCAGAAGTGTAGAATATGTCAAAGAAACTGGGGGCGGTTCGTGTGGGGGGTGGTGCTTGTAATAAGATAACTTACTGCTGGGCCCTCATTTGTGGGGGAGATTAGCACTATCGATAGAGGTAATTCAGGTGGACAGGCACACGGGAAAATTTTTCACTGTTGGTTTCCTCATGCTTTGGCCCAGCAGTGGCTACTTCTGACAATTCCCCTTCATTGTTCTTAGCCAATGGGAACGGGTGGGAAGTCAACGGTGGACCTTGATCATTTTTCCCTGGCTCCTGACCTGTTTGTTCATGAAGTACACTGAAATTTGGGAAAGAGGATTTCATGAGCCGAGACATAATGGCCCCTGTCATTTTCTTGGCATGCTCCAGAACCAAAGCCTACCCAGGCTATGGCTTGTCCTCTTAAAGCCCAGCGAAGGAAAGAATGGGCCTTGGCAGGTACAATGAGAGGAATAGTCCCCGGGGCCTGTGGTGAAAAAGGAGATAATCAACACGAGGCAAGGCCTTGTGGATAAAAAGAAAATGATGATATATAAACCATCACTCAGAATCCATTTCCAGTCTTTTAGATGCTTCAGAAAAATAGATGTGGTTCATTTTTCTCAAATAAATTTCCATGCATTATTACAGCTGTCTCTCTGGTGCTCAACCTGAAGTGTCAAGGTAGCATTTGTGGGGAAAACAGAGTGTCTGGAAACCTGCTTATACATACTTCCAGAGTTATTGTCTAGGGTTGAAAGTGCATGCCAGCTGCACTGCCCATACCCCGAACACCTGGGTGGGCACCAGCTGTGCATGCCCATACCCCGAACACCTGGGTGTTTAAAGGTCTCATTTAGACCATTGAGGAGCTCCAAGAGCCAGGCTGGACACCAGGAGAGCTCTTCACAGAGGATCAAGGATTTCCTTGTGTCTAAAGGTCTGAACTGGCCATGTCCAACCTGGTCAGAGGACCCCTTTCCCCCTCTCTGTTGCTGTGGCCTTGTCCCAAGCCACTTTCTACAGCCTTTCAGGAGAAGACCCTCCCCCGACAATTTTCTACTTATTCTCTTATATAAAACATCACAGTGTAGACTAGTTTGCCAAGTTACGGGGGCCAAAGGGGGTAATGACTTGGGAGCAACTCTCAGACATGACTGGCAGGGGCCAGTTCACATAACCCCACTTTCTTCATCCATTTCTGGAATAATTCAGACACAAGGTCCTCCTGTCTCTTAACTTTTCTAAGTAGACTGACACCAGTTGTCAATTCCAGGGATGCTTCTGAGAGAATCCTACATATGATCCTGGGAGTGTATATCATCCATCAAACCCATCCATCCATCCATCCATCCATCCATCCATCCATCCATCCATCATCATTAACCTATCCATCATCCATCATTGGTAGCCCATACTATACTGTACTAGACTCTCAAGACACTATAATAGAAATAGGACAGCCAGTGAGGACAGTTAGAAACAAGATACACATTCAGAACAGAGTTCACAAAAACATCTGTATGTATCATCTTACCCAAGGAAAAGCTATAGGTGTCGTCCTGTAATTCACTATTGTCAGAACTTATCTTCTTCCTTCATTTGCTTACTGCCCTGATGCCTGAATCCCCTTCCCAAATGTGCTATCCATGGAGACAGGTGAATATCTAGGTCACTTAATCTTTATATGATCAATTTTCAGTAAGAAGCCTGAGCTCCTGGCTACCACAAACAGGACGTCTGGGGCAGGGTGGGTAGGTAGAACATTGCATCTCAGGATAGCTAAGGTGTATGTCATGGAGATGCCAGCTTCCTCCCCTCCAAACCAGAGGAGTCCATCTTTCACTTCAGAAGCAATGTCTCCTGGGCACTGTAAAATACATCTGCTTCCTTATCCCACCATGGCCACTGAACCGCAGGGCTGTAGGTCTTCCTTGAAGTCTCTGTTTCTTTAAAATGAATTCTTTTGCTCAGCTTTATCATGTCCTTATGGTGGGTTCTTTTATTTGTTTTTGTGTCCACTAAAGACTACCCTCTTGACTGGAGGTTCTGCTACCACCCTTGGGAGCCTGCAGGGTGGCCAGGGCTGATCCCTTCAAACAGCGACACAGTCCCTTTGATTGGCAGCAGTGCCACTAAGAAGGACCATCTCACCTGGGAACATAGACATCTGTCAGTAGGCTCAGAGAAGTGCCTGTCCGCAGCCAGCCTTTCCTCTGTGGAGGCACGGAGGACTTCCGTAGTTGTAGGAGCTGGCACTCTATGTTGGAGGGCTGGGGCTGGGCGTGGCTTAGTGGTAGAGGGCTAGCCCAGCCATGTGTCAAGTCCTGGACTCCAACCCCAGCACAACAGAATGCTACTAAGTTTTAGTAAAGTTGGTCTCTGGCTCTGTGGTAAAGTCCTGGCCTACCATGTGCAAAACCTTAGATGTCTACAACCACAACGTAATTATGAGAAGAAAATCAACCCAGCGGCACTGAGGCTCTGCATAATACTAACTGTCCTACCTAGCATCAGTCCCAAGTTTCAGACGGTGGACCCAGCATTTGGTGTGGTTCATCACTTTCCTATTGAAGCCTGAAGAGGTCACTCTGGCTGTTAAGGTGGCACTTGCTGGCCCTCAGGTGGAGTTTGTCTCACACCTCCTGTGCTTAGCCGGTCTTCTAGACCTCATTCCTCGATCTGTTCCTTGCCAGTGTTAACCTAATTCTCAAGCTTTCTGAGTAAGCTGCACGTTCCTGGAGATGGTGAGCATTTGGTTTTTGCTTTTATAGTAAAGACAGAGAACGTAAGACTGGGAGGCCGTGGATCTTTCAGCCTTTCTGTGGTACTGGTTGCTAACCGCAGCCTCAGATACCTGTTGTGGATTTACAGCTTCGCATGTTCCCTGTTTCCGCTCGACATAGGCGTGTGAGGAGCACTGATTTATGAAGCTGTGTGGTGAGGGTGGGAGCAGGGAAGCAAAGGGCTGTTCCAGCTGCAGTAAATTTAAGCGTCCCTGGTATTTCTTTACACATCTGGAGGGGATCCCGATGAGTGCATTGCTGCAGGAGCTCATAAATTAAAAATAACAAGAGCATTTCCTTTACACCTGGAGCTTCAAAATTACCACCCATTAATTCTGTGATGGCCCCTCCACAAAAGAGTCATTGCAGATGACATCTGTGGTCTCCGCCCACAGCTCTGAAGTCCAAGCAATCATTCATCCAGCTATTTTGAACTTTGCTTCAACATATATGTATGTATTTATGTATATATATATATGGAAAGTCATTGCATGAAACATAGACTCTTCCCCTCCCCCATGCCTTGCTTCCTCCTTTTTCTTTTATGACTGCTTTGTCCCTCCCCAACTTTGTTTGGGAGTTTTACATAAATTTAAAATAAATTTAAGAGCCCCAGAAACAAAGCTTAGGTGATGTTGTCTTCATTTTCCATCCTGTGACAAGCCATAAATTCCCCCCAAATTTGCAGATGATACAACCCAGGTGGGCTGGGCTGGGACTTTGATTGGCTTCTTGCATGGTGTCCTAGCACCTGTGTGTCAGGGCTGAGCTTGGAGACCTTGTGTTTCGTCCCCTTCCTAAGGGATTCTCTATCACCTGGGCCAACTGTGGTGTGTTCTGCTTTATAGCATGATCTGAAGGAGATAGAGACGCTTCATTTTTTACTTTTTCATTTTGTCCTTTTGGAACTACATTGACTTTGGGGTAAAATTCATAAAGGGGGTATGGCTCTTATTTCCAGCAAGCCCTTTAAGTATGTTATGGCCGAAGCAATGTGACCAGATTTTACTACCATACCACCAGCAGGCTTTGACCGGAGAGACTCGAGGGTCTTACACCAAGACTTGTGCATGGATGTTGATAGAGAAGACGTCATAAAACCCAAAACCTGGAAGGCTTGCAAATGTTCTCTGACAGAAAAGTGAATAAGCAAAGTGTGAGATGTTTAATGCAACAGAACACCCTTCGAATACTCAGACTGTTGCTACATATGATAACATGAGAGGATCTCAGAATAATTAGTAAGTGAAAAAAGCCAGACTCCATGCCAAGACTAGAAGGCTCCATATCATGTGATTTTATTTGCTATAGAATTATGAACAATATAAACTAATTTAGTGACACAAAGCACTTCAGGGTAGGGTAGCCAGTTCTGTAGCCTCAGGGCTGGAGAGCAGCTATAGATAGGTCCCAGAGACACCTCATCCCCCAGCAATCCAATCTAGCTAAAACAGGAAGCTCTAAGTTCAATAAGACACCCTTTCTCAAGGAATAAGTTGAAGAGCCATAGAGGGAGTAATGCTGGCATTGACCTCTGGCCTCCACAGGTACCATCACGGGCAAATACACACATGCGCATGTGCATACATACACTGAAAAAGTATTTGAGAAGGTGAGAACATTGTCCTATCCTGCACAAAGTTTGGGATAAGTGATCATTTCCTTAGGAAGGAAAGCATGAATAATAAGAATCCTAAGGAAGACATGTAGTTGAGCCAATTAAACACCCTCCCCTCCAAAGGATAGATAAGAAACAATTAGGGGGAAATTTTTTCTAAATTTGGAGTTATATTCTTCCAGGATACAAATAAATCATCAGGGTTGAACAGTCTGAGTTGAAACGACTGGCTCACTAGAATTTCACTCCACAGTTAGGACCAGCAAGCCTTGTTGAGCGTCACCATGAGGAGTATTGAAGTCGATATGTGTTCTTGTTGGATATGTGTCACTGGGTGGGCTTTGAGGCTTCAGAAGCCCATGTCATTTCCAATTAGCTCTTGCTGTCGCTTGCGTGCGGTTGTGGATCAGGTTAAAGCTCTGAGCTCCTGCCCTAGCGCCAGGCCTGTCTGCCAGTTGCTATGCTCTCTGCTATGGTGGCCAGGGACTCACCCTCTGAAACTGTAAGCCCCAAAGAAACCTTTTATTCTGTAAGTTGCCTTGGTCATGGTGTCTTTGTCACAGCAATCGAGAAGTAACCAAGATATCTTAAGTATTACCAAAAAGATTACCTTAAAACATAAATTAGAGTGGACTGTGAGTATGGCTTAGTGGTTACGCTTGTGTCTAGCATTCCCTCGGCCCTCCATTCAATCACCAACACTGAAAAATAACTAAAGCAACAGAGGAAGTAAAATCCATCAGGGAGTCTGAATTGAAAAAAAAAAACCAAAGACCCACGCTAAAGATTCTACAAGAGAGAGGGCTGATAAGAACTTCATGATTGCAGAGTTAGGACAGTACGGATAGAGAGTCACACTATTTCACACTGTTTTTAGTCTCCTTAATGGCCATGATTTCTCTACCCCTGTGTCTGACATCCTTTTAAATAAACCCCGTGGAATATATTACCTGGTACAGTAACTAGCTTCTACTTCCACCAACCCAGAAGCTCTCTGAGATCCATGCCAGAGACTTCCCTCCTCTGTGTGGTTAACTGCCCACCTGAGAGTCCCAACAAAGTATCTGGAAAACACCTTCATTTATGACTCTTTCTTTTGTGACTTTAAAAACTTCATGAAACCATCTCCCCATTGGAGCGTGTTATTTGGGCTATCTTCTTGGGCTACGGTCCCTCATAAATGGCTCAGGAAGTAACTGCTCCGTTCCCTTTGAGGCAAGAGTTACATGAGGACAGTCGGAGAACAGGCAGTTAAACAAATTCCTTAGCCTGGATGACAGAATCTGGGAGGGAACTGAGCAGCTCATTTGACAGTTGGGTAGATTATTCAGTAAATCTTAGGTTTATCTCTTAAGCCCAGGAGAAGTTGCACTGGGGAAAAACAAAAAAGCAAGCAGTATTCCACACCATAAGATGTGGTAGCAGCTATGAATATTAACGGGAGTGCAGGCCCCGTTGGATTTACAGACAGCCAGACAGCAGGCTGATAGGCTGCTCCCAGACAAGAAAGAAGACACTTAGGAACAAGTCCTCAGTCCAGTTCATGAATGGTCACAGTGTGGCTCGGTGTCTTAGGAAGAGAATAGAATGACTTCTCAGCTAAGAGCACTAGAATCGCAGTCCAGCATGAAGGCAACCCTTGCCCGGTCCTGACATCTATAGCGTTTATGAAACAGCTACATTATCCTGGGTGTTTTTCTCAAGTGACAAATCCCTTGAGGTAAATGCTTGAAGCTGGCTAAAAGCAGATAAGGATTGAGAAACCCCTTGGGCTTGTCATAGTCACAAGTGACTCCTCTCAGGAGATAGGGCGGTGGGTCGGTTGGTAGAGAGTTAACTGACATTCTGGTAGTCTATGATGAGTGTCAGACACCCCAGTAGCCCAGACAGTATGGCATATGTCTGGCAGCTCCCACAGCACCTGGATTGTTTCATGCCCCAAAGGAGGCGAGACTAGAAGATGATAATAAAAATCAATGTGGTCATTCCAAGGAGACAGGTAACAGGCTGACATCGTTCACTGGCTTCCTGTAGAACCCCAAAGTGCTGCTCTGGGATGGTATACGGCAGCCATCTGCCATCTGCGTGCTCAGAGCCGAGTGAACAAGACAGCTGGCAACTCCTACTGCAGCAAGAAGGCCAAGGGACAGGGAGACGATTCTGTGCCACATTCATCACTAGGAAGGAGGGAGCACGGGCTTCATCTGGGAAGTGAAGAGACAGGAAGCCCGTTGCCTCCTTCAGCACAGGAACCCAAGGTGCAGTCGAGGAAACAAAACAAAACGCGTGCTTCCCAGATGTCTGCACCTCGGCCACAGCTAAACAAGTCTCTTTGTCTGCCGCTGGCATGTTGTTTGATGTGATGCTCTGTGACCATCGGGGCATCCTCCTCCTTTCTTGCTCTCTCCCCTCCTCTGCCCTCCATGTCATCTACCAGCTCCCTGGGAGCAAAGGTTCCAGTCCACTCAGCCAACAAGTGTGTGTGTGTGTGTGTGTGTGTGTGTGTGTGTGTGTGTGACTCCAACAGTCACAAGCCACAGAGAGACCCCAGAGAGGACCAGAGTAGGACATCCCTATGTTTCCTAGGTTCTTATGTTGAGATTGATACAAAGCTAACCATCCCTGCAGAAGGTGAGCAACACAGTAAACAGAGGGGGAAAGGATAATAAAATAGCGCCTGCTGTTTAACAGTTGCTGGGTGGAAGCGCTCCCTGGAACTATGCAGCTGTTGCACTGGATGGCTCATAAAGCTCCAGTAACGTCCGTCAAGGGCCTTTTTTTCTTAGTGAGGGACCATTTTTTTTTCCATGCAGTTATGATAGCATCTGGTTCCTGTCCCTAGAAGTATGGGGAATCCACAGGCTCGGGCAGTGGCTGCTGGGGTGGAGGGAGTGGGGGGGAGAGCTGGACTGCAGAGGCATCTGGCTCCTTTGATGGGTCTGGGGTCACTTCTGATCTAAAGGGCATTATCATAAAAATGCAGATTAGGATTCAGTGGGAAGCCACTGCCACCTGCTGTGTGGCATGCATGCACGGCATTGTTTATCTCATGCATCCTCTCAACTGTGGGTGCCAGTCTCACCACTGTAAAAAAAAAAAAAAAAAAAAAAAAAAATCAACATGGTAAACAGAGTCCTAGGCTGGTTAAAGACACTGCTAGGCTACACTGTTGACAGGTAGCGGGTTTAGAGGCCCAAGTCTGATGGCCTTTCTCCTGTGTCATCTTACTACAAAGATGGAGGAAACATGGCACATAATTCTGCATTTGCTTATACTACCTAGGAATCCATGCATAGATGCATTGGAGGGAGAATATGTTTCCTGAATATTGGGCATAAGTAATGGGAGTCCTAGGCATGAGCCGATTGTCACTTGCTTCCTCAGACATACATGCCCAAGTGAGGACTCCTGTGCAATAAAAATGTGGTCCCAGGACATGAGTGAGAGCATGAAGGAGCCAGAAAAGGAAGCCAAAGACTGAGGTAGTTCAAGCTGAGTTTGGTAGTGGGTGGCCTTTGGCTCCAGCCTAACCCTATTGGGGAACTCTCAGGGGTGTACAAAGTTGTACTGACCTGGACCACATACAGATGTGTTTGTGTGTGTGTGTGTGTGTGTGTGTGTGTGTGTGTGTGTGTGTATGCACCCTCTCCTGGCTGTAAAACTCTATGGCTGCTGTGGTGAGGAGGAGGTGGTCATAAATCCAGCTCTCAGGCAGGGCAGCCAGGCTGCAGCCCTGAGTCACCTTTGCAGAAGAGCTGACAAAACAAAAGCATGGCTGAGAGGGGAGGACAGGGGTCCTGGCTGGGCAACAGCACCATTACCCCCCTTTGCCTGTCCCTGGCGCTTGGCTGGCAGGAGAGCAGGCCAACAACATACAAGATTAACTAGCAACCTGAGGTTCCCACCCAACCCATTGTGTATAGCCACAGAAAGAGTGTTGGTTTTCCTGGCTTCTCGGGGGTGTGTTTTTTCAGCAGGTGTCTCAACTAGTGACCTTCAAGCCAAGTCAACATGCAATAGGATGTTGGGTTATTTCACACAGTATGTAGTATAACAGTATAAGGCTGACTTCACTCTCTTGAGAATCTAAGGAAGTTGTCTCTAGGCAGACTTCTATTTTTTGCTATGAAGTGGAAAAGCAAAAAAGGAAAATGAAAAGTGAGGGCTTGCCCAGGACAGGGAGCCTTCCCATCTGAACCCATGCTGTGTGGTGAAGTGCCGCACATTCCAGAATCCATAGGCACCTTTCTTCACAGCCAATGGCAGCACACAGCACAACTCTGGAGTGTGTGAATCCATAGCAACATTTTAAGTGAAAGCAGATCTCTGCTGGTTTTTTTTTTTTTTTTTTTTTTTTAATGTCGACCTTATTATGGTGCACGAGTCTTAGCATAATACTAGCACTGCATTCCAATGTAATTTGCAGCAGAACATGGCGTATCCTTTGCTTATCAAATATTGTCCTGTCCATCAACCTGCAGGACTCAGGAAACCAAGCCCGTGGTATGGTTTTAATGTGCATCAGCAGAGACAAGAACAGATACTTGTTTCCTTGGCCGGGTAGTTGGAGTGTGGAGTGTCTTCTCTTATCCTCAGCTTGGACATGTCGATGGAAGGAGCCTGCATAACAAATTAAGGAGACATAAAATACTAAGTTGTTTCTTAATAATGATGGAATTGAATCTTCTTGAGTACCCTTGTCCTTTAAAACTAGTTACTAAAGTCCTGACAGATTTAACACTGTGATAGTGGAAACTGAACACAGAATCAGGCCTGCCAGGCACCTGTGAGTGCTGAAGCTGAGAGGCACGTAGATAGACTCTTCAGTTCTTGTGCATATTTGAAATTTTCCATAATAACAGGTAAAATAGATCATGGGCTTAGTTTGCCCTCAAGGATTCCTTCAGAAGACTGCCTGGAGGCCTGGCCCACTGGTCCCTGTGCCCTCATGTCCTCTATGCTGCCTATACTGTTTGTGTCACAGAGCTTGGGTCCTACTGCTGCTATTAAATATACCCGAGAATGACCCGCTGATCAGAATATCAGTTGAGTGGGCACAGGAATCACAGAGCCTTTTTTTAAGAAGCTTTGAGGCCCTCTGTTATTATGGGACAGAGCGAATTTAAAGATACACCGCTCTTTGCTGTTGATACTCAGACACACCCTAAAGAAGAAAGGGATTAAAATAAACACCTCTTAACTGGCAGCCTTTTTGCAATTTGTGCAAAAATCACACCCTTGGTTTCTGAACCAAGAGACTCTGGATTTGAATATTTGGGATAAAACGGGGAGGGATATCCAGGTGTGGTTATCAAGACCCTGGGCCTGAAACTGAGCCTGTTGAAACGTTTCCTTATTGGGATGATCTCAGACAGGCTTTAGATACCAGCCGACTGCAGGAAGTAGGCTTTGCCTTCTCCTTCAGTTCCTTTATATGAGGACACAGTGATAGAGATGAAATGTTGGTTCTGATATATGAACAAAGGTGGCATTGTATGTTTGAAAAAAAAAATTCCCCAGAGTAATTATAAAGAACACACTTATTTCTTATAGATCTGGATTCTTGGAAGTCTCAGGCCCTCATGCATCTCTGTAGATCGGAACTCCACTCTTCATTCTTAGCGGGCCCCCCCCAACTTCCAAACTTAGAGCATTGCAGTGCCATTAGGCTTCCTCCTCCCCCTCTCCTTCTTGCAATATTACTTGTGGCATGAGGGATGGAGTTCATTTGAGCCAACGGCATTTATTTCTGTTGCCCTGACCTCACCACACTGTCTTGCACAGACAGAGCGGCTTGGGTACACACGCTGAGTTTGCTTGTTTCTCGGAAGGTGCCTAAGTTGTGTAGTGCTGCTCAAGAAAAGTAAGTGAAAGGGAAGAAAGGACAAGAAGTGAGGATTTAGCCTCGAGAATGACCGTGGACGTAACATGGCCATGTAGGTGACTAGCTAAAGAATGGGTAGTCACAGATTCCTAACTCCTTAAGGGGATTTTTTATCAACAAAGGTCATCTCCTTTAAGTGATTTTGGAGACTCTGGAGGCTAAATAAGAAGACCCCAAATTGTAACCGCTATACTCGAGAGTAATCTAAGGAATACAAACAAACGAAACAATGAGAACAACAAAAACAAACCCACCCAAACCCTATCATCTTGAAACTCCTTTGAACTGTTTGTCTCAGGCCAGGAGTCTCCCTGGAGAAGTGTCTGTCATAATTGAAGGGTCTAACCTTTCCCAGTTTGCAGGGAATCAACTCTAGCCCCTCTCATTTTATAGAAGCACTATTGTCACTTGTCACTACAAGCTCCCACAGACAATGCAGTGTGTCCTGGAAGGGAAAATCAGGTTATTATTCAAGGAAGAAAATGAAATTTCCTCTCACATTTAGAGACTCCAGCCCATAATCTCTTCATAAGGACCATCTCCCAGGAACTCTATAGACTCTTGGGACGTAGATTGGTTGACTGGTGGATTGAAAATCTGCTTTGCAGATGTCACTCTTGCTTCAGCCTTAGCTTTGCCTGTTTGCTTGTCACTGTGAGGAGGACAGGTCTAATGGTGTCCTTGCTGGTACACTGCTGAACTGCCATGGACAGTTCAGTTAGACAGCTTGAGTTGTTACCTGTTCTCTGCTCTCTGCACAAGATCATTCGAGGTGGAGAGTGCTGAGGATCTCATGGAGATATATATATCTATCTATATATATATATATATATATGTATGTATATCTATCTATCTATCTATCTATATATTTATATTGGTTTTTAGAGACAGGATTTCTCTGTGTAGCCTTTGCTGTCCTTGACTCTCCTTGAAGACCAGGCTGGCCTCAAACTCACAGAGATCTGCCTGCCTCTGCCTCTCTGAGTACTGGGATTACAGGTGTGCGCCACCGTGCCTGGCTTGAAATCAGAATTCTTAATGAAGGTCTGAATGTTTATTCTTGTCCCAAAATCCTTATGGTGGAGACTTAAACCTCAGTGCTATAACAGCCAAGCATGAGGCCTTAGGAGGTAATTAGACCCAGAGGATTCTACTCAGAGCAGTGGGACCAGCGCCCTTATGAAAGAGGCCAGAGGGAGCCCATCCCTCTAGTCTCATGTGAAGGTGTGTAGAAGGCACTATCCATGCATGGGCTTTGAGCTTGCTCATGTCTTGATCTCTGACTTTCAAGTTTCTGGAACTGTGAGCAAAGATTTCCATTCTTTTTTTCTTTTTTTTTTTTAAAAAAGAAATTATTTACTATGTATGCAGTGCTCTGCTTGCATGTACACCTGTAGGCCAGAAGAGGGCATAAGATCACATAATAGATGGTCATGAGCCACCATGTGTTTGCTGGGAACTAAACTCAGGACCTCTCGAAGGGCAGTCAGGCTCTTAAACCTCGAAGCCATCTCTCCAGCTCAGTTTCTGTTCTTTATAAATAACATAGTCTAAAATATTTTCCTGTAGCGTCAAGAGCAGACTAAGACAAAGACTGATCATATTAGGAAGGCATTAAGATAGGGCTTGAGAGTTATGGCTGATACTCAAAAGATTACAGGAGACTTTTCCATAAACACACCCACAACTCTTCATAGTTTGGTCTGGAATTTAACAGCTGTACTTTAGTTGGAGGCTTGGAGTCACAACCTATAAGTATTGAGTTTTATATTATATAGAGTTACATTGAATTTTAATAATATCATGCTATCTGGTTATTTAAAAATATACTTGTCATACCTATAGAGTCCAGATATGTGGTATGACAGCCTTTAGCTAGACTTGGGAGCCTTGTGAGATTTTGTTTTGTTTTTTGTTTTCTTGTAGCCCAGGCAGACCTGAAACTCACAGTACAGCCAAGGCTATTTTAAAGCTTCAATTCTCTACTTTATTTAACTCCTGGTCCTCCTGCCTACAGCTCCCAAATATTGGGGCTATGATCGTGTGCCAACACATCTGGCTAGCCTTATGATGCTTAAAAACCTGTAGCATCCAGTAGCAATTACACCCTTAGAACAATACAGAATACAACCAGAGCTTTCCCCGAGCAGAGAACACACAAGGCCCCTAACAGGAGACTGTTGTGCATGTTGGAAGCACAAGGTTGATTCTGCTTTGGGCCTGTGCATCCAGAGCAGCAACATGTGGGTTCTTGGGCAGGGTGAGCACAGCAGCAGACACTCTGCCATGTTACCAGAAAGGGGCTGGCATCTGCAGCATCAGGACCATATTCTGGATGAAGGAGTGATGTCATATGGAAGTGATTTGCACAGGTTGAGGGCACTGGAGTGGGGGAAAACATGTTTCTAAAAATCAAGGAGAGCTATTTACAAGGCCAGACTAGCTGGACAGACCTCAAAAGGAAATGCATTTCCCTAATAATTTTGTTTCGGGGGTCTTTGGACAACTTGCCTTTGATCACATTTGTTTATGGAATATCAGTAATGGCTTCCACTGTCAAGAGACCTTTTTCTTTTCTGACATAGTTCTTATGATCCAGTGTGCTATAAGACACCCCCTGGGTCATCACCTTCTTTCCAGCTGACATACATTTCCACTTTGTGCTGCTCACCAGAAGAATTACCACAAACAGGGAAGTGCATGCACTCAACACCTGGCTAGTCTGAAGAAGCCCTTTACATTTGACATAATGGGAGGCGGAGATGATGATGACATTTCCATCTCTGACTGGGTTATGGAATTTTGTAGTGAAGATTATGTTAAAACCTCTGGTTGATGAGGAGATAAAATAGCCTTGATACGTATCTGTTGGAGGGAAAGACACATGTTTTCTGTGACAATCTGCACCTACCATAAGATGCACCTAGAGTCCACGTGTTACCTTGCACACTTATTGGCAGTGCTTGCTGCTAATAGGTTTGTTGCGAAGCGGGGTTAGCATGCATGGAATCTGCTTTTTATTCTCATACCTAGAAAGGGTGTCTGTCTACAGAGGTTGTGTTATTAGAAAATTACATCAAGATGGTCTTTAAGGGTATGTGTTTTGCCTTGATCGACAGCAACAGTACAATACAAAATATAGCTGGTGTGTGTCTGGGTAGAGGGTGACCGTTTGCCCTCTTCCTGCTGGACCACTGGACCACTTTGGGTCATCAGTTGCTTCCTGCAGTTGTTTTTTTGGTGGTCGTTTTCTCTCACTAGTTTCGTGGTCCAGCTGTAAGTTGCTTTCTCTTGCTAGCTTTGGAGGTTGTCGTGTGGCTCCCTCCAGATCATGATCACCACCTTTCCAAGGCTGAGGGAGCATGCTTGGGCTGGGTGCCCATGGTTAGGAGGGCCTCGCTCTTGCTTTGGGTATTCTGAAGTGCACAATTCACTATTTTCACTCTCTTCATACTAGAGGGACAAAGGAGTGATGCTCATTAGGAACAAAACCAAAAAAAAAAAAACAGTTGAATCCTTTCTTATAAACCTGTTTGCATGAAATTTAGCTCAGTGCCTGAGGATGCCAGGGTCAGGGTGGGGGTCAGGGTGCTGAGTCGCCCCGCCCTCTGCTGCCTGCTGCCTATGCCCCTCTCCCCCAGCTGCCACTGTTTGATTTTGGTGCCTGTGGTTGAGTCGGCTTAATCTTCAATAAGCGTGCCTTGTGCTAATACCAACACAGGCTCTGAGAAACTTGTCAATATGGCACGTCTTCCTGAGAGATGCAGAGGAGAAAAATTACTAAAAAATAATAAAACCCAAAGAGACATTGTGTAGGATAGTAGCGTCAATGGAATTTTAAGGTACATCATGGACCCCCTAAGCAAGTGTTTACTAGGTTTGGACTGCTTGGGTAAGCGTTCCTGTGGGAACCAGTTTACTCTGTCTGGGTCATCACATGTTCTGGTGAAAAGAATGTTTTTACGCATTTTGATTTCTCTAAAAATTAGTTCCCAGTTTTCTATTTACTGCCTTACTGACTTCTGTTTTCACTCTTTTGTTTCTTTCCTATACTTTCTTTTGGTTTATAATGTTCTTTTTCCATAATATTTAGAACTTGAGATTTAAGGCATCCTTTAAATTACTGTAAATATTTGGGCTGTGAATTTTTTGTTGACCATGTCAATTATATCTTATAAATTCTGACACATGGTGTTCTATTAACATTTTGTTGGTATTCCATTTTTCACTTAATATCAACTATATTTTAAAAATTAAAAAAATTACATTTTTCGAGGAAGAGGGCTCCTGTCCCCCTGTGCTAGAGACAGACTCTAGGGGATCATTCATGTTAGGCCAGGGTCTCTTTTACTGAGTTATAAACTCACCAAAAAGAGCCATTTTGTTGTTTTATTTTAAATTTCTTTCTAGTTTAACTGCATTGTGATCAGACAATATTGCCTCAATTCATTTATTCATTATTTGTGTGTGAATATGCACAACATATGTATTTATGTCTGTACGTGTGTGTGTTTGTGTGTTTGTGTGTGTGTGCACATGTGTGTATGTGTGTGTGTGTGGAGATCATGGGAGAACTTCAGCTATCAGTTGTTGTGACATACCCTGTTTGAGACAGGATCTCTTGGTGATTTCTTTCTCTGTGTTTGCTAGGATGCCTGGCCTGTTAGCTTCCACACCAAGCCTTAAGTCACAGGAATTCAATCCTGTATTTTTTCTAAGAGTTTTATAGTCTCGGCCTTTATATTTAGTTGTTTATCATTCTAAGTGATTTTTTGTGCATGGTGTGAGGTAGGGAGTCAACTGTATTCTTTTCCATATACAAATCCAGCACACCAGGGAAATCTGTTTTATTGATTTTTGATGTACTTAGGTCTCCTCTGGCCATGCTAGACTGTTTGGGAACCTGAGACAAAAGGAAAAAGCAGTAATGTTGATTGTATCTTCACACAGAATTTCATGCTAAGTATCACATGGAGTGATGTGTTTACTGAGTTTTTGGTACGTCTTTAGGTTGTGTGTGTAGGAAGGACATCTGGTCCTCCCATCCTAGCCCCAGCTGTGGGGTAAAGGTTCTGGCTACAGTTCTCCCTATTTCTCTTCCTAGCTTCTATGTTTTTTCTTCTTCTTTCCCTTTAATTCATTTGAAGCAGCTACTATATAGCCTTTTTAAAATGTAAGTGTTACAGCCGGGCATCGTGGCCCATGCCTTTAATCCCAGCACTTGGGAGGCAGAGGCAGGCAGATCGCTGTGAGTTCAAGGCCAGCCTGATCTACAAAGTGAGTCTAGGACAGCCAAGACTTCACAGAGAAACCCTGTCTCAAAAAACAAAAACAAAACAAAACAAAAAGTAAGTGTTACAATTTTGCTATGAACTGTGGCTTTCAGTGTTACAGTATCTTTCATCTTGTTTAATGCTTTGGGACTGTACTCTACTTTGCTATAAGGAACACACAATGTAGGGGAAAATCCGAGATCCTGTCAAGTTGACCTTTGGTGAGTATGAAGCTCAAACACTTTGGCAATAGTCAAAATTATCAGAGTCACAGAGTTAAAAATACACGGCTGTACTACTCAGTTCTGACAGTCACAGGCTCCGTGTACTTCCAGGCAGGAGCACTAACATGTCAAATTGTATGAATATCCTCAACATGTTTGAGTAGGGAGAGAGTGTAGACCCAACCAAGGGCTCTCATGGGCAGGTCTGGGTAGGCTTCTGAGAGAATGATGCTACCTGCTAGGATTTGGGGTAACCTTTGGCTGAATATATCTCATACAGATTTGAAAGCTGTAACTTGGAGAAAGGCCAGTTGACTGAAGGAGGAAGATTCAACTTATTTCCATAATTTAAAATGTTTTAAATAAGAGTCTGGGCTCCTTTTAGCTGCTGTAAGGTTTATGAGTGAAGGCGTTACTTCAGTGCTCTGTAAAGAATAGAGTCTCCCGGCAGTTTGCTCCTGTGATTCTCCACAACTCCACGCAGCAATTCCCCCTTATCTGGTGGGTACACATTTCAGCACCCACTGAGGATGCCCGAAACCCTGGTGGATCACATTATTTCCTATACATAGAGAACAGTTTAATTTGTAAATTAAGCATGGTAAGAGCTTACTAATAATTGATAATAATATGCAATTATTATAGCATAGTATAATAAAGGTTGCATGAATTTGACCTCTTTCTCAAAGTATCTTACTGAACTGCACTCAGCCTTCTTGGGGTGCCCGCCCAATGCCCACATGATGATGAAGGGCAGTGAATGGTTGCAGGTCTTGTGGGTATCATGCAGAGAAAGGATATGCGGGACAGTAAAACAGTTCATAGGCCAGGAAGGATGTTGGGAAATGACATGAGATTTATACCATGCTGCTCAGAACAGGATGCAATTTAAAACTTGCACATTGCATACTTCTCGAATTTTCTGTTTACTATTTAAGGGCTGCAGTTGATCACAGGGGCTCAAACTGGATTGAAGGGAATACTGTGTTAATCAGCCTGGGTGCATTCAAGCAGCTGGGCAGGATTTGAGGCTACCTTTTTAGTTTTCTCCTCACCAATGCTCACTTCTACGTAGGAGCATCTAAGGGAGCAAATCGGAAGAATGGTGGAAATCAAATCCAGCTGGGGTTCGGCCTCACCTGCCCCTTCTCAGTCATTTCTGCTTCCCTTGGCACATCTAGTCCCATGAATAGGAAAGAGAAAAGCACATTTTCGGCCCAGTAGATCTCCTTCCTTTGTCTCCCTCCGAGGTGCTCAAAGGCATCAACACTAGTGCGCGGGGAAAGCCCTCACTGAACAGAACTTCGTATTTCCCCCTTGATACCTTCCCCTGGGAGCCTTCACACAATGCCCTTGAAAGCGCTTTGTCAGCAAACTGCTGCTGCAGGCAAACATCGTGGTGGAAAGTGTGTAGGAGGCCTCAGTGGGAAAGGCCTGCCCTGGCCCAGAAAGTGCCCTACTTCTCAGGCAACAGACTCCTCTGCAGGGGAGACTCCCCTCTCAGGTTTTTCTTTCCTTTGCCCTCACCCCCTCTCCTTTCTAACCTCAGGACTATGGGAACTCTCAGCTGGGCTTGGCTTCCTAGCAAGGATCAGTGCCTAGGTGGCTCACATTCCCTTCGTAAAGACCAAGTAGATTCATGAGTCACTTAGTTGGGACCTTTGTTTGAGTTCAAGAATAAATGGATGCTAAATATTTAGGCCTGTGTGCTTGTTTTCTGTGTGCTTGTTTTTGAGCCCAGGCTGGCTCCAATTCCTTATGTAGCCCAGGCTGGGCTCAGGAATTTTGGTTTTCTTTTCTTTCTTTTGTTTAATATTCATGCGTCTACTTCCCAAGAGCTGGGATTACAGGGGCAGTTCTTGTCAGCCAGCCTGCTGCATGGAGCCCTTGGTCCCCACTTGTACTGCCTGCCTTAGGCTGGCTCCGTATCGTACTTACACTAATATCCCCCACTTCTCAATAGCACGCGTTGGTTGACTTTAATTGACTAGAATTAGTCCTGAGCCATTAGTTGATTTTAATTGACTAGAATTAGTCCTGAGCTATCGAGATAAGAAAACCATATGACATCAGCATCTACGGTTGCAGGACAAATAAATGCCTGACGAGAGATGCTGAGAAGCAAGTTCTCCCAACAGCGGAGAGAAACCCGGTTGGATGCAGAGGGAGGTATAGAGGTTGGATAGCATTTACAAGACAGTGCCCTGTGTATGAATTTAGTAGACCCCACATATGAAGAAGTGAGAGAGAGAGAGAGAGTGCGTGTTGCCTAGAGTACTGTGGTCAGGCAGACCTCTCCCGGCAGGACACAGGGGCTGCCAGCCTTGGTGCATTCCTCCAGGCTTCCTTCAGCACAGGATGGACCACTTTGGATGACAGTCACTCAGTGCAGGTGTGACCTTCTCTTCACTACTCTATAAAAATGTCCCCCACCCCGTTTGAGCACATGTAGATTAGGAGTATCCAGGGAACCCCTCCCCGGAATTCCATGGGTGTGGAGAGGTGACCACACACTTCTTGACAGTGTCATATTTCTCCATTTGTGCACAATATTCTCAGCTGCTTCTTTTCATTGAATGTTTGCCCGTGTCATTTTATATGAACTAAAAATAAATACGTATGTGCCTGCTGACTATTCTATCACGTGATCGCATCTTATATAATGAATTTAAGTGCTTTGCTATGACAAATGCTTTTTCTCTGCGTATCCTTGCACGAGATCCCCATGAGCATCCGTTTGCTGTCTTCACCTGTAAGTCTATCAGGAGAGTCACTGAGGCAAAGGTTACTATATTGTCAAGGTGTTCAGCCCATAAGGCCAGACTATGCCTGCTCTCTGAGGACCCAGTTTCCTAGACTTGCCCCAAGACTGAATGTTACCTTTGCCTTTTGATAGCTTAAAGTTATGTTACATTTGAAATTTTCCCTGTTATTCCTTTGGTTGCTAGTTTCTGTGTGTTGCTCAGCCATTAAATTCTTCTGCTAAAGTTTTTGTTTCTTTTCTTTCATTCAGCACCTCTTGGCGTATTTTGGGTTTTCCTAGTTTCTAAAGAACTCTAAGATTGTGTTATTTTTAAAGTATGGACTGAATTACAAAAAATATTTTTAATTTTTAATGAAGCTTCAGTGGCCAGTCTCCTTTTATAATGTAGCTCCATCATCATCTCCCAAGCCTGGCATGGAGCTGTGCACACTCAAGGGGCTACGTAAATGCTTTTCAGTGAGAGAATGATCCATTATCTCAACATGCCATTGATGCAAAGCGCTGGTTAGCAAAGTAACATGAGAACATTTTCTTGTCCATTAGGAGTTACAATGAGGAAAAGGTTTTATAATGGAATTTTCTAGGAAGGGAAGCTACAAGGCAAACATGTTATGGCTGTGGCCTTGGGTTGGCAGCACATCACAGAGGACAGATGTTCTCAACCGAAGCAGAAGCACACCCTGAGTGTGCATTACACACCTGCACCCTCAGAACCCAGGCCAAGGTTGATCAGGGGGATCACGAATCTGTGGCTGGGGCTGCGGATTGAGACCCCACTCCAAAACCACAAAGAAACAACCACCACCACCACCAACAAAACAATAGTACAGAGTAGAGATTTTTCAAGTCAAGCAATATTTTATGCATTACAAACCGGAAATAGAATAATGTAAGAAAGCTTATAAGTCACAATGTCCGCACCTCAACACTTCTTTAAGGAAATAAAACAGTCGTGTAGTAGAGGCCTTCTGCAACCTTATTTATCTCTCTCCTCTTCCCCTCCATGGTTTATACACTGTGGCATGCGTCCCACTTTAAGCAATATGAGATGCTGAGTCACGGTTCTAGAGCTTTTATCAATCCCACCACTGATGTTTCTATTGCAACATTTCTGTTCTTGTTCAGCACTATACTTCTGGGATTAAAACATCTCACTAATGGGGGGAGGGTTTGATTGATCCTATGGAAATATTAGAACTTATTTACCCACCCTGTCCATGGTTACTCTGATACTTTGTGTTTGCACACACAGCCACGAATGCTGTCATCATCTCCCGTTGTGCACATGTGCGAGTTCTCAAAGGTAGTGATGAGGTTGTTCAGTCATAGGCGTGTGTGCCGCCGCCTCCTCCTCTTCTAGAAGCTGCCAAATTACTTTTTTTGTTTTTATGTTTTAAGGTAATATGGAAATGCTTGCATTTTCCCTGAGGAAGTTTTACATAAATTAGGCCAGTTATTATTTTTGAGTGCCGGAGGGCCAGAATTGCTCTAAGGGTGTACATGCATCCCCTTCAGTGTCTCTTCAGCTCTAGGAAACAGATAAAAATACTGAGAATCCTGCTGGGTCTTAACAGCAAGCGGCAGAGACCTATTCCACAGTCCTCAAGCCATTTTGTAACAGTGGTCCAAGTTCCAGGTGATAGCACGACATCAGCCATGCTATGTTTAAAGTGATAGGAAGATGCCGGCCAAGGATTCTGAAGGGGGAAAGAGCCTTAGGCGGGTATTGCTGCTCCATGCTGTGGAAGAACAAGCAAGGTGGTGGCTGGATTTACCCAACATCCACCGATCAAAGTCCATTTCAGGCTCTGGATGCACCACAGTCAATTCTGTCTTTTTCTACCTGTTTGGTCATGGAGGGGACATTGTTTCCACCTTCATGCACTTTTTAATTTCTTTTAGCCCAGGACAGGCAACTTGCCCTAAGAGGGTCAAATAAAAATTTTAGGAGCAATAACAAATGTAATCTTGTACACGTGAATTTTAATTGCAACACTTTAATCCCCATTCTAAGTGCCAAACTTTCAGGATTAATTTGTTGCGTGTGTTGGTGACACAGTGCTCAGTCTTCTGAGCAGATTCTTTGCCCAAGGGCCCTCATTTGCTAATGAGTAATCGCTGCAATTCTCGGAGAAAATGCTACTGGTACAATCATGTTTGAGCATTCATCAAATATGACGTGAGCCCAGTCAGGAGAAATGTTAACGTCTTTAGCCTGCAAATAAAAGCAAAGCATTCATCTGCTTACATGGTGAGTTCCCTGGGCCTGTCACCTCCACTATCGCTTGGAACAATGGCGAACTGTCGGTAACTGCACAGGTCTGTTGGTCGTATGTGTCAGTGGGAGTGGGGCTCACCTCTGATAGTTTGTAGCCCTGTTTCCACTGCCTTCTGTCACCCGGGCCCATTTTGGAGGAAGGCAGCGGTGGAAGAGGAAGCCACTTCAGCAGGAATGCATCTCTTCCTGTGCACACATCACAGACGGCACTGACACGCTAATTACAACTTTGGACCAAGCATTTCCTCTTTCTGCATTTTGTTTGCAAACATCCAATTATTTCCATCTTGCGGTCTGGGGGAAAAAAAAAACCCGCAAATGCAAGCGAGTTAATCGGTAGCTTCTGTGAGCCCTCCTCCTACCTATATCCTCTCTGTTGTGGCTTTTCTTCCCATTAGGTTGGATTTTGAGCTTTTCTTGTTTCCCTACCTAGTTCTCCTTTTAGAGTCATTTATTATTATTTTAAGTGGAGAGGTGTTTTGCCTGCATGCTTGTCTGCAACTACCATGTGCATGCAGTGCCCACAGAGGCCAGATGGGGGCGCCAAATCCCCCGGAGCCTGAGTTACCATTGTGAGCTGCCATGTGGGTGCTTGGAGCCAATCCTGGACCCTCGCTCTGCAAGGACATACAGTGCTTTTAACTGCTGAGCCATCTCTCCACCCCCTAGTTATCTTTTTCATCTAACTTGCCTGTGGACCAGTGGTTGAGATTCCATGGCTGTATCGTGTCCCTGGAGTCCAGCCTTGTCTATTATGGAATATGGAAACAGTACCTTGTGCCCATGTAGACTGTCCTGAACTGATGCCTCTGCATGCGTGGCATGTTTGTGCCAAGTCACTGCTGCTCGCTCTGGGACCACCTAAAGTAAGCAGCAGGGTGGAACCTGGACACAGAGAATCTTGGGATTAACGAGTCAATGAAGGCATGAATGGGCACTTTGGGCTTTACCTGAGCTAGGAGGGGAACCGAGTTCTCAAGCCAAAACCAATCAACGTTCTGGAGAAGCAAAAAAATAAAAATTGTTTGAAGAATTAAAAACCTCCTACTGCCGAGAAGAAACCTGATGATTCTGTGAAACCCAACTTGTCTATTTTTGCTTTTTTGTTTCCTGTGATTGGAGAGTCGTGTGAATTAGCTGGGTGTGACAGCTCACGCCTGCAATCCTAATACTTGGAAGGCTGAGGAAAGAGACAAACTAATAAAACAAAGCACTTAAAATCGCTGTTTACCCTGGTGTCTTCGAGTGTCTCCCTTGTCTTTCCTTCTTTTAGTTTCTGAGTTTGTGGGGTTTTGTTAGTTCGTCTTGACTACTTTTCTTTTCTCTGGTTCTGGGGCTTGAACCTAGAGACTCACATTTTCTAGGCAAGTACTCATCTCCTGAGCATGGTCCCCACTCCTCAGCTCCTACAGTTAGGGGTGTGTGTGTGTGTGTGTGTGTGTGTGTGTGTGTGTGTGTGTGTGTTGTTTTGCAGCACCCGTTTGTAATAGGCTGTCCCCTCTTTGTTGTATGTTTTGGCACCTTTGTTAACAATCAGTTGGCTGTAGATGCTAGGTCCCTGTCAGCGGATGAATGGAGAAAGTGCGCTTTCTATGTACAATGCAGTGCTGCCCAACCACAAAGAATAATACCATCCTATCATTTTTGGCAAAAAAGGTGGAGCTAGAGGTCATGGTGTTAAGTAAAACAGGACCGAAAACAAAAACAACAACAAAAACCGACAAGCACCCTTACAGCCCATCTCCTACCCAGAGCAACTAGTATTGACCTGAATGTAAAACAGTGGTGAGGAGTCGGGCGGCGTGGTCAAAACTGATTTCATCGGTGCATATGGTATTTAGGAAAGGAAACACCACACTAGACTCCTATTATATGTACATGTAACACATATTAATAAAAAAGAACATAAATTTACGAATAAGGGGAGACAGAATGAGATGCAGGAAAATGATCTGAGCTGTCGGCAGATCTGGTGCTAGGCTGCTCCTGCTTCTATCATGGCACAAAAGGACAGCACAAAGCTCGGGCATGTGACACAAAATCTGTGACTAAGGTCTCTTCCTCTTCCCCTAGTATGTTTACCCCACTTGTAGCCCGTGGAAAAATCAGGAAACCCAGAGAGGCCCTAGGTTATCTCAAGAACGTCTCTAAAGCAGAATAGCTTATCATTTTTCTTTTAGATCAGGAGCTGGCAGGGTCTGAACTGAGGACAAGTTAGCCCCACTGTGGGAAAAAGAATCTCATTATAGCACGTCCGTATCCTACTGCAGTGGGCTGTGCCTGCTCTGTGGTGCAGTGCTGGAGAGCATACAGTTTACTTTGTTACTTTAGGTATTTATTTCTGTGTGTTTGTATGTATAAAATATGAATGTATATATGTATATATATGTTTGTGTGTGTATTATCTGTTTGTGTATGTGTCCATGATATATATAATGCATGTTTATATATGTATATGATGTTTGTACATATGTGTATGTGCATGTTTCAGGGTCTCTCTCTCCATATATATATATATATATTTGTGTATATATAAGTATGTATATATATTTGTGTATATATAAATATATATAACAAATTTGTATATGTATTTGAGACAGAATCTCACTATATAGCTCTGGGTGTCCTGGAACTCACTATGTAGACCAGGCTAGCCTTGAACTCACAAAGATCTGCTTGCTTCTGCCTTCCAAGTGCTGGGATCAACCACATCGGCTACCACGCCTGGCCCAGCCTCAGCATCTCTTGAACTAGAAGTACCTGGATCCAAAGCAGCAGAACCATAAAGAACTGGAAAGTGGGATTGAAAACCCAGCCTGGGTTAATTTTTGCCCTATGGCACAAATCGACTTGCTCTAGGGTTTTCTCAAAACCTTTGCACAATCAGAGCAGGAGATATGGAGATGGAAGAGGCCCTCTTCTTCCTGTGAGGTGACCGATATGCAGACAGTTAGCAGGAAGCAGATCTCCCGGCAAGGGCCCCTGAGTGAGCTCCATGGAGGCTGATGAGGGCCTAGCACCTCCTCCTGACCGAACGTAACAGGTGCAGGCCACCGCTGCTTTATTCTGCTGTAAGGAACAGAATGGGGAGCTGGAGAGATGGCTCAGAGGTTAAGAGCACTGGCTGATCTTCCAAAGGTCCTGAGTTCAATTCCCAGCAACCACGTGGTGGCTCACAACCATCTGTAATGAGATCTGGTGCCCTCTTCTGGCCGGCAGACAGAACACTGTGTACATAATAAATAATTCTTTAAAAGAAAGAAAGAAAGAAAGAAAGAAAGAAAGAAAGAAAGAAAGAAAGAAAGAAAGAAAGAAA
>OU015747.1:130093678-130119684 GCA_907169655.1 Acomys percivali
AGAGAGAGAGAGAGAGAGAGAGAGAGAGAGAGAGAGAGAGAGAGAGACAGACAGACAGACAGACAGAGACAGACAGAGAGAGAGAGTGTGAGAGAGAGACAGAGACAGAGAGAGAGAGTGAGAGAGACAGAGAGAGAGTGAGAGAGAGACAGAGAGAGTGAGAGAGAGACAGAGAGAGAGAGAGAGAGAGAGAGAGAGAGAGAGAGAGAGAAAGAATGCACAAGCTGTTTGATTCCATGAGTAAGTGCAGAGTGACTGCTAAGCAGGCAAGTCAGTAGGGAAATACTCTCTGTTTTAAGACAGAGCTTTAGACCAAGAGAAGGCATACCTGAGTAGAGAGTGGGTCCTGGATGGGCACCCCAGAGGGATCAATCGCTCTGGAGACCCAGTTCCCATATTTCTCCACCTGCCCCCTGCCTTGCTGGGCTGTCTCACTCAGCAGATATGTGTGTGTGTGTGTCAGCAGTGTGTCCTGATTCACAGTTCCAGTGGAGCTGAATACATGCATGGCCTCTGTCGCTGATGTGGCCTTGGGAGCACAGGGAGTGCAGTCATGGGGGACTGTGCACTTTCTGGGAATGTGACCCATCAATAGCTCAGGCAAGGCTGACTACGTCCCACTCAAGGGCAGGAAAGTCACAGGGGCAGAGGCTAGGGCTCCTGTCCTCACATTCCTGGTTGTGACTGCCTGGAAAGCAGAGAAGGAGGCAGTGGTCAAAACTCTCACCCACCTTTCTTCCCTGCCCCTGTACCCAGGTCTCACGGAGCTGCAGGGTGTTCGGGGCCTGGTGTTCAGTGTAGAATCCGGGAAGCCGGTGACAAGGCCCTGACTCAGAACCAAGCACAAAGAAAGTAATAACTAATAACAAACGTGCACAGAGTGTTTACTTGGTCGCAAGCCAAAGGCTAAGGCATTCACCTATCTCCTGTGATCCTCACAGGTCCTAATAGCACCCTCATGTACAGACACTAAACATGGAGGTGAGTGTGTTATAGGGGTTGTGGTTTGAGTGTAAGAAGTTCCCCATTGATTGACGTGTTTGAACCCTTGATCACCAGTGGATGGTGCTGTTTTGGGAGATTGTGGGACCTTTAGGAGGTGGGGTCAGGCTGGAGGAAATAGCTCACCAGGGACAGTATAGCCTAACTTAGCTTTCAATGTATTTTCTTTGCTTCCTGATCCCCCATGATACGAGCAAGCAGTTTTCACAGTCCTCACCCCATGGACCCAGCTGCTTTGGCCATTATGCCTTCCCTGCCATGCCCTCTCCAACCACAGGACAAAAGAATTCCTTCCTCCCCTAAATTGCTTGTTGTCAGGTATTTGGTCACAGGGACAGGAAAAGTATCCAGCATAGTTTTCTAGTATTGTAACAAATACATGAGATAAATAAATGTATAAAGACGAGAAGGTTTATTTTGGGTCACAGTTTTGGAAGATTTGGTCCATGGTTGTTTGGACTCATGGCATTTAGACCTGTGGCCAAAAGACTCATCTAGTGTTACCTAACTGGAACCGCAACCCAGGTCTGCCTGCCCTGGAAACAGAACCCCAGTCCCGGAAGCGCCACTTTCTGACCTGGATTACTGTACCTGTGAGTGCCACAGCTGCCTATGACTTGGCTTGGAGGAAACAGGAGGTGTGGGGTGATGAAATAAGCTTTAGGAATTATTAACAAGATGCTTCTTTAGTCTGGGGAAGGTGTGTGTGGTGCTTTTAATGAGAAATGGTCCTCATGGGCTTGGGTAGTTGGTGATCACCCCAGTTGAAGCTGCTTCAGGAGGTGTGGCCTTGCTGACGGTGTGTCACTTGGGGTAGGGCTTTGAGATTTCTAACCATACCAACTCCCAGTTCTCTGTCTCTCCTGCGTGTTTGTGGCTGTACACATGGTCTCTCTCTGCCTCCCCGCTCTTGCCCCTGTGCCTGCTGACTGCAGCCATACTGAGGGTGCAGCTTAGCAGGAGATGTCTGATGTTTGCTTAGCATGCGCGAGGCCCTGGCTTTGGTCTTTTTTATTTCTAATTTCACTGTACAGATTTGTTTCTTCGTCATATCTTTTTTCTCTTTGGCTTTATCTCTGACCCCTCTGCCTCTCCTCCCCTCCTCCTCAAGTGTTAATAATTCTTGGATTTTTTTTTTTTTTTTACTCATTCTAGGTCTAAATCGTTTCTCACCAAAGAAAGAGCTAATGAAATGTCTCAATACACATCTGTGGTATCTTAGAAATGCAGATGAGGTCCAGAAACTCAAGGGAGCTACAGGAGCTTTTCATGCAAAGTTAGCGGAGGCAAAGGCATGAGTCACACAAAACATCTCAGGCATTGTTAAGCAGACCCCAGAGCTCCGTAAGTGGGCCTCGAGGGGGTCCGTGCATGTGTGCTAAGGTAGCCAGAGACAGTGACACTCTCGCAGTTTCTGCAATGGATATTTCTCCAGAACATTAGATTCATAAATTACAATGAGGGAGAGAAAACATCCCAGCAAAATGAATCCAACTTTGGAGCACTGTTCAAAGACGAACATTTGGGTTTTGTTCCAGCAATTTGGAGTCCCTTATATTTTTAAGTACTGTGGGCCATTAGCTTCCCCCTTCTCTTCTCCCTCTCCTTATCCTTATCCTTCCTTCTTTCTTCTTCTTCCTCCTCCTCCTTCTACTTTTTTTTTCTTTTTTTCCTCTTGGGGAGAATCTTTAACATAGTAAATTTGCCTGAGAGGCCCTGGTGACCAGGGCCCTGAGAGTTATTTTTCTTTCTGTATTAAGTATGACAATAAAAGACAATCAGCCGCTTTGGTGTTCTGTCTGTCTGTCTGTCTCTCTCTCTCTCCATTGGGAACTGAAAAATTAACATGAACGTGGCCAAGTGTCCATCCATAGATAAGTGGAAATACAAGATGTGGGTAAATAAATCCTATTCAGCCATCAAAAGGGGGAAATGTTCTCACACATGCTCTACCATGGCTGAGCCTAGGACACACGGTGCTAAGTGGTAAGGGCAGGTGTAAGAGAACAAATACAACTCCACTCACATGTGGTACCCAGATTGGGCAAGCCACTGGGACCAGAGGCAGAGTGGTGACCCCAGATGCTGGAGGCAGAGAGAATGGGGAAGGAGTTGTTTGTTTGTTGAGCTTGAGATGGTCTGGGACTTCACAGTGGTGAATGTTGAGTAACATTGTGTCTGCATCTAATGCCATTGACTCTTATACTTAAAATAATCAGTGGCAAAGGGCATGATGTATATGTAATGATATGTTTACATTACATTTATATCACAGTGAAAGTTAATTAAGAGACTACATGGAGGTCTGCAGAGATGCTTCAGTTGGTAAATGTCTTGCAAGTAAAAGACCTAAGTTCAGTTCCCATGTTTTAAAAAAATGCTAGGTATGGAGGCATGCTTGCAATCCCACCACTAGGGAGGTGGAGACAGGTGGACCCCTAGGGCTGGGTGGCAGAGATGGGTGGGCTCTAGCCTACTTGTTAAGTTTAAAATAAAAAAAGTCAACACTCCCTGAAGATGTTCACACTCCCACAATGTGGATGCTGCAAAGCTGAGTGCACAGGACTCTGAGGAGAGCACTGATGGGCTGGAGACCCTGTGTAGCCATATCCTGTCCGCACAGATCCTCAGGACAAGACATCACAGTGGCACCCTGTGTCCCTTCACATAAGTGGGGCTGGCATTTGCTCCATAGCATCAGCAAACGAATGAAGGAAAGATGGAGATGCTGTCCAGTGATGCTTTGCATCTCGATCAATAGTCAGGATGTCCACGTGGAACATTCTTCTGCACTGCGGCCTCTCCCTGCAGCCGCATTCTAAAGTATCCTGGCATCTATGGCAGCCAGCCTCCTTTCAGACAAAAGCTGACCTTTCCAAGTGGAGCTTCAAGCAATCTATAGGCACTGGTTAAAAAATTGAAAATGGTATGTGTTCTCGGGGGTTAAGATAGGCAAAGCAAATAGGTGGTGGTCCTCATTTATGCCTGTCTGTCTGAAGGCCCCCTTTGTAATACCTTCCCATTCATTTCTCCTAGCCATTCAAGCTCAAACTACAATGCTGAACATTTTATAAAATCCATAAAAAACTCCACAGCGAAGGTTCTTGACTTTTTAAAATGAGGGTCCTATCTGGAGAAAAGAAAGTCATCTATCAATTCAATAAATCATTTCTAGGAAATAACTTTTGGCAAAGGATTAGACTGAGCAGACAAGTCAAGATGAAAAGGAGGCAGGGGAGGATGTCACATATGGCAATGTAGAAATTATTTTCATATAGAATCTTATCATGTATAGTAACAGTCTGCTCAGCATCTTGTCGAATGCTCCCAACAACCCAGCAAAGAAGCCAGACTGAAAAGATGAGGGTCGGCTTCTTCCAGATCCACAGGAACAGGCAGTTTTGGATTCTAGCCAAGCTTACTTTCTTGGACAAGTCTGATGTCCCGGAGTCCAGGGGCTTGGGCCTGAGTTTAGTACTTGCTAGCTCTAGATATTTCACCTCTATGGCTCCGTGTGCCTGTGCGGTGACTTAATTGTAGAGAAATGATAGCAGGAGCGCTCTGAGCCACTCAGAGAGCTCACCAAGGTGGCTAACATTGCGCTGCTGTGTGCATACTTGTGGAGACAGCCATGGCACACTTTCCTGAAATGACTTGGGGGCTTAAGTAGACAGATAGCAGAAGATAGTGGCTCATACACACCTAAAAAGGACCAGCTATATAGTTCCCACAATTTAACCCAGTGATAATTGAAAGGCAGGACGTTGCTCAAAAGTGATTCAGGGTCAGTATGGCAAAAAGGAATATGAGGACTGTGCAATGATGGCCACTGAACAGTCAAAGAAACAAGCTAACTCTGTGGGCTCAGGCATCCAAGTGCCTGGGGTTGGCTAGCTTTGGCCAGACTTTCATTTGTTTGTCTTTTGAGATAGTGTTTCTCTGTGTAGCCTTGGCTGTCCTGGAACTCACTCTGTAGACCAGACTGGCCTTGAACTCACAACGATCCACTTGCCTCTGCCTCCCTGAGTTCTGGGATTAAAGGGGTCAGATATTTTTTTATTTGGTAGCCTGGCTAAATAACCTTATTAATTGAACTCATAAGAGATGATACATTGAAGGAAAATAGTTTCTGGTCCCAAGGTTTAAACTCTCTCCTTCAACTTATTCCAAATTTTTGTGACCTCATGCATACTAGGCAGACAGTACAGCACTGAGTTAGTTAATCTGGTTGGAGAGATCAGTGTTGGTAGGTAGGTAGGTAGGTAGATGAAAATGATAGATAATAGATGACATAAATAGATACGTAAAAGGACAATGAATAATAGGTAGAAGGATGATAGTTTTATTGTGGACAGTTCACTGCATAGATGCAGTGTGCCACACGTAAGCTGGTGCTATACCACTGTCTTATTTCTCTTCTATTACTGTGACAAAACACCAGTGGGGAGGGAACTTACACAGGAAAGAGTTTACTTAGGTTTACAGTTTCAGGGTTGGAGTCCATGGTGGTAAGGAAAATGCATGGCAGCAGAAACAGCTGAGAATTCACATCTTAATCTGTAAGTAGGAAGGAGAGAGAGAGAGAGAGAGAGAGAGAGAGAGAGAGAGAGAGAGAGAGAGAGAGAGAGAGAAGAGAGAGAAAGACAGAGACAGAGAGACACAGACAGAGACAGACAGAGATACACAGAGAGAGGCACAGAGAGAGCAAGACAGAGAGAGACAGAGAGAGGGAGAGGGAGGGAGAGGGAGGGAGAGGGAGGGAGAGAGAGGTGTAAATGGGAATGTTGAAAGTCTTTTGAAACCTCAAAGCCCACCCCCAGTGACACACCACCTCCACAAGGCCACACCTCCTTATCCCTCACAATTTTTTTCTACAACTGGGGACTAAATAGTCAAACATGAGCCTATGGGGCCATTCTCCTTCAAACCACCACAGCCACCGAGCCATACAGACAACCTAATATACTCTTAATTGGGTGCTTGCTTGGTTTTTGCCTTTTCCCTCTGTCACTTTGTTAGCACTTTTTGACTCATTATTTTTTTGGTTTCTTTTTTTTTCTAAATTCCTCCAACTACATCAAGACAAAAGTGAACAAAAAGTTTTGTACTTACCTGACATTAGACCAAGACTTTGCCAACAGATGGCTACACAGATAGATTCCCAGAAGCCCTGAACATCCCCACAGATAGATCCCCTGAATCTCAGGCATCTAGCTACACGAACATACTCACATGCTGTGTCAGAGGCGGAGATCAGAGGGGAAACTGACACTTGTTGGCATCTGAGTCTGAGCAGCACCATGGAGTCCGGTTTCTGCAAGGGTGATGTTGGGGGTAAATCAACTATGCATCCATCCGGGGAGAGGGGCATCTCCCATTCTGTGCTGCCGTGGGTGGTCCATCCTCTTCTGAAACCTCCAATGGCTTTTGGTGAACCAAATGAGGGGCTGGGTTATGATGAGACTAACGGTAGGATGCAGCAACTCAGAGTTAGGGAGATTATTGTAATTATCTCGGGCTCTGAAGTGCTATTGCATTTGCATTTCAGATGCTGGACTCAGAGGGAGAGCTGGAAGGGGTTAGTTTTGTGAGTGGTTAATAATGGAGGTTGGAGGGGAGGGAGGCCCTGGGTGTGGTATGGGAAGCAGGGATAAGACCAGCTGATACACAGTATGCTGATGACACAAATCTCTGTCAGGCTATTTGCAAATGGCCTTGACCCTCCTCTCAGGGGAGCTCACTGGACCCTGGCACCCCAAATCCCTTGAAATGGATTCTGTCAATTTGTATAGACAGAAAAGCAAACTCTCAACCTCTAAAAGTCCCTCGCTGTGAGACATGGGCCTCAGACAGCCCACTTCACATTCTGGCAGCTGGAAAGATCTTTGTGCTGAGGATCTGGGCAGAGACCACTTACTCCTCATCATGAAGAAGTGTCTGTTGGGTTAGCTTCTGTTACTGTAACAATTTGCAAAGAGAATGTGTTGGTTTTGGCTCACAGTTTTAAAGGTTTCAGTTTGTGAGTGCTTAGTTTTTCTTTCCTTCAGGCTTAATTAAGGCAAAGAGTAGAATGTCATCCATCTCACAGCCAAGAATCAAAGAAATAAATAAAAGACCAGAATTACACAACCCCCTTCTAGTGTACACCCACTGTGCCCTGAAGATTCTCTACTACATCTTGTCTTCCAGTGACACCATCCACCATATCCCAATAGGACCAAGCTGGGGACCAAGCCTTTAACACACGGGCAAACCCTAGCGTCCATCAGGCCTTGAGCTAAATTAATGCAATGCAGTCCGAAGAATATATGTGCACCTATGCATCCTTTTCTTCGTGTGCGTGTGCATGTTTGTGTGTGTGAGTGCAAGTGTGTACCTGCCATGGCACAGGTGTGGAGGTCCAAAAACAACTTCTTATATTGGTCCTCCGCTCTTTTACATTGCTTGAGATGGGGTCTCATTGATTTTCTACTGCCTACACCAGGCTGGCTATCCATGAGCTTCTGAGGCTTCTCCTGACTCTGCCTAACATCTTCCCACAGTAGTGCTGGGATTACAGACACTCATGGTACACCTCTGGCTCCCATGTGGGTTCTGAGGATTCGAACCTATCTCCTCACACTTGCACAGCAAGCACTTTTTCCCAGTGAGCCGTCTTACCTACCTCTCCTGCATCCTTTTTAAAAGCTGAGTTGCATTGCATTGCTGCAATTGCAGTTACATGTCAATTATAAATAAACATGAGCTGAACTCATGAAGCACGTAAAGGAAAGGCCTTTGGATGTCATGGACTTGACTCTATATTGCTTTCTCAATGTTGTAAGATCCATGGTCAAGCCCTGGGGTAAAACCTAAGAGTGCCAAGCTATGCGACGGGCCAAAACGACCTTAGATAGCCTGCAACTGGGAGGCCAGCCTTTTGTTCTTGAAGACGGTCAGATCCAGTACAGTTCAGACACAGCACTGCCTCCCTCAGAAACTACTGAGCTTTAGCTATTCATATGTGGCGTCAAAGTACGTCAGCAGGAAAAGGCTGGCCAGACAGCGTCGTGATGTAAGAACGTGGCTTAGTTCAACTATGCAGGAAGTCTGATTTGATATGCATATTCTACTATTATTAGTCATAATAGCTAAGGATTATCGAGTGCGTGTAACATGCTGGTATCTTTTGCTAAAAACTCCATCCTAATTATCCCATGTAATTTTATTTGCAGCCACATTTTAAGGTAGCCAGTTAATCTGCACTTTTAGAGTTAAGCACCAGCTTGCTAATAAATGCCTAGCCGTGTGAGAGTCTTTCTCTCTGTATATATTCTAACCCTCACACTGCTCTGCATCTATGTGGTTCGCTGTCTGGGACAGTCACTCGGTCTCCCTTCCTTGTGTACTATAAACAGATGTTGGCCTGTAATTTGAGTGATGGGTGAGGTCGTGGTGTGAATGTGTTACGGTCCATGCAATAGGCAGATCCAGTGCAGAGACATGCGCACATAGGCATCACTGGTCCCCTATGAGTTCACTCTCCTACCAGCCATGGGGGACCTCTCTGCTTCCGAGACTTCCATAGGACCTATTTTTATTACTAGGCCATATTTGTATTTCTAACCTGTCATTGGGCTGCTAGTTAATAAAAAGGAGTTCACTTCATATTAGTGTCTTATCAAAAGCAGTGCCTGTTACCCATCAATCCTACTTTCAGACGTTTCCTTCTTCAATATTGAATCCTTAGAAGATGATATATGCGATGAAAAAGATTTGGGAATCTTTTCATTCTGCTGCATTTATCTTTGTGTTGAGACTCTGAATTCCGGGGCTGTGGGATACGAATGAGGGCTTGAGTTTAATCTTCAGAACCCACAGAAAACAATCCAGGTGTGACAGCGTGTGCCCCCCAGCACCGGGAAGGCGTAGGCAGGTAGCTCCCTGGGACTCTGTGGCCAGCCAGCCTAGCCTCATAGGGGAGCTTTAGCCTAGCAAGAGACCTTGTCTCTAAAAGTGTAGTGAACAGGCACTGGGGAGTGACACCTGAGGTTGTCCTTCAGCCTCCACACCCATGTGCACATATGCAGACATAGCTGTGTACACACATGGGCATGGATGTGCCCACATACCCACCCGCACACTCACCCCCACACTCACCCACATGAATTTTGAGTGCTGATTGAGTGGCTACAGTATTGTAGGGTTGTGGTTTGTTTGGTTTTGTTTTGTTTCTTTTCTTTTTTTTTCTTTCCTTTTTTTTTTTTTATCAGCCCAAAACAGGAAGCAAGCATTGTTTTGAAACATCTATAATGTTTTCAAGTAAGTCAGAGCCTTCAAATTCTTTGTGTTTTATAGAAATCTGAACACATTTCTAATTCCGCAGGACTTAAGGCTTGGTTTTATTTTATTTATTGCTTAGATTGGACTTTGTCTCATGAGAAATCACTGAGCAGATTTAATTTTGTACATTCTTTCTTTTGAGACAGCGTATTTATTGTCTGCCGAGATTATCCAAAAGAATGAAGTGAATTTGAACCAGAGATGGAGGACCTAAAACTTTTAGGTCAGAACTAACATATAGCTGCCTTTGTCTTGTTGACGTCAATATTTTCATATTTCTCATCTAGAAGAAAAACGACCAAGTATTGATATTTTAGAATTAAAACCACTCCACTCTACTGACTGCTGTTATTCTCTGTTGTTCTGATATAAAAATGTTGTTTGCTTGAAACTCCCTGGTCATCTGTAGGATGGCTAGAGAGACACAGCCAACCTGTGTCCTGCACCAGAGAGAAGACAGGGAGCCCAGCTGGATGGCGGTTAAACAGTAGGCTGCATTCTGGCCTCACCTCACTGGTGTCTTTGCCTAGTACTCACAGAACGTCTCATGGTCTCAGTTTCCCTCACTGTGAAATGGGCACATGGACTTGGAAATCTCTAAGTTCCAACTAAGTCTGAAAGTTTGGCATTCATGTGTGACTGTACTGGCCCCACCCCATGTCTCCTCCACTCAGGGCCAGCAAGCAGCAGTACAGTCTGATTCTATGACCTTAGGTCCTCTGGGAGATGTTTTCCTGTGCTCCCGAATGCAAGGGTTTAGCTCTTTCCTTAAATGCAGTTTAAACCCTTTGTAGTGGTCAAAAATGTCACTCCAGTGACACTGGCTCTCTGTATGATTTATTTAAGAAGAATTTGGATTCCCTGCTTTTTGTTGTTGTTTTTCGAGACAGGGTTTCTCTATGTAGCCTTGGCTTTCCTGGACTTGCTTTGTAGACCAGGCTGGCCTTGAACTCACAGCGATCCGCCTGCCTCTGCCTCCCGCGAGCTGGCATTAAAGGAGTGTGCCACCACACCTGGCTTTATTTTTTGTTTTAAGATGACGTCCATAAACTTTGCAAGCTGCCTTATGACGGCGGGGATGGGAGGATGAGGCGAGGGAGGGAGAGAGGGAGAGATCCAGTTAATCTGCATAGAGTGTTAATCAGGTATCAAGTTTGGGTGTGTGTGTGGGTTGTGAGGTATCTTCAATAGCCTCAGTTCAACTATGTGTGCACTTAACTTTATAAGGGGAGGTGGGTAAAGACTTGGCCAAGCTGTAATAATTTATGTTTAAAAAAAAGCAAAGAAGGAAAGTCAGAGAAAATATTACTATGGCTAGGACAAGTTGCCAATGACTTGGGAAGCAAAGCACAGGTTTCAAAGTGGCCTGTGCCCCTGTCCTTACCTGTAGTCACCCTAGGGAACGATGGAGCCTCTCATGGTTTGAGGTGGGCAGGACTGTGGGTTTCTCCTTATACAGCCTTGTTCGTAAGATGTGTAATGAAGGGAGGAAGAATGAAACCACAAGAAGTTATATGTAAACCCATGTGCTGACCATCGGACAGAAAGAGATGCAAGCCACTTTGTGGAATTGGTGAAGGACCACACCCCTGCCCTTCTAGGCTTTTCCACAGTGGTTTGCATTAAAGGTTATACTACAGTCCTATGAGATGGCTTGACAGACAAGGGCACTTGCTGACAGAGAACCTAAGTTTGATTCCTAGACTCGCTGTGCCAGTTTTGGGTTGGGTTGAGTCAATCAATCCCATGTAGGCTGCCTATCAGCATCTTTATCTTTTGCAATTTTATTTTCAACTAAATTAGTGAGTATACCAGAAAAAAAAATCCTAAGAGAGAAAAATGAGCACTGGAGAAAGACCTGTAAGTTACTCAGTTGGAAGACGCAGACTTTTAAGTGTCTGTGATCAACATGTTCAAGGTTATAGATGGTACAGTGAAGAATTTCACCAGGAACCTGGCATCTTTTTTTTAACGACAGAAAAGCAAATTGGAAATTTAGGAACTTAAAAAAAAGAAAGAAAGAAAAAAGAAATATCAGTTACTGGGAACTCACTGGATAGACCCCATAGCATATTAAATTTAGAATAAGATAAAATCAGTGAAATGGAAGGTGGACCAGTAAACCATATCCATGTGGCTGCACAGAGCAAAAAAAAGATGGAAATTAGCAAAAAGCATAAAAGCATGACATATGGACCATACTGTTCTCCACATTCAAAGATGTAGCCAAAGTCTGGGGAAAGAAGGAGAAAACCAGAGATGCAATATTCTCTAAACCCATACAAACCTTCAGAACATAGGTTCAGGAAGCCTTGCCCCATCACTGCCAGGACCCACATGTAGGAGACATGCATAGCATGCAGAAGGCACGCATAAGTAGTAAAACTGCTGAAGACAAAAGAGAAAGGGAAAAGAATCATCACAACAGTGAGGAAAACAGCAACAACATTGCTTTCATGGAAACAACAGGATGCCTAATCATTTACTTTTCAGCAGAAATGATGGATGCCATAAGACAATAGGATGCCCTATGCATGTGCCGGAAAATTTCCGCTGACAGCCAGAAACACGTACATATGACAAAAGTATTTGTCAACCTTTGAAGTGAAATTAGGACATCTTAAGCCAACAATTTCAAGAACCCGTTGGTGGTAGAGCAGCACTAAGTGAAGTATTAAATGATGTGCACACTCAGAAGGTGATCCTACACATTCCGGGAAAAAAAAAAATCGAGTGACACAAAAGGGCGAATGTTTGCTGGGCTGAGATACATTGGAAATAAAATGTGTTTAGAAGGATGGATGGAGAAATGACAAAACAAACAGGAAAACTCCTTCTGTGAGTCCACATCACAGCGCCTGCATCTGTGACCCAGGAAGCACCCCCCAGAAAATGGGCAGAGACATACCAAGAATCCAAACACCAGGGAGTCCTCAGTGAAGCACTCTCCAATATAAAGGGCTACCCAAACAAAGCTGGCACAATGCCAGCGTCAAAGGGCATTAACATAGAAGGGGAAAACTTGCAGAGTCCCACCCCTAGGCAAAGGACCACAAGCCACTAATGGCGGCTGGGAGAAGAATTTTTTATGGGGATGAGCCTCCTTGTTGTTTGTCCAATGCAGAGTGGTCAGCCCTGAAACCATAGTCATACAAAAACCAAAAATGGGGTCAGCAGTTTGTATATGTGTATTTGCGTTTACATATATGTATACATGTAACAATACATGTACAGTGCAAAAAGCTATCTACTTAGGAGAGAGAGAGGGTGGGAGGTATTTGAGGGATGGTAGCTTTGAGGGGCTGGAAGGGTGAAGGGGGGGAAGAGTGATACAGTTCTACTGAAGTTTAAACCATAATTTAAGGAATTTAAATGAGGTTTATGGGCATTCACTGTTGAAGTCTTCTCGCATTACTTTTGGAAACTTATAGAATAAAATATTGGGGAAATATACACCGGCAGATGGAAATAAATTTTGATCACATAAAACAACAAAAACCAGGGTCTTGTAGATGTCTACGTAGCATTAGATGTAAGACCAAAACCATATAGAACAAAGAACATTAGATTGGATTAAAGTATTATAAAGTCATAGCAATGTTTTGGAGTGTTTAAAGTTGTAATTCTGCTAGA
This sequence comes from Acomys percivali, assembly GCA_907169655.1. Lineage (NCBI taxonomy): Eukaryota > Metazoa > Chordata > Mammalia > Rodentia > Muridae > Acomys > Acomys percivali. The sequence continues at coordinate 130,106,636 of OU015747.1, forward strand.
CTACAGCCATTCCAGGCTACATAATGTAAGATGTAGAATAACGAATAAAATAATATCTGTAGAAGGGGAAATAAAATGGAAAATACTTGACTAATCTAAAAACAGCAAAGGTGAGAAAAGAGAAAAGAAAATGGCTGGATTATCCAAAACCAATTCTAAAATGGTAGGTATGTGCCCAAATCTATTAGGAACTTAACTGAATGGAAAGCAACTAAACACTCCAATTAAGATATGAGTATCTTAGAGATATAAGTATAAAGCTTATACTTTAAAATAAAATCTAATTGTGTACTCTTTATAAATGGTGCTGTTTAAAGTGTAGAACACAGAGAAGTTCAGAATAAAAACCAGAAAAATACACACCCTGTAAGTATCCAATAAAATAAGCTGTATGGCTCTATTAATGAAGAAAATTACTGCAAGGCAAGATAAGAACCATCATTAAAGATTAATAAGGATAATTTAACACTATATGTGTCACTTAGCAAGGAATATATAACAAACTCACATGTGTATACACTAAATAACAAGGCTCAAGCCCTGTCTGCCATGTTAATTCATTGTGTGCCAGCTCTCACAGACTACCTGGGATGCGTAATTTATACAAAATAGAGATTTATGTCTTACAGTTCTGGGACTGGTTAAGTCCAAGGTCAAGTAGCCCACATGTGATGCTATTCTTGGTTGTCAGCTTTACTACATCTGGAGTTAACAAAAAAACCCAAGTGCCTGGGTGCACCTGTGAGGGATTTTTTCTTTATTAAATCACTTGAAGTGGGAAGACCCACCTAAATCCAGATCTTTTGAGGTGGGAAGATTCACCTTTAATGTGGGCCACACCTTCTGCTGGCAGCCTATATAAAGGACATAGAAAAATGATGAATATACATTATCCATTCTATTCTGTTCCTCTAGGGAACCCTGGCTACTATATACCACATAAGGCTCTTCTGGGAATAACATGGCAGAAGGCAGAAGAGAAAGATCATTGCTTGAGGCAGACAAACTCATCCTTTGAAGGCAGGTGGTTCATGACCTACTCTGCTCTGCCCTGCCTTTCTGCTGTTGCTTTGCAAATTGTGTTTCTAGCATGTGAACTTCAGAGGACATATTCAAATCATAGCAAACACTTTGTTTTTACTAGGCTGATAATTAGACCACAGCTTCTTAAACAGAGTTCAACTTCTTATGGGGCCCAACATTTATGTGAGGCTTGCAAAAAAAAAATTGGCAAAAATAAAAGATTTCTGAATGTGCAATGACATAAAAGTGAATTCAAAATCAAATAGCTGATAGCTTTTGACACACCTATTTCATTTGCACAACTTCCTGCAGCCTTGTCCTAACACAGTGTGTACACTTTATTCTGGGCATTGCCACCTGGTGTGCAATGCCAGATCTCATTCCCTGAAATGCTGGGTGTGGTGCATGCACTTGTAATCCCAGCAGTGACAAGGCTGAGGCAGGCAGATCCTGGGCTTGCTGGCCAAGCAGCGTGGCCTAGTCAGTGAGCCCCAAGTCTCCTACAGAGACTTGTCTCAAAGAAAAAGGTACTTGAGGAAAGGCACCCAAGGTTGACATCATCATCATCATCATCATCATCATCATCATCATAGTAATAATAGTAGTAGTAATAATATAATCTGATATTTGTATTACTGACTTTGGTCTCATTAAAAACAATCATTTAAATGAATCAACATTGACAATTATAAAATCAAAATATTTGTGAATTCCTAAAAACCTTGAGTATGCTTGACACTCTACGGTATCAAATTATAGCCCCAAATAACCTCAACCATCCTGTTAGAATGGGAATTTGCTTTCGTCTTCAAAAAATAGGAAATTTATACCAAATAATTGCTTTAAAATAAGTTTCTTTATGACTTATTGCCCAAAAATGTTTGATTTAAACTTATCTTACATGCCTGGGGTTACAGAAGAGTTTCTTTGATGAAAAGGGATCAGGAGTGGGAAAGTTTAAGAGCCCCTATTTCAAGCACGTTGCTCAGTTATGACGTAGTGTAATTAGTTCTTTTCCAAGTACATGCTGGAACATTTACTGAAATTGACCTTGTGTTGGCTCGTCAAGCAAGAGTCAAAGGACTGACTACACTCAAGAGTATCCTTTCTGATCCAAAGACATTTAGAAGTCAGTGTTCCCTGGTTTAAAGACAGCACCCCAATAGCTCTCTGATAATATTTTGAAGTTGGGTGATTCTGACCGTTTGACACACCAGGGGCTAACTCACCAGTCACCCCTGATGTGTATTCTTGATCAAGGCGCCTGGAGTGTTAACTAGTTGCTCCTCTGCTGTGAAATCATACATGGGTACACGGGCATACCCTGTGCATGCCTAAGGACTGCGTTCAACTGCCAGCGGAGGGACAACAGTGCAGGTAATTACAATAATGCGTTGATTCGGGTGTGATTCTCAATTACAAAATGGAACGGAGGACTTAGGTGAAACTATTTTGAAAGCAGTCATTTTGTCATCTTATCCACATCTCAAAAAAATAATGCGACTGTGTATGTAATTTATGGCGATTTCAACATTCCAGATCATCATTACCCATAAACCATAGCTTTTCATTTCCAAGTAGATGTCTTTCCTTTATGGAAGCTTCCTTAGGCAAAAAGGGAGGGAGGGAGGATAGGAACCTGTCTGCTACACTTTACACCCTAATGAATGCTCTTTTATTAAGTTTGTGGTTAACATACAAAAGGGTGGGTTTCATTGTAACATTTTAATACGTGTGTGTGTATGTGTGTGTGTGTTTGTGAGTCTGTGTGTGTGTGTGTGTGTTGTACTTTGCTCATATTTACCTCATCACTCCCTTCTTTTTCCTCCTTCATCACTAGTCTCCATTCTGGTTTTATGTTGTATTTATGAATATATATGCATATAATTATATGTACATATACAAATATGTGTATATATTGTTAAATTTAGATTCCTCACCAAGAAAGCATACAGTAGTTTGCCCTTCTTACTCCTTTGCTCTTTCTTATTTCTTTTTCACTCCCTTTAGACATTTTATTCCTCTATATGTGTGCCATATACATGTGATGTGAAAGCAGAAGAGGAACACACATATGTAGATAATATATGCAATATATATATATATATATATATATATATATATATATATACATAGTCTGCATCTGAAAGAAAGCCTACAATGTTTATTTCCTGAGTTTGGCTTATTTTACTTAGCACAATGATATTCTAATACACTCAAGCAAGTAGACTTCAGTGCCATCAAATATCCGGAAAGTGGAACCAGAGATCTCTAGGTAGCCCGAATGATGAAGGTTATTAGCTCCATGTACTTAATTAGAAGCTAGTGGAGTATTATTACTTAGTCTTCTAGCAGAAAAATTCCTTGAAAAGGACAGAGTTAAGGAACAATATGTTGAAAATAGAGTTAGTGGATCATACCAGAGTCTGCTTACCCATAGCAAAATTAGTAAAAGCAAGAGGTGGGAGGAAGACACAGCAAGTGTCAACCTTGGCACACGTGTGTGTGTGTGTGTGTGTGTGTGTGTGTGTGTGTGTGTGTGTGTGTGTGTGAAATATGCACACATATGGGGACAATTTCTTTGAGCTACTGTGATGGCACTTGGTCCTATCTATATATTGAGCTTTCTTTTCGCAAAGATGGTTTAAACCTCCATGGACTTCCAGGTTTTCTTCCTTTCAATAATACAGTCATTAATATTTCACTTTCTTTTAGCCTGGGACTTTCAATAATTTACTAGCTGCCTTTATAAGCTGCCTCTGAGAAAAGCTAGTCTTGACCCAGCACCTCCTGGTTTCCCCTTTTCCATGGTGCAAAATCTGACGTGCTCTGGGGAGAAGAGAGTGAGGCTGCTCTTCCGTCCCTCCCCTCAGTTGCCTATTCCACTGACTCGTTCCTTAGTCTGTGTCCCGCAGTGAAGGGTGTGGGGTGCTGATGGAGAACGCATGTGAAATTGTGCTTGTGTGGGTTGGAAAGGGAGTGTTTTGTTAGCAGATGTCCTTTAAGAAAGGAGATAAATTACAGGTCGCTCAAAGGAATTTTGAATGCATCTTGTCCCAATTGTAATTTCAAATCTCTTTTATTTTAATGTCAGCCAATGGCTCATGTCATCTTGCTCCAAGAGAAAGGTGTATGGAAGCTCCAAGCTGGGGGCTGATTCTTAGTGTCCTCAGCAGTGACCCACATTAAAAACGCAAAAGCACTAGAGTCATACATGGCAGGGTGTGTGCACATGTGGTGGACACTTTCTTGGAGAGAGTCACACTGTGCAAATATCATCAGGGTTGATCCAACAGCCTCTGACTATAGAGAGGTTAAATAAATTAGCCCAGATATGCTACATGACTTAGTGAAGGCAACAGGTGAGCTGTGACAGGGCCTGTTACACTTTTCCACTCATGACAGTATGCCTAACACCTTTTTGCACAACCCCAAATACATAGGTATATAAAACAGGTAAGCAAACTAAATGTTTGCGGCATACTCCTTCATAAATACATTTATTTTTAAATATTTTGACATACACTAAGTTATGGCTTATTAAATATGAATTATAATTTGCATACAAATGATATGAATACACTTATTTATTTTTGCATGAAGAGCTGAGTCTTGACTGAGTATTTGATAGTACAAGACACAGGTCAGGGCTCTTCAGAGCTGATTGATACTTTGGCTTCATAATCATCAATGCAGCGAATGATGCTTCATATAAATCCATAGTACAGAGCAGCAAGAGTGCATTTAGGACCATTCAAAAGTTGTTGGATATTCTGTCCTAATTCCACACCAAAATCCAACCAGCATTTTAAGACCTTATATTCTAACACAAGCCAACGTGAAGATACACAACCCTGGTGTCCACACGCACCCTGAGTTCTATAGGAAAACACTCTTGGTTTTCTGTAACTAACCCGTTATTTTCCCATAAGAGCAGAGAACCCACCTGCTAGGAAGGACGCGGGTATCCTAACGTGATGCCTCTAACCTGAACTGGGTTGCTTCAGGCTGGATGGCATGGTATATGCACAGTGCAGCAAACGTGTTATAAGCTCAGAACCAAGGCTGCAGTGTAGTCACATGATGTAATGTGCTAAGCAACACTAGGCACCTCAGGCTCATTACTTGTATAGTTTTCAAATTAATTTTTAGTCATTTCATGTTCAGAAATGCTTCGCTGTTGCCACATTGTTCACAATGTCCACGTTCAGTTTGCAATGCAGGGGTGGCCCACAGTGTAAGCATCCCGAGGTCAGATACAACTTGTGCTACCATATTCCATGGGCAAAGAGTATGCATTATTTTCTGATTTGACTTTTCCAAGTCAGATAAACTTGGTTAAATTCCCAATGGGCAGATCCCTAACTTATAAATAAATAGACCTTTTTGCATAGCAAAGTTTGAGAAGCCAAGTAATTTCCACTTACAGATTTTCTATTTCCACTTAGGAATAACGCAGAGGTCAGGACGTGCAGCAGCAATGCACTTAGGAAATCCCATTCTTGTTGGATATAGCGTATCAGCACACATTGCCTTGTCTGAGGTCAGGGTCGGTGTGCAGTGAACTCAGGCCCTGTTTCGTTTGCTTGTGGTCTCCAGCTGGTGGATCTGAAGGCCCACAGGAGCTATAAAGCCTTAGAGACACAAATTTGCAAAGTAAATGAGCCGGAAGGTGCCAGGGTCACTCACAGGGGGAAATGTTTCTTTCTGGGTTCGGCTAAAGCCTGCATGCACTTTATTTTGTTTTTCTACCCTGGAGAATTCAGATGCACACCTCGGAGGCTGGTGACATGGCTCAATGGGTAAAGACGCCTACTTCCAAAACTGGTGAACTTTATGCTTGATAGAAGGAAAGGATCAACTCTTGCAACCTCTCCTCAAACCCCTACATACGACCTTTAGTAAGCACACCTCCCTACATAGTTACACACATGCCATGCCATGTGTGCACACAGAAAGGAAGGAAGGAAAGAGCCTCTTGTTTGTGAGACTGAGTGAAATACAGACAGCTCCAACTCTTACTAGGAACAGCAGGAGTTTCCAGCGTCCCAGACATCCACCCATTCCTGGGTATGTGGAGCATGCGAGAGTATTCCTTCCAGTTTGAAATTCTTGAGGCTGAAAGTTGCTGGCTTCCCCGTGGAGAACTACGCAAAAAGAGCATCTTGCTAGGGCACTGACCTTGTTCCTGTAACCTTGATTGGCAGAGCCGTGGGAACGACACCTGTCCCGCTCTGCAGCTGTAGAAAATTCTGCTTTGATTGGAAGCTGTCAGTTTGGTCATTTAGCCCATATCTTGATTCCAAGGCTCCTTTGCAGGACTGGGTTCTTCAACACGCATTCTAAGTTTCCCCAGTTAAAAAAAAAATCTACAGCTCTTTGTAAAGCACAAAACCCGTGACACCAAAAACTTGAACTGATAGGTCGAAAACTGAGCTTGTTGTAAGTAACATATGAATAGCACCTGGTGTAATATGTGTTAACACGCTCAGAGCCTAGAGCAAATTGGCAAGTACAGCATCAACTCTTGCCAATAACTTGTCAAACACCAACATAGGGTTCCTTCCAAACTCTCAGAAGAAGGTCCAAGACACGGTGCCTCGTGTAGTCCTCAGACTCTACCAGGGCAAAAGCTGGATCCCAGCCAGTATGAAACATAACCTCCCATTTAGAAGAGAAATTTGGTAGTGCTGGGCAGGGGCTTTGGATGTCAAGATGCTGAATATGAATGTGATGCATCTCGTGTCGTGCCATACTAAAGAGTCAGAGTGTGTAAAGGTGATATTTACTTCCTTCGGGAGTTCTGTTCCCTTGTAAGCAGACATGCTTGAGCTTTACAAAATGCAGCCCCATCCATGATAAACAAAGAGGCGCCTTTCTATCCAACCTAAGGATTCAGTAATCCAAATGCCAGAGAGCAGAAGGCAGGCTGGCCATGCAAAGCAATGTGCAGCTCTTCCTAGAGGGTATGTAGATTACTCTCATAGAGGCAGAATGCTGGGGAGGGATAGTTGTAACACAGTCAAGACGTTACTAGGCACTGTGATGCTGCAGGCACCATCAGATGCTTTTTCCAGGCATCCTGACAACTTTATGAGATTGGTACCACCACTTTCCCATTTCATAGACAAAGACAGATTCCATGGTTTGCATGAGACAGTCTGGGATGATTCACAGTCTGGTGCAATTTTTGGGACCCTGGGACTACTAAGTCTTGGCTTTGCCACTTATGTGACCTGGAGGAGAGCTCTTAATATCTTTTCATCCCTATTTACTTATAAGGAAAAAATATTATATACATCATGAGGCTGTAATGCAGATGAAGTAAATGGGTCTAAATGCAGCCCCTGGAGCCAGGCCCACATCACGTAAGAACTATTTATATTCTTGTTGGGATTATTTGTTTTCAGTCAAGTAAGAGCTTTGAACTGAGTTTAGCCTGATGCTGGGTGGGAGTTACTTGTCATATGACTCCCTAGAAGCAGTTGGGTTAAATTTCTTTACATTCTTTTATTGCATGTAAAAGGAAATCAGAAGCCTGCTTTAGCAGGAGATTATGGGAGTGCAGATATCCTGGAAATAATTTTGATCCATGAAGCACCTTTTAAATGGAAGATATTTACTATTCAGGCTAATAGTGAGAATTCACATAAAAATGAGATGGTGTGACCTGAAGTATAGACAATTGAATTTTTTTTGCTAAGACTAGCCACATATTTAGAGGCATTTGGCAGTCAGAAGTATTCTAGTCCTTTATCAACACGCAGACGGAGGGTTGTTAGGCCTTTTGCTAAATCTGGCTCTGAGACACTTCTGTCTTTAGATCCAGGCAATTGCTTCATCATGCACCCGTGCTGTTCTGATATTTTGGTACTGAGAACACTGCTGTCCATTCATAGGATGCCAGCTGCACGTCTGTAGCGTCCTCTAAGAACTTGGCCATGGACCATATAAAGTTATCATATAAACCAACTAGGATGACACACATGTTAGAGGAAACAAGCACCAGACCCATCATATAGGTGGACAGGCAAGATCCTTTTGATGAGGGAGAAGCTCCACTTATGCTGGTATGACTACATGATCAGCATGGTCAGCTTAGCATGGTTTCATCAAGTCTTCCAAATAGAGATTTAAAATTTATTACAGCTATAATTATAGATATTAACTGGATATGATGATGTCTCTAGATAAATAAAGAAAAGCAGCACAGAGAAAGGTCAAAGGGCATCAGTGAGTACTAGCTCCCTCTTGCCTTGAGAGATCACCACGAAAAACTCTCTACACTAATGAAAAGAAGCTGGTGGAATCTTCTTTCAAAAACACTTTCCAATGTGTCTTTTGGAGATTACATATAGTTGTTCATGTGTCAGGTCTTCTCATGAACACATTTGACGTACAGGCTTTGCACATACTTGTCCATGAAGAGTAGGAATGAAGCTCTTCTAGTTATTTGAATGTCCAAGGTCTTGCCACTCCCTGTGTATAGTCAAGCCTCCATGCATAGCGAATGAGTTTCTAAGATATTAGCATGTCCCCAATTTAGCATTTATGTTCTTGAAAGCACTTCCTTTCCCCATAAAGATCTAACTAAACATTAGAAGTTTTGACCTTTAAGTGTTTTTAAGAAGTGTTTGATGGTCTGATTATTTTCAACAAAAGAGGTCTGTTCTCTAATGTGCTGTAGGGGGAGAATTCTTCAGTTCTTTTGAGAGAGATGAAAACCCTCTCTTAAGTCTGCCAGAGTAGAGATCAAGGGCATCCCAGCCTGGCTCTGAAGGGTGATTCCTGTCCATGGAAGGAAGCTGGGTGGTGGTGGGCATGTTAAAAGCCAGCGGGCTTGGCTCTAGAAGTTGGCATTTTATTCATGGCTGTCTTCAGGGTGGCTGTCTTGTCTTATGACTGTTGGAATATATGTCCCCTGTGAGAGTCTGTTGACTCTCCCAAGGCCAACTAGGCTCTCCTGAGAGATTTGATAACATACAGCCCATTTTCCTGGCAGGCCTGTTCCCTCACCCCAGCTATTCTTCTAAGCCTGTGTGGATCTTTGTTGGCAGCATTGCCCAGGGCATTGTCTGTAGAAGGTTGTGTTCCATGCCCAGGGGTTAAGCCAGGGGCTTTTCCCAAGGAAAAGAAATCCACACTGCTCTGGCCATGTTCTCAGATCCTTAGGGGCTACTTAGTAAGCATCAATGCCCCAGAGATCAGAACTGTTGCATCTTCTCAGCAATTAGGTCAAGTGAGGGCAAGGACAGGAAGTCAAGGCTGCAGCCAGGGGAATGGGTAGGGCCCTGGGCTGTGTTTGAACGGGCGTCACACCCATCCATGTGCCTTCTAGGCACAGATTGCTTCATTCTGCACTTCTTCCTTCCTTTTATTCCAACCTCCTCTCCTTCTTTCCCCCTTTTCTTGTTTCAGTTAAACTTGTAGTGGTATTCAGGCCTAGTGCCCTTTCATAATGAGGGTTAGAAAATGGGGCACAGAAACAACAATAGAAACTGTCAAATTTAAAGTGAACAAACCTTGATTTTTTTTTTTCTGAAAGATAAACTCAAAATGCCTGAACTCTGGAAAGGTAATTATTTCACAATAATACACAATATAGTAGAAGGAAGATAATAAGGAAGGAGGAAGGGAGGAAGGAGGAAGGGAGGAAGGAGGAAGAAAAGCCTGTAGTAAGTATCCATAATGCCTGCCTATTGTATATAGTGACTGGGGTACAGTTTCTCATTAACCAACTTCACATCTATATTAATGAACAATAAAAGTTTTGAAGAAAGATCCAGCAGGATCTTGGACACTATATCCACAGCAGTTAGCTCCTTGAAGTCCTGGTGCCCAAAAGAGAGTGAAGAGTTGGGGTGGCATCTGATGGGCCAGTCCATACTTCTGGAAACAGAAGGTTGAGATTCCCAGTGCCACGCTACTAGTAGAGATGCCGGCGGCTTGCTCCGCATTTTAACAAGTAGAACAATGTGCTTCCAGATGGAATTCTAACAGCATCATCCAGCTTCTTCCGTTTCACCAAGTTTAATAGCCATCTTCATATTTAAGGTCTAAATTTGGTACAGTAGACAATGTAGCAGATTGTTCGAGGACAGCTGGGCTCCAGATCCTGTCGCTGACTATGGGACCAGGAACACAACCCATCAATTGTACTCGGGAGGACTTGGTACCAAGTAGAATGCTTTAGAAACTATACAATGGAGCCAGGCGTGGTGGCGCATGCCTTTAATCCCAGCACTTGGGAGGCAGAGGCAGGCAAATGGCTGTGAGTTCGAGGCCAACCTGGTCTACAGAACGAGTCCAGGACAGCCAGACCTATTAGACAGAGAAACCCTGTCTCAAAAATCAAAACCAAAACAAACAAACAAAAGAAACCATACAATGGTGTTTAAAGTCACTCTCTTTTCACCAGTCCATATAGTCATCTGCTGAGTTATTGCATTAGTGTGTTTTTAATATGTGACTTCTCTCATCTCTTTAAACCAAGCAAATGGGAGCTTTTGTTTTTCTGCTGATTATTTTGGCAGGTCTTCTCCAGAGACTTATTTCAAGTCTCCTTCCACTTCAAGCAGAGTTAGGTCATTGCTTTGCCTTTGCCGGTTCTCGCCCCCTCCCCCCAATACACCAGTCCATCAAAAAAGCACCTCGACAGTACTGATTTTCTGCCAACTTCATCTCATTGTGCTATTTTCTTTGTTTTTATTTTATTTTATTTTATTTTATTAACCTCCTACATAGATGGAACTCTGCGACTTTTACTCTTCATTTTCCTCTAAGTCATAACCTTCCAAATCCCATACATTGAGATTTACTTAAAATGTTTTCTTTACTATCAAAGGCATCATGCATGCAAAATAAGACATGAAATGTTGACAGATGCCCAGTTTAAAGATGCATAACAGAGGCAACATCCGTGTGCCAACTGCTCAAGTTAAGATATTATCTTCTGTTTTGCTTTTCAAATTAATGTGGAACGTCTACTTGTCTCTGGAACTTGAGCCATATATTGATTACTGACCGATCATCTGGTCTGCGTAAGTAGTTCACTGTCACTGAGTAGGCATGAAATCTACCAGCCAGTAACTGCAGTGCAAAAAGTCATTTGCCATGGGAAATACAAACAGGAAGAGATTAAAATAGTTACCTAGGGAGCGTTGGGAAGGTTTCCAGAGGGTACAACTTAAGTAGGGGCGATTGGCTTGGGGAACAAGAACATTCCAGGCAGTGTGCTAGTTTTTCATCACTGAAACAAATGCCTGGAATCAATTAACTTAAAAAGAGGAAGTGTTTGGCGGGCATGATGGTGCATGCCTTTGACCCCAGCACTTGGGAGGCAGAGGCAGACGGATCTCTGTGAGTTGAGGCTAGCCTGGTCTACAAAGTGAGTGTAGGACAGCCAAGGCTACACAGAGAAACCCTGTCTTGAAAAAAAAAAAAAAAAGAGGAAACGTTTACATTGGCCATTAGCTTTGGAGGGGGCAAGCTCTGACCAGATGGCTCCATGGCCTATGGCATTAGAATACATCACGGTGGGAGACCACGATGGAGGAGGCCTGTTTGCCTCATGGCCCAGTGGGAAAGAGTAGGAGTAGAAGACCAGAGCCCCACAGTTCCTTTTGAGGGTACAGCCTCAATGATTAAAACCTCCTACTAGATCGAACCTGAAGCTTCTACCAGCTCCCAGTAAAACCAAGCTGAGGAGCAAGCCCTGAATGTATGCGCCTTTGAGGGTACTCACAGTCCATACTATAGTACAGATGGGACAACATGCCATCTCAGCGTGGTCAGAGTGTCACACCACAGAGCTGATGCCACTCCATTTGCTTCCCATGTTGTCCTTCTCCTGGCTCTCTCTCTCATGACTCTTGACCAGTCCTGCTCAGGTTTGGTGCCTGCACTTTTCTAAATGTCCACATTCCCATGGGAGTCCCATTAGATGCCTTCACCACGGAATGTTTCATTCACCCATTCACGGAACACCGAGAAGACTCTTCCAACCCTAGCCTGCCTGCAGATCACTCCTGGAGCTTGTTAACGCCCAAATTATAATCACCAGAAGCTCTTCAAAATTTGAGGGACAGGGTCTAGGGACTCAGAGTTCTAACCCATTGCCACCTCTTAAGACAGGTACTCTGGGACACATGGAAACATAAGGGAATATCTTGTAATGCAAGAGAGAGTTGTAAAGACCCTTGAGAAGTTAATCTACTGTGATCCCTGTGCTGGACTACCATTAACACTCCCCCCACCTTGTGCCAGCTGCTCTTTCCCTCCTACTCCTGTGTCTGAGGCAAGGCATGTACGTGCGCGCACACACACACACACACACACACACAGACACACACACACACACACACACACACACACACATGTACCTTCTCAGGGGCAGTGTCTCCTGTGGGCATCCTTAGAGCCTTACTGATGGGTGGAACACCCTGAGTAGCCACACCCACTCAGTGATGAGCGGCATGTAAAGTTGAGCAACTCACTGTAGTCTTTGCTTAGCCTCTGTGCTCTCTTTCTTTCGGGAACTACTTTGGGGAGTGGCCTTACTCCCAAACCCAGCTTGGGGAAAGCAGAGTCCAAGACGATGTCTGAGACAGGAGGCTTCTCTTCCCTGTTAGCACTTCCATTACCAACAGCATTTGAGCGATTTCAGGACAGGTAAACTGTGAGCCTGGACACCTCTACTCAGTTAATGAAATCTGCTTGTAGCTCCCCCTTCCCTGGGGACCTACATCCATGTCTATAAATGTTCTCATCGCATCTTACATCCATGCATAGCACCTTGGTCCTGCTGGCTTTGTCTGCACACACATGACTCAACCTGTACATGGATATGTAATTAAAGATTTTAGACACTTGGTTTTGATGGTCTGTTTTCCAGCTGCCTTGTTCAGAAAATTCCTGAGCTACTGTGGGTTAATGAGAGTTGCAGCAAGTGTTTTTCTGCTGGTCTTTCAGTAAAGCTTGCTCTCTCTCTCTCTCTCTCTCTCTCTCTCTCTCTCTCTCTCTCTCTC
>OU015747.1:130119694-130198298 GCA_907169655.1 Acomys percivali
TCTCTCTCTCTCTCTCTCTCTCTCTCTCTCTCTCTCTCTCTCTCTCTGCCCCTCCCTGCCTGCCTGCGTCTGCCCCTCCCTCGCTGGCTCTCTGAGATAGCAGCAGACAGAGAGGCTGGTGCTCTGGGGGAAAGAGTGAGCTTGCTTGCAGTGACTGGCAGCATTTCAGCCAGCTCCCCTTGCATCCCATCCATGCAGTGTTCTTGGAGGGCAATGCCATGTGGGAGCAGGGACTGACCTGCACCGAGAGGGTGACTGCGGGCTCACCCAGGCCAGGAGCTTGCCTTAGCCTGAAGCTGGAATCACAGGAATGCTGCAGCAGGGTTTGCTGTGAAAGTTCCCAGACCCCCATGGATTTTAGAATTTCCCAGCCTCTTCTTCACTTCGACACACTCTCACTTCCTCCCGAGATGGCCCCAGATCTGCAGGAGGCACTTGAGAGGAGCTATTTATTAGCAGACATGAAGAGATGGATCCTGCGCTTGGTTCTTTAGCCATGATTTATCCGTGATGATGGATTGGAAGGCAGTGTGAGTAACGCAGTTATGCATATTCCTCGAGTTGCATGCTCTCTGTCTTGTGTGCCTTTTCTTCTTTTTAACATTAACTTTCTCAGTGAATTTCCTTTGAGAAAGAGGAAAACCCAAATGTGCAAAAGTATGGCTAAAAGTTAGGAGGGCCCAGATTACATGTGCTTTCTTCTTACGTAATCGGTGTTCTGAATACATACAGCCCTAGAGCAGATTCACAAACTATTGGCAGGAAATCTGCAAACATTTTCCTGGGGCTGAGAATAAAATGGGAAGTAAGCAAATCAGGATTTTGAATTGGTAGCCATCGCTATAAGGAGACTTATTCAGAGTTGTGAAAATATTTGACATTGACACCTTTTAGATTCAAAGATGGAATTGAAATGTGCTCTCTTCACAGAATCGTGAAAATGAAGTTAGCCTGCAGCTTTTAGATCAGATTCTTTCTGGCTACATAGATGTGAGATTGATTTAAAAAACAAAAACAAAAAAACTAAGGTTCGGATTTGTCCCAGACAGACCCCTCCCTGTTGTAGCACACTGGGTCTGGGCTGCAGGACACTGGTAAGGTGAGAGCTGGCCGTGTAGTGAGAAGTCTTCCATCTTTCTGCATGTGCTAGAATTTGATTCAAGGACCTCAGTCACCGAGGAGCATGAGCATCCAAATCAGTTTCCTGTCACAAGAAAAAAGAACGGCCATGTAAAAGATCAGGAACTAACCGTTAAAACTATGATTTGTCTTTTTTTTCCACATCTGAAGCAAGGTTACTTCTGTAGAGGAAGAGCTATTGACGCTTTTTCAGATTGACAAATAGTATTTTACTGGAGACTTTCATCATCAGAGGCATGGGTGCTTTGCCTGGAGGATTTGGTTTGCTATACAGACCATTGTAACTTTCCCCCTTTAAAGTCCCTGCAGTAGCACCAGCTATTCCTCCTGGCCACCTGAAGCTGCCTTTCTGGATACAGTATCTCAGCTGTAGGCAGAGCTGTATCCCCTCCCACCTGCCTGCCCTTCCTGGCTGTCTCCCAGCCCCACACTTCCCTCCGAATCTTGGAACAGCCCGAAAGCCCCCTCTCTAGATGCCCAGTGAACACACCCAGGCCAGCCCTGGACAGAGGGAGTGCTGTAAAGCTCTGCCAAGTGAGAACTGAATATTAAATCAGTTCTGTGAGCAGCAGGATGAGATCAGACCCAACCCAAAGTGGTGCTAACTTTATTAATTGGCACTTAACGTTATCAAAAATCTCCGAGCCCCTGAGGGGATCAGCTTAAAGCTAAACTAAATCTCCAGACTGGTCTGTATTCTTGCCAGTTAAATATACCTAGGACCACACCTTCTAAAATATGTCCTTTGTTATCAAGGGGAATCTGAGACAGAAAACACATGTTGGCAGCGTCACGTGAGTGCCTCGGCACACGAAGTGGTTGTACCACAAGGGGAAAGGCTTTGAGCAGTGCTGGAGCTGTTTTGTTTGGGTTTCTGGTTTATATGAACTCTGGTAGACTCACGCATCTGGAAGAGGTTTGTGGGGGAGGGGAAGAACCTGGAGCAAGGCATGCAGGGAAACATCATTAAACATTAAAAAAAAGAGAGAGAGAGAGAGAGTCAGACTTGAAAGAATTTTCTTACCCACTTGCTGCGTTTGGTTTTGGTTCCCCGTTAAGGCAGGTATCAATTGCAACCTTCCTGACAAGTGGAGAGGGATTGTTTTCTAACACTTTTGGATTTGAGGTGAAGAAGGGCAATTTCTCCAGAAATAGAAAAGACAGTAAGGAGCGACCTTTCGTGCCTGCTATTTTTAACAGAGCACGCATCCCTGTCTGCATCTCCACCCCTGCTCCATGCCTCTTGGTGCCTTGGAAATTGTTCACAGTGAAAAAGGCCTCAAGTCCCCCTGGACCCTCTCTGTCCTATTAAGGGAGAAAGATAAGCCAAGGACAAGGTTTTTAATGGAGTAGCTTTAGCGGTGGATGAGGAAAAAGGCCAGATATGCTGATACCTGCAAACAGTCTTTAAGAGGCAGGAGATTGGCATCAGGAAAACTGCTGAGCAATTAAAAACAAACAAACAAACAAACAACAAAAACAGAATCAAGGTGAGAAAGAAAGACACTGGCTGCTTGTTCTTCAGGAGCTTTTTGTAAGTTTCGTGAGGAGCCGAGAAGGTCTACACTGGTTATACCAGATGGTTAGAAATCTTACATGTCTCAGAACCTCACGGCTGGGATGAAGCTCACTTTGGGGTCCAGAGTTCTGCACGGAAAGCTTTGCTTAGAAGGACTGCCCGCTTTCACTTTGTTGTGTGAACATGTTTGTCTGCCCAGCCATCCTCCTTGGCAATAGTTTCTACTCTGTGAAGCTGGGTTCTCAGAAAGTGTGGCCTGAGAGTTTCCGGGCCACCGTGGAGACCCCCTTGTTTCTCTAACTATACATACGATCTGGGTTCTAATTCCTGTCCACTGTCTCACCTGGACCCCCTCATTGTTACAGTCCACTACTGTAGACTGTTTCTCTTTCATACGACCCCCACTGCAGAGAACCCCAAGTTCCTGGTGTGTCTGGCTACACAGCGAATCCAGACATAGAATAAAGACATCTATTCTCAACCTCACCTTCCTACCTAGTCCCTTGGAGAGACTGTAGGCAGGAAACACATCTTTGATAGATTTGGACACTAATTACATTTAATAGCAACATACCATGTTCCTTAAAATTGCTAAGAGTAGATTTGAAATGTGATCACTATAAAAAGATATGAGGGTAAGGCACATGCTTATCAGCTCAATTTAGACATTACTCATTGTGAACACATATTAAATAATGCTCTACACAACAAACACACACACACACACACACACACACACACACACATATATATATATTTGCATTTGTTATCTTTAAAAGTCTTATTATTAGACTTGTAGCAAGAGGAAAATGGCTATAGAAGTTTTCCTGATCACAGGAAAAAGTTACATCTTTCGCTGGATAAATTTTCTAACTTTTAGACACGCCCAACCTTTTGACATTGCAATACAACATTGTTATCCAAGAGAACCACACTCAAGAAATGCGCTATACAGTTACAAAAATAATTTCAAGACATAATGTTTTAAGCATGTTCATGATTTTGCAGTCTCAGCTCTCCTTGGCTGCATGCAGCCTGCAGTCACAGGTCGGGCATTCCCACTGTAAGACAGTAGAAGTGCTGCTGTTGGAGAACAGCTGAATTGTACAGTGGATCCTCGTCGCCTCCACGTGAGCCACTAATCTGTAAATCGCTTAGCACCTCTAAGCTCCTGATTTTCCCATCAATAGAATGTGTGTGAGGCTTATCACATGTGCTAGCTTTCCAGAACTGTAACAAACACCAGAGACAATCAAGTTACAAAGAGACAAGGTTCCCTGTGACTCAAGGGTTTAGGATCTAGAAGCCTCATTACTTTGGGATTAAAGCAAAGGGTGGCATCATGGCGAGGAATATTTACCTCATGGCCTGAAAGTGAAGAAGAAAAAAAAAAAAAAAACAGATCAGCATCCTACATTCCCTTCAAGGTCCTGTCCTCATGGCTCTAAAAGCGAGCTGTTCTCTCAACTGTGCCATGCTGGTACGTGGAGCGAACCTGTGACATATGGTTCTTTGAGGCACATTCTAGACCTAAAGGCCAGTATTTCATTAGGGCTTAGCTCTGCGTGCCTTTCTGCCAGTGTTCTTGTCAGTGATGGCCCAGCTGTCTGACACTTTCAATAAAGACCCAGATCTTAAGTGACTGGAGCCTGGGAGTCAGTGTGTGACAATAAGAGTATTAGAGTAGTAGTCAAGTCTGGGCATTTAGTCTCAGCTCTGTTAGTAATCACCTGTGTGATAGTTTAAAAACCAAACCAAAACAAACAAACAAACAAACGATGGCCCCTGAGTGCGCTGTTGACGTTCTGAAATGCTTCTTCCTAACGGATTCATGTTATCTTCTTCCCTCTGCACGGCATTTTCACTTTCCCCTAGCTAACTCCTTTCTACTTTTCTCCCATGAGCCTCCTTCAGCCCCCTAAGCCTGGTTCGGAACGGTCCATTTGCAGTGCTTGACACACGTGTCTCTCATGTTGCTATGCAGATGTTGTCATTGACTTTACTGTACATGTGTATAGTAGCTCAGAGTGCTGTTGCCTCTGGGAATAATGCTTTTCCTTGAACTTTGCATTCTGCATCTGGATTAGGGCCCTTGTTTGCTGACTGACTGTGCAAAGGAAAGGAGAGCTTTGCCTAGATGGTAGGTCTTGAGTGATCAGACAATGAAGCAGTGTATACGAAAACCCAGATACGTAGATGAGTTGCTTTCAGGCATGAATTAGTGGGAAGATAAGATCCTTTTAGCACTAATATTTTGCTTTCTATATCCAATCGAAGACTGAGCCATGCCATTGAACAGCATGGCGTTCTTCTTGCCACCACCCGTATAGTATTTCCAGTTCTCCATTATCAATGAAGAATAGATTCTGTGGGCCAGAAGTTCTGATGTTTGTGTCACTGGAAGCAAACCAACTTTCATTCCAATGTGACAGATAAAACTTGAAAGCCGTACCCTTGGGAGGAGCCTTCTGTCACTTCGTCTTACCCAGGTATAGGAGAACAGTTCCAGGGTCTGCCTTGAGAGGATAAAGAAGTGAAATTGGTTCCTAGATTAAAAAGAGAGATGGTGGATGAAGAGGTGGCTCAGTGCTTAAGAGCACTGGATCAGGGTTCGGTTCCTGGCACCCACATGGAGGCTCAGAAGCATCTGTAATTACAGTTCCGAGGAATACCATGGCCTCTTCTGACTTCTGCAATAGCAGGCATGTATCACATACACGGGCATACCTGCAGGGAAAACACCCATATATGCACATAAAATTAAGTTAAGACAAAAAAATCAAAATTTAGAAAGAGAGAAAGAAAGCAAAAGGCCCAGGGAACTGTGAGTGTTCACTGAATCCTCAACACGGAGCAAAGATATCTGACAAATGCGGGTCTGGATTCTGACCTCACTGAGTCTTTGCTGTAGTCAGGCGCTCCCTTGCTTCTCCTGCTGGTGTTTCTTTCCATGTGGGACTGTCCACCACGAAGGAGAATGAGACCGGATTGTCCATCCTCTATGAGCCCAGCCTTGGGGGCCAAAAGCAGGAGCTACTCATCTCCTGCAGAGTGGCCTGTTTTTCCATAACACCATGTGAACTTAGGTTTATGGTGAGACGGACCCCTTCCTCATCATAAAAATCGATTTCCCTGCAGGAAATTTTCTCTTAAGACAAAACAAAATTTAAAATACAAAAACTTGATTGACAGGAATGGATGGTTCCAGTGGCCAGTCCTGATGCACAGCCACAAGATGGTTCACGGGTGCCACAGAACCCTGTGTGTATAGCATACATATGTGTGCATTATTACTAGGTGACTCAGTAAGGATGCAGATGTTCATGTCGGTTTACAGGTGGGCCCGTGGCCGCTGCCTTTGACAATAGGGTGAGGGTGCCATGGATCAGGCTCAGACCAACAGGCTGTAAAGCCTCCTCCTTCACTTTCTTTTCATCCTGGATATCTCCACAAATGATCCACATGCCGTATCTGGGTGCCGGGGTAAAGGTGTGGGGTGTAGCCACAAGCCTGCAAGGCCTTTTTCTGCACATTGGTACTCCAAAGGGACAGGGAGGAATCCCACAAAGCCACACAGCCAGGATGTCAGCTCATAAATATGTAGGGTCTCTGCTTAGGTAATAAGCTCGGTAGCTGGCTGTCATTTGCACATCCTCTTCAGGTGAACACAAAAGTTGCCTGCCAGATAGTCCCTGGAAACTGAGAAAGGATACTGAAAAGGTGGGGGTTGGGGAGGGAGCCAGGCTGATGGCTCTGGCTACTCTCCATGCAGCAGCCTTTATCCTACCTGGTGTTTGTGTAAGCTCCTTCTCTCTCAGTATTGTATTAGTGTGAGAATTAACTGTGTGGCACTTGGGAAAGGGTTGGAGGTAAATCTGGATGGAGAGGCAGGAAAAACTGGGGCCAGCATTTAGCTTTTGGCAGCAGCAATAAAATTTGTAGAAACTTCCATTTCTGTTGCATCGTGATTAAAACTCTCAGGATTTTAATACAAATCCAGTCAATCATTTGATATTAAAACCTGGGTGTCTGGATCCAGTGCAGGCTGGGAAGCAGATGTGGAGTGTAAGGACACTAGCTGAGCACCTAACACATTACAGGCATTTTGTAAGGATCCTGGGATTGGAGAGTGAATCGACTAAGACAGGAGCTGATTCTGCCACGGCAGTAAGCCACAGATGCAGATGTGCACATCTGGTTACAGGTGGGCCTTCAGCCTATGCGTCTTCCTGTCTAGGTATACTTTTAGCAGAACACCCCCAGGACATACAGAAGTAAAGAATGAATTGTCTTTGAATAGGGGGTCTGGAGGATGAGGCAGGGGATCAGCTGGGATGGAATGCCATTTTAGAGTAGAATTACCTTGAGTTTCTGTTTGCCCGCACTAGCATGAAAGCGGATGGTATTGTGCGATTATATACATAGCTCATGGTGATTAGAACTAAATATTTTTCAGATTCTCAGGCTAGGCAGTGATTAGTGACAGATCACATTAAACAGAATATCGTAATAATGACAAATAGCAATGGTGCCACAGCAGCTGTCTGCTACTGCGCCAAAGAAACTCCTGTAAAAATAAGAAGAGAGACTTATTTTGATTCATGGTCTCAGAGGCTCAGTCCATGTCACTTTAGGCCTGTGACAAAACACAACATCACCACAGGGAGTACAAGACAGGAAAAAGACCTACTTCATGGTGGCTACAAAGCCAAGAGAGGGAGACAAAGGTGCAGATTTCTGAGCACACCCCAATGATCTCACTTCCTGTCTCTACACCCTTTCTTCTAAAGGTTATGTCACCTTGCCCAAAGTTTTCACACATGGCCTTTGGAAAATATGGAAAATCTGAATTATCACATATAAAAAAAATGAAACTCAAAATCACATCATATCCTTAGATTGGAAACAGTGGGTTGGTAAAGAGGGAGATATATAGAATTGAATCAGCCCTGCATTTAGAACCTTAGTTTTACGACCGATGGGGGACAGTCATTTTCAATGATGATAACTGATTATACTAATATATCTGAAGGTAGCACAGCCATTTCTAAAAACCCTTTCTTGGAAACAAGGGGGATGGAGGAAGCTGTATATGAGAGAGAACAGAAAAATGAGTCTAGCCATCCTGTTAGCACTTGAAAAGGCCTCCGGTTGTATCCAGGAAACTGTAGTAAGAGCCCAGGATTTCACAGCACTCTGCAGATCGGCCTGTCTTTTCACGGTTGTTGTAAGCTCGCTCGCTCTCTGTCTCTGTCTCTGTCTCTGTCTCTGTCTCTGTCTCTGTCTCTGTCTCTGTCTCTCTCTCTCTCTCTCTCTCTCTCTCTCTCTCTCTCTCTCTCTCTCTGCCTGCATTCTGCTAGCTGGTTATGTGTTAATCTGCACTTGAAAAGCTCCTAATTGGAGGGAGAGGTCCTAATGAGCCTTCTGAAGCATGTGGCATGTGGGATGCTGACTGGGATACAGCTTCATAGGGAGCTGAGCATCACAGTGGCTGCAGAGGAACTGCATCTCAGCCCGGGGAGAACCTCCAGAGCTCCTGTGTGGCATGGCTTTCAACTCCAAAGAGCAGAATTCTGGGGAAGGGAACTAGAGCAAAAGGACACACTCTATACAGTGCTGGGTCCCTTTATACATCCATTCATCTCCTCTGTCTCTGTCTCTGTCTGTCTGTCTGTCTGTCTGTCTGTCTGTCTGTCTGTCTGTCTGTCTCCGTGTGTGTGTGTGTGTGTGTGTGTGTGTGTGTGTGTGTGTGTGTGTGTGTGTGTAGGTTAATATGTGTGTGGACATGCACATGGAAATTAAGTACAACCTTTGTGTCCTTCCCTCGTGTGTCATCTCCCACCTTTTGTTTAAGAAAAGGTTTCTCTGACTGGGATGTTATGTTATAACTAAGCTAGACTAGTTGGCCAGCAAGCTTCCAACAACCCACCTGCCTGTGCCCCCATCTCATTGCCGAGATGAGGAGTTTGTGCCACCACACTCAGTTTTTTTCTGTCAGCTCTGGGATTTGAACCCAGGTCCTCGTGCTTATGAGCAGGCACTTTATTGACTGACATCTCTCCAGGCCTTGTGCATTCGTTCTTTCATTTAAAAATGGCCATAAAACTCTTGGCACACATAGGAGAAGTACTTGAATAAAGATATTGGCTTTACTCTCCAGGAGCTTAAAGGATGCATATATAAATGGTGTTTGAAAGGAATAAGAACAGGAAGCTTTAAAAAAGTATCAGGAAGTTGCCTAACCATGTGATGGAAGAGCGCTCTTAACATTCAAACCTCAGAAAGTTATTTCCAACTGAAACTGGCAATGCTGGCTTGTGCTGGAAAACGTATTGTATTATCTCAGAACATTCATTCTGGTTTTATTTTAGAAGTTTTAAGCATCCAGCAGAGAAGAGTGGTAAAAAATAAGTATTTGGCTTACTCCTCATCTTTATTCTCAGGATGTGCAGAACAGGACTGGAATCGAATTGTTGAACAGTTGTCATTACTTCATAGTCTAATAAGAACATGCTCAAGAGAAAGAATATGATGGTTTTAATAGGATGATAACGCATGCCTGTAATCCCAGCACAGTGCTGCATGCCTGTAATCCCAGCACAGTGCTGTGTGCATGTAATCCCAGTGCGGTGATGCATGCATGCAATCCCAGCGCAGTGATGCATGCCTGTAATCTCAGTTCAGTGATACATGCATGCATGCAATCCTGTACCTCAGGAGAGAGGGGCTAGAGGATGGAGTATAGTAGGTGAGGCTATACAGAGTAAAACCCCATCTTAATAACATATATAGAAAGAAAATACAGTTTTATAGGAGAAAGTCTATGTTTTCATGAAATAAAGTGCACATCAGTTAGTTACATGCAAATCTGAGGGATTATTTGGGCCACCATTCTTCTCTGAAAACCATCCCAGGAAGAAGCCAAGGAAACATGTACTTGAGGTCCCCTGGAGAAAAGAGAGAAAGCCTTTTCTTTCCAGGATAGGGTTTCTCTGTGTGGCCTTGGCTGTCCTGGACGCCCTTTGTAGACTAGGCTGGCCTTGAACTCACAGCGATCACCTGTCTCTGCCTCCCAAGTGCTGGGATTAAAGGCATGCACCACCACCTCCCGGCTAAATTATTTCCTTTCTATGGGTCAGAAATGGAAAACACAATCATCTCATCAAATTGACTTTTAGAATTAACTTTACAAAGCACAAATTCACGGCCTCTGGTTTACAGAGAGCCCAGCAGCATATTTGTGTCAACAAACGACTTAAAAAGAAATCTCACTCCCAAAGGCCTGGCAAACACATGTTGGACACAGATTAATAATGATGCAGAAAATTAATTATAATGAACACAATTGTTACATTCATTCTATGAATGTGATAGCCTAGAAAACAGCGTATTACAAAACAGTTTATGTATCATCATGATTATGCTTATGTTTAGCCAGCAAACATTAAAAACAAATGAAAAGCCCATTCATTTATTTATTCTTTAAATGTTTGTTTAGTATCTCCTAGGTACCAGGCATCCTTCTTTTAAAAAATATATTCATTAAATCTTTGAGAATTTCATACAATGTATTTTGATTGTTTTTACCCTTAATTCCTCTCAGTTACACTGTCACCTTTTTATTCCCCAATTTTGTGTTCTCTTCTTTTTTTGTTTTTAATAACCCATCAACTCAAATCTAACTTGCTCACGTATACTTTTATATATGCAGTCCACTGTGGTTGACCTACCAGGAGCCACACCCTTAAAGAACATGGACTCCGCTTCCCCCAGATGCCACCAGTTGTCATGGCTCCTTCAGATACGGGTGGGGCCTAGTGTACTCCTTGCCCCCTGTTCTAAAACGTTGACTGCTTTGAACTTGTGCAGGCAACCACAGCCACTGTGAATTCACAGGTACAGCTGTCCTGTCACATCCGGAAGACACACGCCTTTAGTCCCACCCTCCTCAATCATCTCTGGTTCTTACAGTCTTTCCACTTCCTCTACTGGGGTTCCCGAGCCTTGGGGAGGAAGTATTGTACAGACGTCCAGCTTATGGTTGAGTGCGCTAGCTCTGACGCATTGTGAGTGCTCTGGTAACTGCCGTCAGCTCACGGATAAACTTCTCTGATGAGGTCGGAGAGCTCTAGTGATCCGTGGGCAGAGAGAAATGACTCTAGAGGGCAGTTTGATGCTATGTCTGTTTAGTAAAACAACTGTAGTGGATCTACGCTCGTAGGTACCACAAAGTCCTTACTCATTGGTGCCCATTGGTAACTGTTGGAACAGGCCACACTCAGCTTCTTCCTTCGGAGCACCACAGCATCATGTGACATATGGATAGAGGGACAGAAAAACAAAGATCCTGGGCAATCTGAAAAGTCTTGGGTTTAGATAGCCGCGTTAAAAACAAAGAAATGGAATCGTACCCCCCTCCAATACAAATAGCCATACTCCTTGAGTACAGCAAAGTTCCTGTTCATGCATCCTGACAGGCTTGGTTTGAATCATGTACAAACGCATCCCAAAGCATCCTTGGATAAAAGCCACTCCAGCTGGACCAGTGTTTCTCAACTCTGTTATGGATGGGGACCATAAAAGGACCCTAAGGTTGATCCTATCAAGAAGAACTGCAGCCAGAGTCATGTTTTCTGAAGTGCCAATGACATAAACCGGCTTTGCTTATCCTCCCAACTGTTCACGCATCCATCCACGCACCCAACCACACACGTGTCCATCCATCCAGTCACAAACGTGTGGCGTGCATTATGGACTAGGCAAGTTGGGGCGTACAATGGTAGAAATGAGAGCTGGCTTGTGACCTTGTGGAGCTCTCGGTCCTGTGAGGATGGTACAAGTAACTGCAGCCAATCATAGGAGATGATATGTGCATTCCTCTTGTGTCTTCTTTCTCATAGTGACTATAGTATGAGAGGCACAGTGGCCAGAGTTTACCAGCCTTCGCGATAAGTGTGAACAACTTATCTCCAGTACATTATGGAAAGTGATACTGGCTACGCTCAAAGTCAGTGTGTGTGTGGGGGGGGGAGCGCTGTGTCAGCTTACTTAATACAAAACTTTGGTTTTGTGAATGCATTGATTTTGCATAATTCTAAGTGCTCCCAAGACACAGCTCACATAAGATTGTAGTTGACAATCAGTTTTCTTTTCCCTGGCCATTATTGTCTGAGGATACATTGTCAGAGAAGAAACTAGAGTAAGCAGACTCCTCCAGGATCCAAGACTACGGACACATCATTGATTTCCTGAGCTGGTTTTCAAAGTAAAACAATGGTGTCATAGAAATCGACCTGGAAACTAGTTTAAGCTATAGATGGCTGTAGTTTACCAGTTCAAACTTAAAAAGCCCTCTTTTCTGACCACCCCAGCCATCAGGGTGACTAAAACCCAAATTCAGGATCAGGAATCCAGATTGGTATGCATCAATGTCACAGCCCATTTGATTGCTCATCAACACAACTAAGAGCTGACACAGAGACAGAGGGGTTGTGCTGGATAACTTTACATCAGCTTGACACATGCTAGAGTCATCTGAGAGGAGGAAACCTCAACTGAGAAGATGCTTCCATAACACTGGGCTGTAGGCAAGCCTTAGATCTAAGGGTTTTCTTAATTAGTGATTGATGGGGGAGGGCCCCACCCATTGTGGGCGGTGCCGTCCTTAGTCTTGTGGTCCTGGGTTCTATAAGAAAGCAGCCTGAGCAAGCCATGAGGAGCAAGCCAGTAGGCAGCACCCTTCCATTCCCTCTGCATCCGATCCTGTCTCCAAGGTTCCAACCCTGCTTGGGTTCCTGCCCTAACTTTCTTCGAAGTGTAAGCCAAATAAGCCCTTTCCTCCCCGACTTGCTTTGGTCATGGTGTTTCATCACAGCAACAGAGACCCTGACTAAGACAGGGATTAAATCTAAGGTGCCTGTTCCCGCCCTCTCATTACAACTCATGTATTTAGAAACGTCTGTGGAAGAGTCTCCTAAAACACATATTTGAGATATAGCCTCCATATTGACATTTTGTTTTAACATGTCAGTGACAGATATTTGCTGGGTGTTTCTAAGTGCCAGGAACTACTCAGAGACTATGCCATTTGTTAACATCTGCCATCTTTACATAGGAACAGGCTACAATCTATGCCTAGATCATCCATTTGGGCAGCAATATAATTTTTCCTCACAGTAATATCAGGCCTGGTGATTTATTCCTAGTCAAGCACTCACTGTCAGAAAATTATAGGAATAATTAACATAGTGGTAACATTGAAATACTACTTCAAAATATATATAGCTACTTAAAAGAGAATACTTAGGGTTGGGGGATGGTTCCATTGGTAAAGTGCCTGCCATGCACACATGAGGAAATGAATTTAACCCCCAGAACCCACATAAAAAATCAGTCAGGGGTTGTGGCATGTGCTTATAATCCCAGTACTTGTGGAGTGGGCAGAGGCAGACACGGTGGATCCCTGATGCTCACTGGCTGGTCAGCCTATCCCGGTGACTCTGTTTCAAGAGACAAAGATGGAGAAAAGTCTAGCAAAAATACTCACTGTTGACCTTGAAACTTCATAGGCACAAACCTATACACATCCGTACACACAGATCTATGCACACCTACACACACAGACATATACACACTTGCACACATAGACCTATGCATACCTGCACACACAGACATATGCACACCCCCACACACAGACCTATGCACACCTGCACACACAGACATATACACGCTTGCATACACAGACCTATGCACACCTGCACACACAGACATATACATACCTGCACACACCTGCATACAAGGACATGCACAACTACACACACAGACATATGCATTCCTGCACACAGACAGATGAGTGCCTACACACAGACATATGCATACCTACACACATGCACACGCGCGCGCACACACACACACAAATACAAATAACATAGCATAATAATTATTCTCCAAATTCTGTAGACTGTAAGGGAACTATTTAACCACAGAGTCTAATAACTAAGAATGTCCACAAAAGTAATTAACAGCATTTTGCACACTTCCCCTGCACACATGTAATATGTCTACTAAGATAACAACTATGCAGTATGCAGTTTAAGCTGATCTGGGCCACTTTCTAGAATTCACTAGGGAATTTTAAATATATCTTCTTTTTGTTTTTAATCAATTTCTCTATTTTTCACTATTTGTTTCCAAATGATTTCTGTTCTTTACAGCTTCATCTAATCATTTGATAATCCTTTTCAAAATACTTACTAAGTAAGTAGCTATTTTATATGGCAAACAAGTAATAAGACCTAACATGAAAAAGCAGTTGAGAGCAGTCAAATGGACACAGGCGAGGACTCCACTGCTTTGTCTTCTGTTTAAATTCGTCATTTCTTGTCCCACCCTCCCTCTCATTGTCTGTGTCCCACATGCACATGTGCAGGCCTGTGCTGGAGCGTGACCCCGAAGACATGAGATGCAGTAGTAGAGACTAAGTGGGAGAGACTTGCTTCATGCTTAGTCCACTTCCTGCCCGTGGAGACAGGCGCCCAGACCTCCACCCTGTCACCTCTTCAGGCTGCTTTATCACCTAACTGCCCTGCCCCCGTGGAAATCATCAAATAAGCAAGTGTGTGGAAAAGCAAAGTATAGGCCTTTGTAGTAGCTCTGACTCGGGCTTGCAGAAGGCAGTACACAGTAGTCTGGATGGACCGCGATGATTGCAGACTCTCCCCCTTTTACAGCCGATTTTGTTCTGCGGTGTCTCACCTGCCCCACCCACTCCACGGAGGCTGCTTCTGCCCTTTAGTAAAAACAAAGAGGATGGCTTCTTTGCCTTTGCTCCAGTGCGTCTGGCACATGCACCTTATTGCGCAATGTATCTGCCATAGTTTTCAGCCACCTGTGTGAACTCCATCCCATCCTGCCTTGCGGTAGATAGACTGAGAGATGCAGTGTGGTAGATTTCTGGCTGAGTTCTTTGGGGACCATATTTTATAACCTAACCATAACAAAGCTGATGTAAATTTCAACCTCTCAGACTCCAGTGGGGGTGCCGAAGTACCAGCCATCCATAACAGCTGCCAGGAATCTAGGGCAGTCCAGCCTTGCAGCGGAGACCAGGCTGGGAGCCTGGCCCACTTCTAGCTCAGTTCCATCCAGTTGCCATGCAGAGACCCCACATTCAGATTGTTTTCATTTGAAATACCTTAGTTAACGATTTCTTCGTATTGCAACTGGAATAAATAATTTCAAAAATAAAAATATTTCAGGAAAGAAAATTGCTTCTTTTAGCAAAGGAAACTTATATTCAAATTTAATTAACCAAGAAACCCTCAAAGCAGATAGCATGTCACCTAGCATTGACAATTAATTAGATTTGCTCTGAAAAAAAAAAAAAAAAAACCACCAAAAAACTACAGGCGTTGAGCAAAGAGTTATAGATTAGGCTTTGTTTTCTCTGCCAACGCTGCCCATTCCTAGTTCTCACGCCTTGACAGCAGTTTGCAGCTTCAGGCAACACATTATATCTGAAGTGTGTAACTCCATGTCAGCTTTAAATTTCACATAATCAAAAACAGAGGAATGGCAACAACACGCTATTGCTTTCATAATGAAGACTTGAGAAGTGAGCAACGTAACTATGTTCCAAGATAGTTTTGTGCCAAACAGAAAAGGAAGATAAATCTTAAGGAAAACTCTGAGGAAGGAAAGGCTGCCTTTGGCTTTCAGACGCATGGTCTGTTTCTGGTGGATCGTGGGGCATCTTCCTTTTAACTCTGCCGTAGC
Source organism: Acomys percivali (assembly GCA_907169655.1). NCBI lineage: Eukaryota > Metazoa > Chordata > Mammalia > Rodentia > Muridae > Acomys > Acomys percivali. The sequence continues at coordinate 130,135,128 of OU015747.1, forward strand.
ATATGGATGAGTGATTTAGCCCAATGTAATGAGAAGGTCATTAAATTCATTAGAACTTTGAAATCAGATTATCTGGAATATGTTCATTCCTTGAAGGAATTTTAATTTTGGTTGGGGAGTCTTCATGCTATGATAGATTACACATGCATCTTACGTGAGCAACCGTTCTTAGCAGAAAAGGCAGACACTGCGTTCTCCGAGGAGCAGCTATAGTTCACCTATGACTGTTTTTTATTGTTCCCTGCTTGTAATTTATAGACAATCTGAATAATGGTATTATAGAGACATTGTGTCTTAGTGAGTGTTCTGTTGCTGTGAAGAGACACTATGACCATGACAACTCTTATAAAAAGGAAGTGTTTAATCGAGGCTGGCTCACAGTTTCAGAGAGTTAGTCCATTCTCCTCATGGCAGGAAAGCATGGCAGCACCCAGGCAGACATGGGAGCTGAGAGTTCTATATCTGGATCCCCAGGCAGCAGCAAGAGAGAGACACTGGGCCTGGCCCGAGCTTTTGGAACTCCAAGGCCCACCCCCAGGTGACACACTTCCTCCAGTAAGGCCACACCTATTTCAACAAGGCCACACCTCTTAATCTTTCTCAAATTGTGCCACTCCCTAATGACCAACCATTCAAATATATGAGCCTATGGAAGGGGATGAGCATTCCTATTCAAAACACCACACATGGTTTTATTAATTCCATTCAGTATGACCAGCCAACTTTCTAATACTTGTTTTTAGAGAAGATAGCAGTAATGTTTATTAACTAAAACCAATCTTATCTGGCATTAGGTAGGATCTGTAACTTGCACTTCCAAATACTTAGGTCTGGTATTTACGACTCTGATGTGTGTGTTGAGCCAGGTTTGCACAGGTGTGACCCAGGAAGGATTAAGAGGACATCTAGTTTTCTCAGTACTAAGCACGTTTGGGTCTGGACAGATAGGGACAGAAAGATCTTCAGCCAGGGGGCTTCTGGGAAAAAGAGTTTTTATTAGTATCAGTGCATATTCCATTATAAAATATTCTGACAATAGCTATTTAAGTATTAATCTCAGGCATGACAACCACTACTCTCGGAACCAAGGATTAAATCAGGTAAATTAACACTTCCTCTTTTTTTTTTTTTTTTTTTAATAAAACTTGTACTTTTCAATACAAACACCTTCTCTGCTTGACTGGTAGAGTCAGGTCAGGATAGATGTGGTGATGTAAAGACAATGCTTTAGAAAGCCATAAAACCTCCCATGCTTTAAGTGCTACTTAGAACTCCAGGCTATTTAATCTTGAAACCTTCATGTCTAAAGGATGCACTGTTAAGAACAGCGTGGGGGCTGGAGACGAGGCTCGGTGGTTAAGAACACATACTGGGGGCTGGAGAGATGGCTCAGAGGTTAAGAGCACTGGCTGTTCTTCCAAAGGTCCTGAGTTCAATTCCCAGCAACCACATGGTGGTTTATAACCATTTGTAAAGAGATCTGATGCCCTCTGAATACTGTATAAGTAATGAATAAATAAATATTTTTTTTTAAAAAAAGAACACTTACTGGTCTTCTTGCGAACTAGAGTTCAGTTCCCAGTACCAATGTTGGATGGGTCACGATCACCTGCAACTCCAGCTTCCGGGATTCCAACCCCCTCTTCTTCCACTCTGTAGGTATCACGACTCACACACACACTGAAAAAAACATAAAGAAGTCCACGTGGCTCTACGCTATCCCTTCAACAAGGTGCAAAGCTATCTGGGGGCCACAGAACATGAACAACCCTCAGCCAGTCCACAGCGCAGGGAGGGCGATGACACAGAAGCAGAAGGCCAAACCACAAACCGTAATCGTTCTTTTTTTTTTTTTTTTTTTTTTTTTTTTTTTTTTTTTTAAGACTCATTGCTTTAAAACATCACTGGAAATAAGGGTGCATAAGGCCGAAGAGGTGCGTGGGGACGATTTGTAAGAGAAGAATAAATGCACAGCCATTCTTGCTATGGGCTAACATTGACTATTCACTTGCGGAACTCATTCCATTTTCAAGTTATAAAAGGTTTTCCTGTGATGTTTTAATGTGATATGGTTAGAGGGTAGTGGTCAGCCTTCCAGCAATGAATGTTTTATCTGAAGTCACGTCATGAGTTATCTTCCTGCACTTATGAAAGGGATCATTTGCATGAAAATCAGAATGACTCCAAGACACACATGCTTTTTGTTTGTTTGTTTGGTTTGTTTTGTTTTTGTTTTTGTTTTGTTTTGTTTTTTTCAGTCTCTGGCGACATAGGCATGCTCTTCCTGATAGCCAGTTAGGAAATGGAGAGGCGATGGGCTGTGGGAGGGCGCTCTCGTTCCCTATTGGGTAAACTCCAGAGCAACTATGAAATATTTCACAGCCCGGCCAGAATGCTTTGAAACAGGTGCCATTCCTAGATGAGGCATCCTCGGTGTTTGTTACACGTGGGTGGGCATCTTAACTGTTTCCAGACGGTCTGCCTTGAACCACAACTTCTTGCCACCTTCTCTCGCTGTTTATAATCTGTTTTGTTATCTTCTCCCACTGTGTGACCCTGTGGATTTCTTGAGAACTCTTGTGATCTGTCATGTCACTGTTCATTATTAGAGCATTGAAATAGTTCCATAGTGGCGCATAAGCCCTGCTGGTACCAGCCATGTTCACACTAAATTGCAGCGTGGGTTGCCCTTCACAAGCTGATGGAGGAGACTGGGCTGCTATGGTCCCACTCTTAGGTCAGGTCCCTGTCTGGGCAGCAGGTGTGGTTGTGTGAGGGCCTTGTCATTTTTCAGTTGATTCCCCTACCCAAGCATTGTCTGAGTTGGGTTGAGTAGACCTTGAATGACCTCTTAATTTGTATAAACACTTTTCCTACCTATCTGAACCTTCCTACTCTGCAGACAAGATGAGAGATTCTCAGGGTGTGCTTAGCAAAATATTCCAGGCAAAATAATAAAAGGATAAAGGTCCTTAAAAACAGAGACTGTCGGAGGTTATAGGAGGGAGATGCAGGTATCTTCTAAAGGATATGTTGTTTGAAAAATGCCATAATGGCATATGGCATCTTATATGCAAAACTGAAAAATAAAAATTAATTAAATAACAAAGAAAAGTTTCTAAATTAAAAAAAATGTGTCTCTATTGATTGATTTGTCTGACCAATCTTTAAGGAAAGTTTTACTGTTTGTGAAACATTAATTCTTCAAAAATGATGAAGTCTACAGTGTAGTAGTGATCATTGGACATTAAAGATAGTAGGCTCCAGTTTAACTATCTTGGGATACATGGAGGATTTCCATGTAATTGCACCACACTGCTGAAAATCCAGCGTTGCCATCTAATAAACAGTCTATCATATAAATGTAATAAACGAGGGAAAAAAATCCTTCCTAATTTTCTGCTTTGATTGACAGCTTGGGTCTAAAATATCCCCTTTATTTAAACCAGTTAAAGCTGCCCTGTGAGTATCGACACCATTTTTCAGCTTTAAGCTTCGAATAGACCTGGCTAATGAGCGTAGGAAACCATTGCATGAAGGTCACATCATTTCTAAGCTGATTTCTAAATCCACGTTGATGTGGTAGGCGAGTAAAGAGGTGGCAAGGAAGGACGGAGAGCCCGAGGGAGGAATCATGCCCAGTGCGCATGCGTCCTCTTCTCACCATGCCGGTGTTTAGCACGGTGCCACTTTCTCGACACGGGTTCAGTAAATATTAATTTCATCCTGCTAGGGAGGCAATCTATTCCCTTGAAATAAGTACTGGGAGGTGCACGAAGTTAATGGATAGTTAAAGAGATGTGCTGAGATGAGGAGCTTCAGGAAATGCGTCATGCTGTCTTTCATAGGAACAAGACAGGTAAACATGGCCTTTTAGCTTAATTTGCTATTTGAAAATTTGAATATACATACATACATACATACATACATACATACATACATACATACATACACACACACTTCTAGGCAGAATGTCAACCTTTTCAATTCTTTGTGACCATCTCTCCTTTTATGTCCCTGAACAATGCCAGTATACGTGAGCGATTTCTAAACTCTAACCTTCTCCTATCTGTGTGTCACTGAGGCGCTATACAGAGAGAGCCAAAGCAGCTGGCCTCCGCAGCATTGCACTGTGTGAGATGGATCGGAGAGCTGGTTAGCATGACGTCAGAATGAAATGCCATTGTGGAATTATAGCCGCTATATAAGGGACATGCATCCTCTTCACTTCAAACTTCTGAAAAATTTCTAATATGAAGAAGAAAATGATTTAAATTTTATTCCCCAAATAATTACATTTAATCGAATCAAGTTTTTTTTTTTTTTTTTTTTTTCTGAGTCGTAGGCAAGGAGGCTTTCCTAAGTGGATGGGAGATAGTAGCAGTCTTTACTGTCAGTCCCCAAACCTCCTGCCTCCCCACTGCATATGTGGCTCTCTGATATTCCTTCTAAGTCATTTCTACCCAGTGACAAAAATACTCCATATTTTATGAAGGTACTTTATCAAGAATGTGCTCTCTCACTTTTAGAAGCATTCCCTTCTAATTATAAGGCCGCTATGCTTTTATGTGCCGCATAGTGTTTTGCTCTGGTATGTTTTGCTGAATAACAACAAATACCTATTTAATGGATGGGACATGAGGTTCCCCGACCTGGAGTCAGTCTTAGCTCCGGTACTTATTATATGCCTCACTGAAGTGCCATCCATTGGTGCACTAAACTCTTCATAACACTTTTACTTAATTTCCTAAATGAGCCTATACAAGCAGACAGTATTTTTATTATGAGTCTTACTATGGGAAAAAAAAAGTCTTAAAAACAAAGTGATATTGATGATGATAATAACAACATGGATGTGCCAGGCACCGTGTGAACACACAGTCAGAATTTTAGTAATTTCTTATTACCTACTTAGTATCTATATTAGTCAGTTTTCTCATTGCCATGACAAAAATACCACAATCAAAGTAATTGGCAAAAGGTATGGCCTGTTCGCCGCGGCAGGGGAGTCATGGTGCCAGGAGCAGGAGGCGGCTGGTCACCTTGCCTCTGCAGGCAGGAAGCAGATGAATGCTAGTGATCGGCCCAGGACCCCAGCCCGTGGGATGCCGCCACCCACGGCTAAGATGAGTCTTCCTGTCTCAACCATCTAAGGAGGCAGTCCCTCACAGGCATCCTGGAGTACTGTCTCCGCATCATCTCTTCCTCTGAGATTCAGAGTAGCCTGTGGACACGTTTAGCATCCTTGCTTAATAGACACTTGCGTTTGTCATTTATTTCTCTTTAGCGATTTTACAGGTGGTGCTTCTGTTTCTACAATGCCCACTGCTTTTTTTTTTTTTTAAAGGAAACTAAACTGTTTTCTTTATCATTAATTAGTTAATTTTAGAAGGCTCTGCCTTCCTCTTTCTTCAGTTTTCTCTTCTCCAGGGTAACACCAATTTCTTTCAGTCATTCAGTCATCCAGCAAACATTTTTGTGCTTCTTGACTTTGCCCTGTTGAGGTTTTTGATCTATAAGGTTAAGAAATAATAAACAAAATGCTAAGTAAACCATGTGCTCTATTGGAAGGTCAGGTTCTTGTCTGACAATGATCAGATAACAGGACTTGGGGCTTTAGGTTGTTGAGGTGCTTTTCCTGAGCCATCTATTTCTACTCACCTCCAAAGAAACAATTCCACCCAAATCCATCTTGAGGAACCAGTGAGTTTGTTAGGGTCACTCACAGGAGCATGGTGAGGGTTCAGTCACAGGGGCATGGTGAGGGGTCTTTCACGAGGGCATGGTTAAGGATCGATCATTCATAGGAGCATGGTGAGGGATCTTTCACAGGAGCATGATGAGGGGTCACTCACAGGAGCATGGTGAGGGGTCATTTACAGGGGCATGGTGAGGGTTTCACTCACAGGAACATGGTGAAGGGTCACTCGCAGAGCATGGTGAGGGGGTCAGTCACAGGGGCATGGTGAGGGGTCACTTACAGGATCATGGTGAGGGGTCAGTCACAGAGGCATGGTGAGGGATCACTCACAGGATCATGGTGAGGGATCACTCACAGGATCATGGTGAGGGATCAGTCACAGGGGCATGGTGAGGGGTCAGTCACAGGGGAACAGGGAAGGAGTCACTACAGGAACATAGCCAACTGGGGGGAGATATATCATTGCAAAGCCCACCCAACATGAGTGATGATTCTGAAAGCTGCATCCCTGGGATCCCTCATATGATTTGCAGACAGTGCTATGAAGCCTCTCCATCAGCTGTGTATGGTCTGGGTAACCCTGGGATGGCTCTCGTGCCATGAAGTCTCTCCATCAGCTGTGTATGGTCTGGGTAACCCTGGGATGGCTCTCATGCCATGAAGCCTCTCCATCAGCTGTGTACGGCCTGGGTAACCCTGGAATGGCTCTCATGGCATGAATTCTCTCCATTGGCTGTGTACAGCCTCAATAACCCTGGGATGGCTCTCATGGCATGAATCTTGTGAGTTCCTTGAGCTTTGTGAGCCTGTCTCTCCATGCAAGAGGAGGAAGGCGTCAATCCTAAGAAAAGAGCCACGCAACAGAGAGCAAGCAAGTCTCTTCCTGTGGCTGTTACGGTCACTCTTAATTCAGTGACTCACCATGACAATGATCCTTTATTAACAGCTTCCATGCTTTTTAGGGGTCAGAAATTCAGACACGATATGACAAGTGAGACTTCTGTCCACTCCATGGTATCTGAGATGGAAAATGTGACAGGAATTGTCTAAAGGACAATTTACTCATGAGTCTGCCATCTAGAGCCCACAGGACCCTGTCCATGTGACCTGGGCTTCCTCGTAGCCTTTACAAAACCCACGTTGCATTTGGTAACTCAACCTTGAAAGTCACACAACAGTTCTCCCATCATGCTTTGTGGGCCAAGGCAGCTTCCCATTTCCTCTCGGGTCCAGGAGGAGGACCACAGACCTATCTGTCACCAGTGGAGTGTCAGTGTCTGGTTCTAAGAAGGTATTGACAGAAGCATCTTTACATGATACCGTCTTCTGTGTTGGGTAGGGTAAATGTGTGGGGTAAAGTGCCATTTAAACCCAGATTTAAAGGAGTTGAGGGAGTGGTCCACATGCTTGTATCCCTGGGGCAGGGCTAGGAATGGGAGGTGGAAATGCACTGGGGGACTGGTGTGGCTAGCCTAATTTTAATGTTTGTTGCCTAATAATAAAAAAGGGTAGTAGGTGGTGGGTGAGATAGGAAACGTGGGAGTCTGAGGCAATCAAAGGGTCTTGGATTTAGTTTCAACTATATGGAGCAAAATTTGTGGTGGATTAGATGCATTGTGTGAGATGAGGTCTGGGTGCATGAAGCGTGGGGCTCTTTTACTCCGAGACAGGGAGAGGTGAAGATGTAAGAGCTGTGCAGAAGGAGATAAGCCCTTTAGTCTTAAGGACGATGAGTTAGAGATGGTTAGTGAATACTCAAGTGGGATGGCTGAAGAGGCATTTAGGTAAATAAGTAGGGAACTCGGAGGGTAAGCTGGACAGAACCTGCTAGGAGGCAGGCTGGGGGGTGTGAGCCCCGACGCCAACACCAAGTACTGCAGGCAGAAGCAGGAGCTGAGCCCTGCATCCCCCATGAGCAGGACACTGGAAGAAAACGGGGTGTCCTGGAAGCATGGGGAGCAAGGAGGAAGGATGCGTTCTTGGCTCTGGCAGGTCCAGATTGGGGCTGAAACCATGACAGCTGTCGCAGTTATTGGTAACCTATCGGGGCAGTTTCAGAAGGTTGGGGAGAGATGCTTAACTGAAATGAGAATGGGAGGAGAGGGCTTGGATGAGAGGGTGACAGGTGGCACTTGCTGAGAGTTTGGACCAAATGAGTGAGGACAGCACTGCAGCTAGCAGGAGAAGTGTCACGTGGCCCCTGTCTTTCTAAGATAGGAAGAACTGAGTGCTTGTGCACTGTGTGGATGGATCTAATAGAGAATGTCAGCAGGTGCCATGGGGTGGGGATACCTCTGAGTGTCATCCTGTGTGGACTTTAGATACAAGGAAGCCTGTTTCCCTAAACTATGGCTTACTATGAGACATGGGCATAGGTGGCAGAGACACATCTTCCAAGCTGTTCCTTGGCAACCAGCCCTGCCCCAGGTACTGGTGGCCAGGGGTTGGCCATAGCCATGGCCAGTCTTTGTTCCACTTGGCAAAGAATCCTTAATATAAGCAAAGAAGCACCAACTTTGATGCCCACACATAGACACAGATAGACACAGACAGACAGACAGACAGACAGACAGACAGACACAAACACACACACACACACACACACACACACACACACACACACACACACACACACACACACAGCCTAGCTCCCTGAGAAGGAGACAGCCTGGCTTTGGAGCAGCAAGGACAGATGAGGTGAGGCAGGGCATGCTGCACTGTGGCTCATGTCACTACCTCCACACACCTCCCCTGAGCTGCAGGTCACTCAGGAAGTGAATATCAGGGACCAGTAAGAGAAACACTGGACTAGTGTAAGACCGATCCCTCTACCCTCCACTTTAGATGGAAACCATTATGAAGAAGGGTCATGGAACTGTGCAAAAAAAAAAGAATGGTGGTAGGGGTGATAGGCCAATTTTTTCCCCCTTTCACTGATTGGGAGAGAAGGCATCACAGAAAAGCCCTCCAGCGTCCTCTGTCTCCCACTGTCCCACAGTAGAGTGACTTCAGTGTTCCCTAAGTTTGGTACCTGGAGCTCTCTTTCCATTTAATTCTTACTCCTGGTGTGCCCTTTCCCTTGACATTTCACTATCCTTAGAATTGAGCCTTAGTTTTGCAGTTGGGAAGAGGTAAGCTTTTGAAGTGGCAAAGCCTCTTGCTATGTTTTTATATAGTTGTGCATAGTTCTGTAGATCTAGGGATTCATCAAAAACAATCCCAAAATTAATTAAGACCAACTTTCCAGACCATGAAGTGAGACTGGGCCAGGGAGACATAGAGACGGTGCTGATCTCCTCCTGTCTTCCCATCCTGTCCCTTGCTGACCCATTACACCATTAATAAGAAGGTTGGATGAACTGTGAAGCTTTGACCTGGGGAATAAAGCACAGTGGCCCTTTTGTTTTAAGGCGGTAGTTCTCACTTTTCCTAATGCTGTGACCCTTTAATACAGTTCCTGATGCTGTGACTCCCGACTATAAACTTGTTTCATTGCTACTGTTATGAATTGTAATGCAAATATTTTTTGGAGACAGAGGTTTGCCAAGAGGGTCACAACCCACAGATTGAGAATCACTGTTTTGAGGAGAAACTCAAGTGTTTAAATCATTTTATAAGGAAAGTAAAATTCTTAGGAGAGTCTGATGTGAGCTGACTATGGTGGTGTATGCCTGTTATCCTCACACTTAGGAAACTGAGGCAGGAGTATCAAGAATTTGCTCTCAGGGACTGCGGAGATGGATCAGTGGTTAAAATCCCTGTAGTACAAGTCTGAGAACCAAAGTCAAGATTCCAAGAACCTGTGTAAATGTCAGATGTAGTGAGCCACCTGTCATTCTAGCCAGTGAAGATAGAAATGGCCCCCTCCCCTGGAGCTAGCCATACTTATGGGCTCTGGGTTTGATCGAGTTTGATCAATGAAAAAAGTAGAAGATCTGTGGAGGGTGATTCCAGATATCAATCTTTAGCCTCCGCACACATGTGTGTTCACACACATGTAAAACCTACACACACACATATGCACAACACACACACACACACAATTAAAGACCAGTCAGGCTATATAGTAAGACTGTCTTCTCATCCCTCCTTCATCAAAAATATATACCATATTTTCCAGTGCATAAGATGACCTCCAACTTTAACTTTAACTTTTCCAGTTAAAATACAGAGTTTGCAGCCAGAGTCTGCTGCATAGGGTGTGTGTTGGAAGAGGGGGTAGTCTTATATGGCGAGTATATTCCAAACCTTATATATACATTTATATAGAAAGATAAGATAAGGTGTAATACACCAAGAATCAATTAAGAAATAAGTCTAATAGGATGTGTGAAGTGCCTTTGTCTCACACCACTCTTTGCTTGTTTAAATGTCTTTTCTATAGCAGGATTACCATGCCCTAAGTGTTACAGTGCACTTGATTGATGGACGATGTGGTGTGAACAGCCAGTATTATGAATGGTGCTGGCGACTGCACCTTACCATTTGTCTCCATCTGTCCCTTCTGTGCTGCTTTGTTACCTTGACCCCCCCTCCTTCCTTGTACTTGCCCATAAATAGCATTTTATACTTGAAGACTGCCCTTCCCCAAAACCTGTTATCCACCAGAAGAGACAGTAGTCACATGTACTCTACCTCATTATAGGGGATATTCTGACTTGCTGTATGTTTCTCACACTAGTGTGCTTTATGCCTCTCCAGCACACCGAGGTTTGTATTTTGCTTCCACAGCCAGGGAATTCCCCCAATTGGTCACCACCAGGCTCTTCATCAGGCTGTCTTGGGTTTTACAAGGTGTAAAAGTTTTTAAATGAGCTCATATGGTTCTTCACAGTTGGGCTTATGCCAGAGCAATTGAGGGTGATTGACGGACTAGGTACTGTGTGTCCCCAAAGATGACTGGCTTCATTCACACTCAGTCTTGAGTGTTGTGGAGAACAAACAAGTCTTTGTAACTTGTGATCTCAGGGCCATGTGATTTTATAGCTCCTTTCTCCTGTCCCAGTGATTACATAGCTTTTTAATTGAGTTCCTTGTGCTGTAGCAGAGGGCTACAGGGTACTGAGAATGAAGGCAGAAGGATAATTAAAGGGGGGATCTTGAAGGGAAAGGGGAACGTGGAGAGCCAGTGCTTCTGATTGTTCCACCATCTCCTCCTTATTGTCCCTGTGCAGAGCTGCCCAGAAGTTAAATCTGTCATCAAAGAAGAAGAAGCACCGGCCGGCGACTCCATCTGTTGCAGAGTCTCCCCTCTTCGCTACCAGCTTCAGCGGGATCCTGCAGACCTCGCCACCCCCGGCCCCACCCTGTCTCCTGAGGGCTGTCAACAAGGTGAAGGACACTCCTGGCATGGGCAAGGTAGGTACCAGCTGCTGCCTCTGCTGTGGGCTCTCATTTGCTAAGCGGGTGGAGAGGGGAAGAGACACAAGTGAAGTTGGTTTGGAGGTAGAAGCGTCCCCACTTTCTGTGATTTTATTCATCCAGGGTCAACCTCTGATGGAAAGCAGTCATAGAAAAACCCAGAAATAAACAACAAAGAGGCTCAGAATAACTTTGACTGCAGTACATTGCTGTAGTTAAATATTATCTGTGTTCTTCTCCTACTGTGCCTGATGCTTTAGTGGAGCTTTATGTGGAAACGTGACCCAGAATGGCAAGGTCTGTTCATTTCTGCTGTTCATAAACTGTCTTGTGAACTAGACACTGTAAAGTCTCCATGGTCACACAAGTTGAATAGAGCATTAAGTTGGGGGTCTGCTTTGATTTGGATGGGGAGGGGAAACGGCTCTGTTTTGTTGAACAGAACCACAGCCATCTCAAAAACAGAAAGTCAAAAAAGCTGGAAGCAGAGGCAGGGGACCCAGGGAGAGCAAGATGGAGTACTCTGTAATTTCCCTGTGACTCTTCTGAATCTTTGTCCCCTTCAGCGAAAGAGGGACTTCTGCATCTGAACCAGACCACCAGTATGAATTCTAGGGAACATTTCAAGCCAAGAAATGCAATTTGGAGTTGCCAGGAGGACTTAGAAAGACGCAAGGGAAGTCTGTCACAAGATATTGCTGGGCCCCACACATGATAACTTCATTTCTAAATGTCAACCCTTAACTCTTTCCCTTCCAAGATAAACATCTGGGTAAAGTAATTTACACCTTCATCTTCAGTGGGGGAAACAAGCTGGGGCTTATAAAAACACATAGCTGGGGCGATAAAGTGATTCTATTCATTGTGTTTGTCCGAGTACTGATATACACAGAACGTGAAACTTGACTTTGGCCTTGGGCTTTGTGGCAGAAAGCAGCCAGCTGTGCTGAAGAAAGCAGGGCCAAGTGCGGAGATGGTGATTTTACTAGTTCTTGTTCTTTTGACACCAAAACTTGGTTGTGCCACAGTCTATGATCTCCAGATGACCATGGCCCCTCCAGATCGACCCTGTATCATGTGCCCGATGTCCTTCGCTCTCCTCTTTCCATTCTGCACTCCCGGTGCCGCCATCCCACTGCAAAGCCCCTACTTCATGATGCATTTCCCCAAAGTGAATTACTTTTAAAATGAGGCTAGATAGAGCATCCAGTTCTGGAATGTTCCATGGCGTTTCTTGGCAAATGAGTGTCAACTGAGAAAATGTCCAGGTCCAGGAGCAAAGACAGGCCTTAGGCAACAGTCTGTGGGGGCTGATCCATCCTTACAGCATATGGAAGCCAGTAGAGAAAGCAGAATGGCCCAGGATGTTTCTCCAGGAAACGGAGGTTGAGGGGGCAAACCACCGAGAAAGGGCCATGCTGTCTATACTGGAGACATGGTGGCCAAGAAATGAACCACTAAGGGCTGTGGGTCCAAGTGAGTGTCAGGCTTTCCTTCTTTAGTTGTGTCCTTCTTTACAGTGTCCCATCACAGGCATGTTTAGATGTGCAAGGACATTTATTTTGTTTACACTTTGGGACTCAAATGTTAGAGGCTTGCTAAGTGGGCAAGGCGACAGCATGCTGCTACCCCCTTTCTTTGCTCTTGTATCTAATTAACATCTTATCCTTCCTTGCCTATAAATGCTTACATGGCATCTCTTAGGAAAATGTGCCAGAAGCTTGGCGATCCCAATGTACTCATCTATTCCACTGTGGCCCCATCTAGGACACATACAGCAGAACATACCAGAAATGCTGCCTTCACCCTGGCTGACATGGTCTATGTGGATGTTTCTGGAGGTGGGCCTAGATATAATAAGCCTTCTGTCTAAGGCCTCCTGTGCCCTTTGTCTGCATCCCTAAAGTCCTCCCTTGAATCCCAAGACACAGGTCAGGTGCCAGGGCACTGAGGCCAGGTGCCAGGGCACTAAGGCAGGAGTAGAACAGTGGAGAGTTCTTATGACCAGCAGTGACCAAGCACTTGCAAAAAAACCCAAAAAAACAAAAAATAAACAAAACAAACAACAACAACAATCTGAATGTCCAAGAGCACAGGGATAATCTGAATTTCGCTGGATGTGGCATCCATGTGTAGGAGGCCTCTCAATACATGTCCATCCCTGCTTAGCAAATCATACATTTAGCATTTGATAGTAAAGGTGTTATCTATCTCTCCCATTTGCAATTCAGAAATACAACCAAAGACCCGAGTTCGCTATGGAAACGTCATGGGCATCAGCCTGTGGGTTACACAGGAGAGGTGGTACGGCTTCTATCTGATCAGTGGTCACATGACAGCCGGGCCCTCCCTTTGCTTGTGCCAACCCTTAGAGAACAGTGAGGGGGGCAGAAGTGATGGTTGGAGGGACTACATCCTCTGAGAGGTGGTGGTAGGAATATACTTGCTATGTCAAAACCACGGCGAGGCCGCCGTCCCACATACCCACTCCTTCGTGGGTTTTCTCTTTTTCCCTGGATGTTGCGCTGTATTTAGGAACTGCAGCTCTCTACTCGTGTGGGAAAAGCTTCGTCCATCCATCCATCTGTTGAAATGATTTACATTTTAATATCTCAAATAAACATAGTCTAGCTTAATATATAGCACAAATAATTGATGCTATTTATATGTTTCATGTAAATGAACTTAATTGAATGGCCTAAAACCACTTCATGTTCCAAGCCTGACCTTGGGCCTCTGGGATGCCATCTTTGGGTCTTCAGCTCTCGGAGCAGCTGCTGGCACATAGCAAATGCTTCTTCAGCACCTACTGTGTGTCAGGTGCTGCAGTGATGTGCAGAAATGAGTGCTTGTGCTCACAGCTCTTACCCCCCAGTGTCGTCTTCCAGGCAATCAAAGAAATGGCGCTGATTCCGACCAATACGAGGGACCCTGACTTAAGGGAATGTCAGAATTACTGACTTAACATGGCCGTGCATCTCCAGATGTACGAAGACTAACTACTAGTAACGGGCACTGTAAAGACCATCTTAATGGGCAGATACAAGTGAGCAAGTGGATCAGAGCAGCTTAGCCCTCATTCATATTTCACTGATTTGGCTTATATGCAAATGATACTTGTAATCTGTTTGAGAATGGTTCCTTCTCCCCTAAGTCAGTAAGCTCTCCCTGTAAAATCTGTTTGCACAATTAATTAATGGCCGTGTTTAAGGTTCATTTGTTAGTGTGTCACGGCGTAATGTTAGCTCTTCATCTGGGGTTACAAGTTTCTAGAGGAAAGTCTGCGGTCTGTGTCACTCTTGTGTTTCTGGCTCCATAGCTACATTTAGAGGCAAGGACGAGTATGCTGTCATACTGGACTGGCGACAGTCCGCCTGGAGCTTAATTGCTTCTTCTCTTCCCAGGTGAATAACTGAGGGGAGGTGTGTGAGGCATGAAGAGGAGATGAGGCTTCTTTTTTTCTGACAGTCTCCAGAAATGTCTCCAAAAAGTGACAATCTGTGGCTAATACCTGGCATCTCCATCCCCTAATGCATTTTTGCAAGAATTGGAAACTTCCTGGAGTGGAGTCTGGAAGCAAGGGAAGAAATCGCACAGGGTTTGAAGGATCCCAAAGAAACTGGATGAGCAAATATGAGTGGAATTGTAGAAAACGGGGGGGGGGGGGGGACGGACGGGAGAGGACAAGTCAGGAGGCTCGCCATGCTGGAGTCACTAGCCAAGTAGCTAAGGAGACTTCACAGTAGGGCCACTGATGGAGGCCGGACATGGGGCAGGAAGGCAGATGCTCATCTCAACGTAGGCACTTATGACAAGGGGGCTCGTGCTCAGCCCCAGCCTCTGTGCAAGTACTCACTCTAAAAAGGGGGGAGGGGTTACTGTGTCATCCTGTGCCCACCTAGCCTCATTTGGTAGGAGGTAGGCTACATGGGGTTCATTCAGAGTGAACGTCCATTGCTACTCATGGCCACTTGCTGTGAGCCTGCACAGCCTCACTGAGAGTCTTCCCCTTGGAGCAAAGCCAGCCAAACATGGGCAAACTGGTGTAAGTGTGGAACTGTGAGCTTTCTAGGGCACCAAAAGGCTGGAGCTGTCGCTTTGTTCTCCACTGTCCAAACTCAGTGAGGGCTTACTTTGACCTATGATAACACAGACAGACAGACAGACAGACAGACAGACAGACAGACAGACACACACACACACACACACACACACACACACGGCTCCTGTCGTGTCACCAAGTCCTGTGTTGTCTCTCTTTAGTTTCAACTCTAAGGTTTTCTTTGTTTTGGTGCAAACTAATAACACAGAAAAGGAAGGACTGTCATGAGTGTGTTTGTCAGCACTCTGGCCCTTTGTGCATTTGCTGACAGCTTCAGGGTACAAGTCCTTCAATTACTGGACCCTTGTGACACTCTACAGAAGAGACCAACCCTGTCCAGTTCATGTCCTGAATACAACGGGAGGATAGCAATAAGCTGTATTTAAATTAAAGTAAGACTTTCCCAAAGGTGCTAATGTAGCTATTACTCGTTTATTTAACAAGGAGAAACTGCAAGCACAGCTTCGGGAAGTGATCTCAGGTCTTATCAAGGAGAAAAACCTCCTGCCTTCCAGCCCAGGAAGGTCCAGGTCATTTTAACACATACAAAGTATCCCACTACCATGTCTGCCCTTCCCCCACCCTAAAGCTCTTTATCAGGGAGAAGAGCAAAGATGGGAGTCTGTCTTTAAAATTCATTTCAAGCATATATATATAAAATAAAAAATTCAGATAGGATGGGACATTCTGGATCCCAGCAGTCACTCGCCGTCACTATTCCATTTTCAGTACAAATGACAGGAAAAATCAATTGCGATACTGCTCCTATTTTTGGTGTACAGTTGAGGAAAAAGAAGAGGTGGGCCTGGCTGCATAAGTAATGCACATCCATCACTCTGCCTCACCTGATACAGCTCTATAAATTAAATTGTTAGCTCTTCCGGGAAATAAACCCATGTGACCTTCCACTCGCTAATTGCAATTATGCTTTTCCATGCTATGTTGGTTTTGGTTGCTTCAGCTGAAGCCACGGAGTTGTGATGGGTTGGGTGGGTTGTTTCCCTTTTTTTCTCTGCCTCTTTGGGTTTGACCCTTTCTCCAGCCTGTCTCCAGAGGATGGAAGTGTGGAGAAGTTGCCCTGGTTCTTTAACCTTTGTGTGTGTGTGTGTGTGTGTGTGTGTGTGTGTGTGTGTGTGTGTGTCTGTGTGTGTGGCAGGGGGGAGGAGGGGGAAGGGCAGGGAGGTCTCGCATGGATTGAGCCTTCCACCCAGCTCTAAGATGTGCCAACCTCTGGGCTGCACAGAGGCTATGTCACTAAGCCCTGGTAGGAGGCTGGCGCCCAGGGAACTAGGTGTGCACGCACGCACGCATGCACACACACAGGACCTAAAGTCATAGAAACTTTTTTCCAGTGTATCCAGGCTACTCTTACATTCTGGCATTTTCTTACAAGTGGGAGGAGACCTCTTAGGAGAAAGCTCTCCGTTAAACGCCACGTGAGTAGCTGTGGCATGATCTGTATTCTTCCTGAGTAATATGCTGCCTTTAATTCGACCGGTGGAGTTGTGTGGGCGTCGTTTTCTGTGGTCTTCTCTATTAGGTGGGCTAGAAGGGTGGGCATATTTCCATGAATTCTGGTATGACAGACTAATACTATCAATGAAGACCTTGTTTTCTGTTCTCAGATATTTTTACAGTGCAGACTGGGTGAGAACACCTCAAGGCTACTGAGGAGAACTAGCCCAGTGTGCTGTCATGCGTCCTAGCTCTCCCGCTGTAGCTTTCCTGGTGCATAAAGGGAAAGAGAATTGTACAGCCAGTTTCTTCACGGAGAGTGTGAATTTTCAGATTCACTTAACTTTCTGTGCAGCCTTTCAGATGAGGAACTGGGTCTTCTGAAAATTCCAGACACGGATCTCCGCCACCATCACCCCCAAGAAATGTGTGTGGGCAAGCCAAGCCGGATCCTGCATTTCCAGTGAAGGCTGTTTTGCAGCTTCACTCAGTAAATTATAAGCCTCTTGGGGGGAAAACTGTGTTGAAAAGCTCTACATAATTCCTTTTAGTGCTGGGAAGCCTTGGGTGCACGTGGGACACTATGGGGCCCCATCCTGAAAGGGAGCTGAGGGAATGATACAGTAAGGCCAAGAACTTGCAACTGAAGAGACTCCATGCTCCTGGCCACGCCCACTTCTTTTCTAAGCATGAGTTGTCCTGGAGGCCAATCTCCATGGGATGCCAGAAAGGTGACAGTGCCCAAGGCTTGCACCCCATCAAACAACACTTACTATTTACATTCAAGCTCTTCATAAAAGCCGCTTGTCAGACCCACTACACCTTGTGTGTAAGGAAACTAAGGCACAGGAAGGAGCAATGACTTGAGTGCCCATCTGTGGGGAAAAGACATGGGTTGGAGTTTCAGAATGAAAACCGAAACTCAGACTTTGAATTCAAACTAAGACTGTCTTCATCTTCTTCCTTTGTTTTGTTACTTTTCACCTCAAATCTATTAGCTCTGTATTTTTAGGTAAATGAAGATGGTAGGTTGTGTGTGTGTGTGCGTGTGTGTGTATGTGTGTGTGTGCGTGCACACACATGTGTAAAGAGGATTTTTATAAATGGACTTTTGAAAAGCTAGGAACCTTTCTTGTGATGAGGGATGGTCTTGGAGCTTCTTGGAATACCTGCAATTCCTAGTTAGCACCGTGACTTGTGGAATAAAACCATGAGGTAACATGAGGAATTCTCTCCGTGATAAATGCCACTGTTTCGGTTAAC
Organism: Acomys percivali; assembly: GCA_907169655.1. Taxonomy (NCBI): domain Eukaryota; kingdom Metazoa; phylum Chordata; class Mammalia; order Rodentia; family Muridae; genus Acomys; species Acomys percivali. Next base: position 130,153,010 of record OU015747.1, read on the forward strand.
CAAACGGCACTATAAGATGTGTTACAAGGCCAGGACAGGATGTTTTATCAGCCCTAGTCCAAAACCCACCTTTTATCAGTCTTAGCACAATTAGAACCACTGATGTCAAGAGAGCGGCGGCTCTGTTTTACGCTCACCTTTCAGTGTCTTATTTCCTATGTCTCTGCCTCAGGGGTGGCTGAAAGCTAAGCATAACTTGCTATAATTGTCACGTTTGAATGGGCTTGATGGCAAGGTTTTATAAAAGAAATAGGAAGTCCAACGCTGCATGGATTGGCAAGTTTGTCTTGGTGCCTACCCCACTGGAGGCCACTGTCCTTGCCTGTTACCGATTTGCATCAAATGGAAACTATTTTCAGGCCTTCCTAATGCTTCAGTGAGCTGAAATGTATCATTAGGGATGTGAAATCATTGGCATGCATCCTTAAAAGAAAGATACTCGTCATCTTCTTCAGATTGTTAAATAGTTGCTGAAATCAAAATCCCATCTCTTTGCTCAGAGCCCCGTTAACCCTTTGTGTCCTTCCCTGTGGCTTAGGGCCGTAGCTCTCTTTTCCAATCTGCAATGATGACTTCTAAACACAAGCACTGATTGTATTTGGCCTTCTAGATAAAGCATTGAGAAACAGTGGTATTCAGGAGCATTTTGGAAGTGCTAAGCACAGATTTCCCTCAAATTAACTCTCTGTTCCCTTGGTTACCTGTGTCCCATGCCACAACCAACAATTCAGATAGCTACTTTGCCATGTGGAGCTCAGGGGAATTCTCTCTACCAACAATGATTATTAGCTGGGCTGGAAACACTGGACCAGCTATAGCTAATTGGAGGGGTGTTTTTGCTTTTTGTTTTGTTTTATTGCTGATACCAGGGATGGTAAAATCAGTGTCTGTTTCTTAGCTGAAAGCTAGCTGTAGCTTCAGCGCTCTTTGTCCAGAGCGTGAGCTTAGAGCATTGTGTTGTACAAGAAGAGCACCACCTCCTGCATGTGGCAGGCTCCAAGGCCACACACCCCACCAGCAGTACCACCTGCGCTACATTTTGGATCCTTACCATACTTTGCAAATTCACAGATGCACCTGTCATAGCTTAGCAGCTAAGGCTGGCTGTGGATAAGAGACAGAGGACTGAGACCAAGGAGTGAGTTTAAATAATCAGATACAGGAGTTGGTACCATGTGTGTGGGTTACTTCACTCAGGATGATCTTTTCTAGTTCCATCCCTTTGCCTGCGAATTTCACGATTTCCTTGTTTTTAATAGCTGAGTAGTATTCCATTGTGTAAATGTTCCACAGTTTACTTAAAAAATATGGAACACTTTACGAATTTGCTTGTTGTCCTCCTGTAGAGGCCATGCTAATCTGCTCTGTATCGTTCCAGTTTTAGTATATGTGCTGCCGAAGCGAGCACTCCAGGGACTCTAGTGCACAGCTCCTTACTGTTTTGGATCTTGTTTGACTGGCATTTCTTCCCCGACCCCAAGAATGATTGTGCACTAGTTGCACGGTAGCCGGATGTTTGGCAGTGCCATGTTCCGGATGTAGTTTATTCCCTAAAGGCTCACATGCTAGAAACTTTGGCCTCAGTCTTGCCATGTTGAGTGCTGATGGGCTGGTCAAGAGATGGGGCTTAGCGAAAGATACTGAGGTCACTGGGACTGTCATTTCAGGAACAGATGAATAGAGTTCTCCGTGAACCTCATCTGGTCCCTTGAGAATGAGTTATAACTTATTATTAAAATGGGAAGCATGGCCCTCAAGCCTACCTGGCTTCCTATCTGCTTGTAGAACTTCTCATTAATAGGCTCCTGGGATACATCTGCCATGTTGTGGTGTAGCCAGGAATCCACTATCTTAAACCTCCAAGCCTTGAAGGAAAAAAAAACATTTTCTTTATAAAGTACACAGCCTCATATATTTTCGTAGCAACAGAAAATGAACTAAAATAGGCATACAGAACTTCCAAATTTAAAATATATTAAGTGTAGAGCATAGCAGTCAGATGTGATAATTCTCTCTGCTTTCACCTTTATAAACCCATCCTCCATTCATCCTCTACCCATGCTCCATCATCCGTCCATCCATCCTCCCATCCTTCCTTCCATCCATCCATCCATCCATCCATCTATCCTTCATTCACTCACTCACTCACAGTTTTATGTTCCTTATCTTCTAAGTGTCAAGTTACTTTTGGGAACACTCAAGTACATTAAAATTTTTCTCCTTCCTTATGAAGCCTAGTCATTGCTATTATAAAGAATTTTTTAAAAAAATCATGCTTTAGGTAGACAACTCAAACTAAAAATACCTATTATTGTTATCACCACTCTGCCTTACCGTAGCAGATGAAACTGGAATTTATGCAGGATAATTGGCTTCCTGGCGCGTTTTATCCCATGTTCTTTTTTTTTTTTTTTAACTGAGGACAGCATAATATTCCTGTAGCTGCTCATCACCTTGTGGTGACAGCTGGTCATGCAGACATCAGGGAAGGCTTGACTTCACTGTGCCTTTAACATGTCAATATGCTGCCGCCTGCGAGCAGTGTCCTGCAGTTAGTTTGTGTGACAGAGTCAGGGTGGCATGTAATCATTTTGTTAATACAGGATCATTAAAGAGCATCCCTTGCTTAGCATGTCCCTGAAATGCTAGTAAGAGGAAGAGGTACTTTGCTGAGTGTGATGCTGTGAGGGGCTTTGTCCGAGGTCAGATCGTTAGCCCTCTGCTGTTCTTGGCCGTTCGTTGCCTTTCATCTGCATAGCACCACGCAGTCTGCATTCTTCCTTGACTATCAAGGTGGAGACCATCATGCATTTTGAAATTCTAGTGTTTTCTAGCCTTCGTTGAGTTTGTCTTGTTAGTAGAGGATGACCCCAAGGGATAGGCAAGACCTCAAGGTTGTCTTGAATAGTGTGTGTCCTGCAAGGTGGCATAGATAAGGCTGGGGGTGGGTGGAGAGACTGCACTAGTTAGAACTACAGAAAACCTGTCTGGTTCTGTGAATGATTGGATGGCCAGTTGGCGGGGGCAGGCCAGGAACACCTGGATTTAGGCTCTGTCCCCTGCCCATGCATTTTTGTACATTGTAACATCATTCGTCACTCCGACTACAGTTCTGCAACAACAGCTGGCAGTTCTGAGATAGCCTAGCCCACAGCTCACCAGCAGGTTCCTGTCCTTTCTGGCACAGACCTTAGAAATAAAGTCATAAGAAGGGGCTCAGCTCAGAGAGGATGGAAGGATAGGATGAATGGGGAGAATGTCAGGTCAAAGGTGCCACCCTGGAAAAAGCTGAGGAGATGTGCATGAGTCAGTCCAGGGGTCCAGTTTGCAGGAAGCAGTCGGGATCACCAGGAATGAAAGTCCAAGATAGAGGTGTGTGGGAATTGTGCCTCGGGCTCAGGTAAGACCCTTGCTTAGCCCTGTGCGAAAGTGAAGGGAGTCACTTAACCCAGCCAATGTTGACTAAGTATCTCCTGTATGCATCTTTGCATGTGGAAGGGGTGCACCAGTGGGCATGCGTGTGTGGCGGTCAGAGGTCAACCTTGTACTTCCTCAGAAACTGTCCACTCTGGTTTTTGAGACAAGAGTCCTCACTGTCCTGGAGTTCATGCAGGCCACTGGGCTGGCTGGCCAGTGAGCCCCAGGGTTCCTCTAGTCTCTGTCCCTCTCATGCTAAAATGGCAAGCTTGTGCCTCCATGGCCAGCTTTTTAGACTTGCTGGGGATTGAACCCTGGTCCTGTGCTTTTGGGGCAGCCATTTTACTTACTAAGCCTCCACCTGGGCCACCTAGGTCTCCTGGGCCCTCTTGTCTCCACTTTGGTTCATGCTGTTTTGAATTTTTTGTTGTTGTTATTTTGTTTGAGACAGGGTGTCACTATGTAGCCCAGACTAGCTTCAGACTCATGGCAGGCTGCCTCAGCCTCCTGAATGCTGAGATTACAAGTGTGAGCCATCATGCCTGGTTCTTCCTTGCCTCTTTTTTTTTCTTTTAATTTATTTATTATTATGTATACAGTGTTCTGGCTGCATGTACACCTGCAGGCCAGAAGAGGGCATCAGATCACATTATACATGGTTGTGAACCACCATGTGGTTGCTGGGAATTGAACTCAGGACCTCTGGAGGAGCAGTCAGTGACCTTAACCTCTGAGCCATCTCTCCAGCCCCTCTTCCTTGCCTCTTAATGCATCACCCTTTCTCTCCAAGCTTCAGCTTGGGTGTCACCACCCACCTTCCCCAACCTAAAGAAGATTTCTCCGAGTCTCTGTGGCTTCTTGCTTTCCTATAACACCCCATACTAAACTTTAACAGCATTTATTTTGCTACCTTGAGTTTCTCCTCATTCTCCTTGAGGCTGATAGCTCTTTGAAGACTGGAATTGTCACTGGGTTACGCTGTGCTCCCTGGTCTCTCCCAACACATGGAAGGTGCTGAGCAAACATTGACTCCTTCAGACTCAGTCCATGTGGTGCCAGTGCCTAGAGCCACCATGCCTCCGCTGCCCTGGCTTTCCTCTCTGAACATTCGCTTTGCAGTCACTTCTGTATCCCTGTTTGCTTGATGAGCCGCATGTTTGCACTGCCATCGGGAAGACTCTTTATAACAAGTGTCCCTCATCCTCCACTTCACCCCAGGCTGGGAAAGTGATGAGAGGGATGGAGGTCAGGAACGCATTTGAGAGCAGAGACTCTCAGTTCTCTGGAGGAGGCAGAGTTCCCATGCCGATGGGCACAAACGCACTCTTGGCTTGAGCTCCGCTCACTGGAAGTCTCCATGTGCTTCCTCCATGTGCCCGCTCATCGTGTGAAGGAATTCTGTTCTTCCTGCCAAATTCTGGCTTCGTTACAATGAGTCACAAGGGTTTGTTTTGATCATACTTGGGTTAGTCTATGTCCCTTCATTTTAGTTCAGATAAGAATGTTTAAGGCCACACTAGATGCTATGTATAGACAGGCAGGCCCCTTTGGTACCTCCACGCTCAATAATTCTCATCTGTCTTCCCAGCATTTGTTGGCCTACGAAAGGCCACTTATGTCACAAGAACCAGCTCCCATATCACCACCATTGCCCCTCTTTGTCCCACCTCTGAGCGCTGTGCATGTGTCACACCCCCACCCCAGCTCATGAGTTGTCCATGTAAAGAGCCCTAACTATTCACCACTTCTTTTACTCATTCAAGCAAAAATACTTATTACCATATTGGAAAGTACAGGTGTGCATTTGATTCAGTGTGCTGAGCATCTTCTATTTACAAGGGGGTTTCTTCTCCTTGGAAGGAGACCCGTTTGCCCCCTGGACGTTTCTGGGCCCTGCCTTTAATGACTGTTTGTTCAGCCATACATTGGTATTTTCCCCCAACAAATTCTCCTGTGAATAAAACTTTAGCTGTGCAATCGCCTCATTTTAATTGTGCATTCTGTTTGGGGGTTCTTGGGGACCCTGCAAGTTTCTGGGGAAAAAAAGTGTAAGTACAAGCCTGTCAGGCCATCAGCTGCCTCCCTCTGAGGCAATCTGATGTGTAGCTGTCAGGCTGTCACACCTGCTATCAGCTCACGGCATCCTCTTTTCTGAGCACAGTCCTCCCCCCAAGTCCCAGCTAGCTGTCACGCCTCAGTTCCTACCCCTGCAGTGTTTCCCTTAGACTCTGGTGACCAGCTCTCAGCAGCCAGTTGCTCCTGCTCTAGAGACCCCCATATACCTGGAGAAAAGAAGGCTGGGCTCTGGTGTGCGCCTCCCAAACTATAGCTCCTAAGGGCAGTCATGGGGAAGCTCTACCCCAGTAGCCCCATGGGACGCCCGGTTGTCAGTAGGCAGTGTGGACTCTAAGTGGGTGGCCTTCACCCCTCTGGGAGAAGTAAAGAATGCCTTAGAGCCAGGGTGAGCACTGCCTGAAAGGAGTTTCACTGGGTGCCCTGAGGAGTGGCAGCCATCACAGCTTAGAGGTGGCTATTTGTCAAGATGGGCATTAGGCAGGCAGGAGGCCACATTGAAACCCAGCAGTTCAAAGCTGCTTCCAACTTGATCCTGGCTTGTTCAGGATGAAAACATAGTAGTGTGCACAGAAAGTGGGTGGGTGGAAGAGGGAGTAGACCATTTGGGGAACAGCCTGGGCAGCTGCAGATACAGAGGGAAGCCATTTGGTATGGGTATTCCTCCTGTCCCCAGCGAAGAGACAGCCTGAAGAGGCAAGGCGTCAGCCCACAGATACCAGATGTGAATGCTCTCTGTAAGGGACCAGGTTGGTTTGCTCAGTGGAGAGAGCAGCAGAATATTACCTTAGCTCTGACTCAGCACTGGGATTTGAATGTCTATGGCAAAGGTGCAAGCTCCTATTTCCTGTGCAGTGGAGACAATAGCTGTGCTGAATGCACTTCAAAGTGTTTTACATATGGCACTCATTTGCATACATAATGCATGTATATATACACACACACATGTAATACATATATGTGTGTGTACATGTGTACATTTACATATATGGCACATTTATATCTCTATTTACATATAAAATATAGTCATATGCCAACTTGTTTGCATCCATGATCATTTGCATATATCAGCTCATTTACATACACAGTACATTTATATGTATCAGCTAACTTACCTACATACTTTTACACACTAACTCATCTCATTTCTATACATCAGTGAATTAACACACAGTGCATTTACATGCACCGACTTATTTATGTATGTATTATTTCCACACAAATCATTTACGTACATAACACAGCTATACTAGCACCTCATTACATACATTAATCCATTCTATATGGTACATTTACATACATCAGTGAATTTACATATAAAAGCAAGTTGACACACATCAACTTATTTACATATGCATATTTTTACACACCAGTCATTTATGTACACAACACAGCTATGCAATCAGCTCATTTGTATGAATAAGACATTGCTACACAATACACTATGTGCATATATAATTGCACATAGAGTGCAATTATATATGCCAACTCATTTACATACATAATACTTTTACTTACCAACTCATTTACATACTACATTTATACACACTGGATCATTTCACATATACGTTTGCATACCTTAACTCATTGGGATCATCTCTCTTAGGTATGACAGTCCTAAGCCTGTTTGCTGCTCATGTTGACTGTTGATTTGGCGCAGATCCATTGTATACCTGTGCACATCACAACAGCCATAGTGTCAAGGTATATTTGGTTAACTAGTCATTTCACCAGCCAGCCTGATGCCTACAGATTCCTAGACAGCAGGCTTGCTCCCTGCCCCTGCCCAGAGCTCCCCAACTCTCTGCAATTCACCCTCCTACTGCAGATCCTTTGTAGAACTGTGTCTGTCTCCCCAAGCAACTGTGCCTAGCTGATTTTTGCCTGGATGGTGCAAGTCTATAGTCATTGCTGGGGCTCGTCCTGTCTTTTGGAATTAGCCGTGGTCAGGTTTAAAGTGCCCGCCTCCAACACCAAAGTCCAGGAGCATTTTAAACAGTCCACAGACAGTGAGTGTGCTAGGGACAGAGAGAGACTAGGAAGAGGAAGGACAGGGATCTACATCTCCTTCAACGGTGGTGGTGTAATATGCTAGTAGCTGTATTTACTGTGGAAAGCAGACTCTTAAACAAACAAACAAAAAACCCTCACGACAAATGGGGCAGTTCTTAGGTTAGACCCTTTACATAGGAGGAGCCTCACATTTCTTCATGGGCTTCTCAGAAGGATTTAGCAGGGATTCTATGGGTGACTGCTGTGTTGGTTCATGCCCACTCCTGGCTGAGGCCTTGGGTCCTGACGATTTATTCTGATTTCTATACACGATAGGTCTCCCCTTGGTGTGGTGGCCTTCTGTATAACACAGTGTCTCAATAGACCTATTTGCCTGTGACCACCACTTCCTGTTTTTCCCTACCTGCCAGCCTCTCCACCTGGAGGGTTCCTCTAGAGCAGTGGTCCTCCACTTTCCTAATGCTGTGACCTTTTAATACAGTTCCTCATGTTGTGGTGACCCCCCAACCATTTCATAACTATAATTTTGATACTGTTATGAACCATAATGTAAATATTTGATCTGATCTGCAGGATAGATGTTATGTGACTCCCTCCCAAAGGGGTCATGACCCACAGGTTGAGAACTGCTGCCCTAGACCCGTGTGTGTAGTGAACCTCTCTCTCCTGCTCTCTGACTGCCCCTTGTGTGTACTATTACGCTATCTTGCCATCATCTGCCCAGCTCCTCCACTGCATGGAGACTCCTCATGACGATTTTGAAGAGTTGTCACCATTGAATCTTTGCACCCTGTCACTTTCTCTGTCCTCGTATCTAGCACAGGACCTGGCTTCTAATAACATGTTTGTTCCAGGAATGGCTTTGAAGTGCATGTGTAAAAGGCAGAAATCAGCAGTTGAACATCTGTTAGCATCTCTTCCTGAATACATCCTCAAGGTCCAATCCTGAGCCTGATCTTGCTCCTTCCTGTCAGGCCCACAGCACTCATGCTTGCTCTCCCTGTCAGCTGGAGGGGGAGCTAGTGAAGTCCTGAGTGAATGTGTGCTCTTGACATGAGCACAGCCATGTCAAGGAGCCTCATGCCTCAGACCTAATGGAGTGGCAAAGCCTTGCCCAGGGGAGGCTCGGAAGACTGGCAATGCCTTCTTTGGGACTGAGTGTGAGTGCTGACAGTATGTACAGAGACCCTCCAGCACAGGTTTCTCGCCCCATATGTTTACGGCCTAAAGGTTGCACCCCTACAGAGATTGCTGCTGTACTGTAGCCAACCCTACCTCCTGTTCTGCTGTATACAATAATTCTGCCTCCTTGTTTATCAGTTTGCCCTGCTTCCTGCACTGAGCCCCCAGGGAGGGGCTGCAGCTTCTCCACCAGAGAGCCCAGACCACACAATCTCAGCTTTTCTGTGTCCGTGTGTTTATGTGTCTATTGTTTCTTTCATTTCCTTGCCGTCCCAGGTACGTCAGTCCCTGGGCCATGAGGAATATAGCAGTCATCACAGCCCATCTCATGTTTCTGCTCTATTTTCTAAAAACCTAAAGGGATATTCCACTTGTCAGCTGGGTTGTGGTCCTCAGATGAACAGGCCCTACCGGGCTCTGCACAGTCCATTCTGCGGTACCAGCTGAGCTCCCCTCCCTACTCAAAATGCCACTTCCTCTGCATCTTGGCTACCTGGGAGCTTCGTGTTCCCTAACTATACCACAGCCTGAGTAGCTGCACTTGTTCCTTCTGCTAACCTCTCTCTTCCTGGATGGCCAGTTCTCTCTGCACAGAATGTCCTAGCCCCCTGTTCCCGTCTGTGCCGGCATCTGTCTGCATTCTGCATTCAGGCCCTCTCCTTCACTGAGCCCTTCTCCAGAGCACAGTAGTGCTACGGAATGGTTCTGGACAAACTTCCCACCCTCTTTCACACAGTAGGAACACAGCAGTGTCAGCGATTGGATCACTTTGAGTTACTCTATGCAGCAACTCCAGAGGGTAGGAAAAGGACTAAGTGAAGTGAGCACCGTGGTAAAGGTTGACAGCTGTTCGGGTACAGCAATCACAAATGCTGTGGCTGTGCATGGGTCCCTGGGTACAGTGACGTCTATGTAGGCCATGACTGGCTGGACCCGGTTGTTTGTGTAGTATACGCTCTCATTCAGGCCAGAAAGTAAGTCACAGCAGCGCTCTGCCAGACATCATCCAGTTTTTGAGGTAGAAGTATATGGGTAAAAAGGGAGTCTTTCCTTGCCAAAGAATCTCCTGAGCCAGGATTCTCCCCTGTTGCTTTCCCTGCAGGTACCTGTTGTGGGGGAAGCCATCAACCCTCCTCTAGCCCAGGGAGGTGTGTTGCTCTAAGTAGTGATGTGATGAAGAGCAGTGGGCACGGTATGGGACTGAATTGGTGGTGGCGGGGCATGCCTGTTCTCAGTGTCACCTATAGAGTTTGCATGTGTGTGTATGTAGATGTTCATGTCTGTGGGGACACATACATGTGTGTGAGTATAGAGTCCAGAGGCCAATATCAAGTATCCTTCTCAGTCACTTCTTCCTCTAGCTTCTCCCTTACCCCTTTTTGAGGCAAGGTCTCTCTCACTGAACCAATTTGGCTAGACTAGGTGGCCAGAGAGCCCTGGGGATGTGCCTGTCTCTGCCTCCCCATCTCTGGGATTCTAGATGCATACAGCCACGCCCAGCTCTTTGCATGGGTCCTGGGGTATGCATACTAACTCATGTCCTTGAGTACTCTACCCACAAATCCATCTCCTCACCCTTACCTGTGCCTTGACCACACCCCACTCTGCTTCTATGATGGCTTGACAAGAGGTCTGCCCAGTTGAGGAAGGCTGTTTGATTCCTAGATAGAGGAGCAAAAAAACACAAAAAACAAAAAACAAAAACAGATTTCCAGATAGACCCAGCCTCTTGTCCCAGTGCTACTGTTCCTTCCCATTATAAACTATCTCACAGTGCCCTGCAGACTGCCTTTTCTGGAGAGTGTGCCCATTGCCTTTGGCCTCGCTTTTCTTAGGCTTGGTGACTGTACCATGTAGTCAGTGACTGGCCTTTCTCTAGAGTTTAGAAAGCCACACAGCCACTCAAAAGAGGAGTTGTCATCGCACCAGCACCCAGATGTGTGGGAGTCTATTCTGTGACCTGTTGTTCACAGGCACAGTCTGTGCTGCGCAGGGGTCACCACGCATCTGCAGTGTATTGATACAGATTGGCCTGTGAGCCTGTAGTTCACACGCTGAGAGGACTTTCACCCTTCTCTGCTCTTGAGAGAAACAGGAAAATGATTTCCTGGTGAGAAGCCAGGCACTCATAACAGCCAGGCTTCCAAAGAGGCACCTCTGTCAGAGGGCGCTAGTCATCCAAATGACAGACACGCATGGCCGGCTTCCGGCTTCATGCCACCTTGCTTGGGACAGGATGAGCAGGCTGTCAGCCTGGCACTAGAGAAGTCCATTAGAACACCATAGGCGGGGGATAGCTTTATCCACTAAGGATGACAAGTGAGGCCAATGCATCCAAAGCTAAAATTGCATGGCTCTGCTTTGCTGGTGCCTCCAGACCCGGGGCTGAGCTATCTGCTCTGGGAGGCAGAGGCGATTCTCCCATAACCCTGGGTGTGATAGCCCCTGGGGGACCTCTTGTTATTTCACTGGCTGCAGCAGTAATGAGCTCAGAAGATGGAGGAGGTGGATGACATTTTCATGTTTTAGATCTTGAGTGGTTTGTTCTGCTCTTCACCCTCCATGGGGATAGATGTGCCGCCATTCCAGGGGTGGCTGCTTGGTGGGGTGTTCCTGTCAGCGGGGCCTGAGTACATTTGCATTTTTCCCAGGCTGTTCTCAGGCCATTGGATGCACTGCAGCCATCACCTCCCACTGGGCCACCCGACTCTGCATTTATGCCCTCTTGTTGCTGGTCCCATAATATGTGGGCATGTTGCCATGGCATCTGTCTAGAAGCCCTTTCAATGCTCATACTCAGCCATAACCATAGAGACAGAAAGTCGATTAGGTTCCCAAGGCTTTTGGGGAGAGGCATTGTAACTCACTCTTGAAGGTATGGGCTTTGCTTTGGGAGTGACAGGAATATTATGAAATCTAGGTTGTAGTGATGGTCGTACAACACTTAAGTATACTTTTACACACACAGATACACACACACACACACACACACACACACACACACACACACACTGGTTTGGGGCTGGGGAGGTGCTTGATAAAGTGTTTGCTGCATAAGCATGAGGACCTGAGTTCAAATCCCCAGAATGTACGAAAAAAGTGCTGGGCATAGTGGCATCTATCTGTAATATCAATGGTCCTCTGGGGACAACGAGCTAGGCTATTTGGGTAGTTTCAGACCTGTGAGGGATCATGGCTTAAAGCAAACAAAACAGAAGGTAGATTGCACTGGAAGAAAGACATCCGGATTGTACTCTGACCTCCACACATACATGTGCTCCTACACACACACACACACACACACACACACACACACACACACACACACGCATGCACGCACGCGCACACATACTCTCTCTCTCTCTCTCTCTCTCTCTCTCTCTCTCTCTCTCTCTCTCTCTCGCTTAAAATGGGAAATTCCATATTGTATAAGCTTTGTCTCAAAAATTAATTATTTAATTAAAAGTGAAAACCTATTTAGTCCTGCTTCCTGGGAAAAATCACCCCCGGTAGGTTTTCCTCGCTCCTTGGGTCTGTCCATGCTTATACACAGTTCAACTTGGGAAAAAGGCTCTCCCTATAGCACATTTTTTCTTTCTATTTAGCATGACCTATGAAACCCCCACCTGGATGAAAGCTAACTGAGTCACCAGGCCCCCTTGTGGCTCGAATGCCCAGGTCTCTGTCAGGACGCGCCCAGGCCAGATAAGAACCAGAAAGCAGATCCCACGGTTCCCTTCTCAGAACACTTTGATTCTGTGGTGTGAATTTCTTTACAAATATACACATCTACCGAGTTCTTGACATCCTGCCCAGACCTGAGGAGGAACAAAACCTTTCTAACTGAAATCGAACACACACAGAATAAGAAGCAGGAGCAAGGAAGACATCGCAAGGATGTGAGAAATGCAGGAATCTGCCCCATTGCAGCCCCTGATGGCATGTGCAGGACGCTTAGGTACAAACTTAACCTGGATTAAAATACTGGTTTCATGCATTAAAGCCTAAAGGTTTGCCTAAGCCACAATATTTTCTAGATAAAAGGATGAAGATTAGTCTCCACCTGAAATCACTTCCCTCCGGTCACCTGACTGCTCAGTTTCGCTCGATGGGGTTTGATCCTCACTTCTCTCTCTCTCTTTGTGGTTGTGAGACCTTGAGGGGTAGTGGCCTGCACTCCCTGCCACCTGCACAGTTTGCAGAGCCAGTGTCAAGTTCACCACTGTTGTCTAAGCAGTAGACCCTCCAAACCCTGGCACATTTGAAAAGTCAGATCATCTCATGTGTGCCCCATTTCCTCCCAAGTCTGAAAACTGTGAGGGTGAAATATATATTTAAAAAAAAAAAAGAAAGAAAAGAAATTCTGAGGACTCCCAAGCTTGAGGTTTATGTTTTGTGCTTTTGTTTGCTTTGTTTTGTTTTGTTGAGACTGGGTCTGATGTAGCCCAGGCTGGCCGCAAGCTCCTCGTACTCTTGATTTTCCTGCCTCTACTTCTAGTTCCGGTCCTAGGATTACAGGTGTGTCCTTCCACAGCCAGCCAGCCTGTGCCCAGACAGCTCATTACGAGGGTGGACCAGAGCTTCAGTGAACCTGCATCCCAGGGCTGCCTCTTTGCACCCCTCAAGCATCCCTCCATCCGTGAGCATTGTCGCTGCTGGACCATCCCTGTTCTCTCCCCAGTCTCTAAGTAGGTCTTTTCTTTTTTTCCTTAGCTCACAGAGCTTCACTGTAACATCTTTACCATTCATTATTTTCATGGAGATTTGTGGCTTTCTCAGGGTAGATGCCAAGGCTGAAGCCTTCTAGGTATTTCTTGCTAATAGACTTTGTTGGTGGGCAGCTCGGTGGGGCAACTGTGCCCCACAGCAGCCCCTGCTTGTCATGTATCCTGGTCAGAACTGGTCACCTGCTGGCCACCGCGGAGGCTGCACTCTGAGTGTCTGGCCAGCCAAGAGGGTTCCCTGGTGTTCCCCAGGTCTACCGTGCTCTGGACAGCCAAGCCTTGTGAGGGGCTGGGGAAGGACTCCTTTACCCAGATCTCCCAGAAACTCATTTCCTCATGCATCACCACTGGCCATTTTTCTGTTTGGCACATGGTTTAGACAAAGAGGATTTTGTATGTATCACTTCCCACCAGACTCTCCTAAGCGGAAGCCTGGGATTTGGAACCCGGGGTTGTTTTTCTGCTCTTTAAATGAACGCCTTGCTGGACACCTTGTTAACACAGTGCAGTGCCTCACGTCTTTATTGCACGAGGGACTGCCTGAGCCACTGGGACATTCTCTAACTGTTAACATGAGTGGCTGTGATCCTGTTTATATACTCCGGAAAATTAATTTTTGCCTCTCAGAATCATGTGTGCTATGTGACTCATATCCAAGCTTAATGTAAAATGATATACTTTCCAAAATACTTCCTCTACATTTCAGAGTCTAGTTTCTGAAAATAATTTTTAATGACATAATGTCCAGCTTTCATTTTAGCACATGAGAAAGCAGAGACTTGAGCAAGGCCCTTCACTGGTGATACAGTTACTTTTCAGCCAGGTAACTGTGACACCCCAGCCCCAGGGGGGTAGAGCGGCTCCTGATATCTTCCGGAGCACTCAGCAGCATGCCTAGTGTCTGCCCTCCAGATGACAGTAGGAGTCTCCAGGTTGTAGCCAAAGTCATCCCCTGTCAGTGTCCCCCCAATGAAGGACTGCTGGGGCACAGGGATCTTGTGACCTGTGTGTCCAGGGTGAACAGATTTAGGAAAGGGAATACAAGACTCAGCAGAAGCTTGGGAGCAGCCGCAGGGCCAAAGCTCCGCCAGCCCCATGGACACCAGCTCCCTGAACTCCACCCTCAGGTGGGGAGTCTTGATTCAAAGCTGAAGTATGACAAATACCCAGTTTACACAAAAAGCCTTTCCTTCTCTCTCTCCTCTCTCAGTCACCAGTTTAAGAGGTCACATATGACCAGTGAACTCAAGGAGCTGCGCAGTGCCTGGCACACTGTACTTTCTGAATGACAAGCACAGTTGGCAGAAACTGGAGAGCAGAGTCATCAAGAGTGAGAAGCTAACCCTGATTCTGGGGCTGGGTGTGATCCCCCGTCTCCTCTGGGTGACTACAACGAGAGCCTGCTTTTGGGGCTCTGGGTAGAGGCTGCTAGAATTATCTGTGCCGTGCGTGTGGCACCACTGGCCTGGTCCTATTTAACTGTCTGAGTCTTTTGTCCCAGTGACGTCAGACCTACTGAACCAAACTGAACTTTTATACCAAGTTACTTTGGGTAGGAAAAGGAAGCTCTGAGCCGAGAAACTGCACCGAGGGAAGTAGTATTTCTGGTTGTGTTAGCAGAAACGGGTTTTACTCTAATAAATCACCTCTTTAGAGAGAGCTCCTTCTAAAGCTTTCCTGCCTTGTTTCTTTCTTTAAATTCTTTGAATGAACAGTCTTACTGTGTTTCTAACTTATTTCTTTCCCAGACACCTGGTCATAATCCACAGGGAAAAGCAAACTAGATTGATTCACTACCATTGGCCCATGGGTCATAATGCCACATTTTTTTAAACCTGGTTAGAGAAGAACATTCTAGAACCTTTGCACAAAATAAATAGCTGAATGATTAATTAATTGAACAAATAATTTGTATTTACCTCTCCAGTTGGGAGGTTGGAGGATATGGGGGGAAAGCCTCAAGTGGGGGCAAAGAGGAATCTTGGTGCTGCTAACAATGTTCTGAGGATTCCCGCTTTGTTCCTTTCCTGTCAGAGCATGGCTGGAACATTTGATGAAAAAGCAGGATTTCCACACTGTCTACCCCCATAGTTACTGCGGTTTCACACATATCCCCTCATTTCCATCCACCATGTTTTTCTAGCTGGGGGTGGGTGTCAGGTAACAACTCTCACAGCAATCCTCAGAGCACCGCTGCTAACAGTGGGAAAGGGCTCTGCCTGGTGGCTGAGCACCCTGCACTCCATCAGCCACGTTCCGCCACTTGCCCACAGCCTACACCACAGTCTTCTCTCTCCTCCCTCTGCTCAAGGGCAGCCACCGCCTGCAAATGGAATCTCAGAGAAACGGCCAAGATAGCTACCCATGACCCATGGGAGCAGAAAGCAGAGCACCCAGGATCAGGACGGGAAAGGGGTGTGATGCCAAAAATGAGTAAAGGGAAAATATTATAAAAGTATGGACAGGATAGAAACCTGCAGTCGTAGAGCCCAGAATCCCCGCCTCCCTAGGCATCAAGGAGGATGGAAAAGAGTAGAGAATGAATCTGCAGGGCATAGAGGACACTGGGCACCACAGAGTGAGCCGGTCTCTCAGCACAGACCTCCTCACTCCCTGAGATCCCCTTGTCACAGCCCTGCCACACTCTGTCTCTGGAGAGAAGCCCCGGTCATTATTTCCACACTGACCCCCCTTCCTTATTCTGCCGTGCTATAATAATGGGCAAAGTCGCTCAAGGCTACTTCAGATAATCTCTTTTGCCAGCGACAACATGAAGTTTGTTCTGCCATTAGAGTGACACAGGCCTGGGAGGAGGAAAACCCTGAGTTCATTTCTTTCATCCATTTTCTTCAGTGCACACCATCTCTCTCAGCAGCCCATGTCTGACAGCTCGGCTGTGTGGGATGCAGTGACACAGTAATTACTCTGGCCCACTTGCCATCTGGGTTATTAAATACGGATTCCACATTAGCAGAGAAACTAAACTATATACTCCTGAGTGTTAATCTTTTGGGTTTTGGACTCACTGCACAGCCCTGGCTGGCATGGAACTCACTATGTAGGCCAGGCTGGCCTCGAACTCTCAGAGGTGATGGTATTAAAGGCACAGGTCTCTTGAGTGACATTTAGAACATTGTTTCTTCAGACATGTGTCTGAAGTGCCCAGGAGACCTACCTGAAGATCTGCTTGAAGAAGGTTCACCAGGCTTTCTACTCATCCTAGCCTTTCCTATAGTGACAATTTATAGAAAAGAAGAATCAAAGGCCAGGGAGGAGGTGTGTGCAGATTTACTGTAAGATGAATTACCAGAACCATGAGGTGAACAGTCTCTTCCTGGGAGATGGCTGCTCTTCTGGTACTGGAACTCACGCCACCATGGGACTTCTAAAGAAATTATAGTTCTTTAACATGCTGTTTTTTGTTTTTTTGTTTTTTTGTTTTTTTGTTTTTTTTTGCGGTGGCTGGGGGTGGGGGTGGCTAGAGAGATGACTCAGAGGTTAGGTGCACTGGCTGGTCTCCCAAAGAACCCTGGCTCAATTCCCAGCACCCACAGGTTGCTCCCAACTGTCTGTAACTCCAGGTCCAGGGGATCTGATAACCTTACACAGACATAGATGCTGGCAAAACACCAGTGCACATAAAATAGAAATAAAGTGCTGTTTAAGGGTCCTTGTTACGATGCTGTATCAGCACCCAGTGGAATGTAGCAGGAGGATCGTGAATTTGAGGCCATCCTGGAGTGCATACCTAGACCCTGTCTGAAGGAGGAGAAGAAAGAGAAACAGGAGGAAAAGGAAGAGAGGGAAGAAAGGGAGGAGGAAGAGAAGGAGGGGAAGGAGAGGGAGAGGGACGAGAGGGATTTTCTGGTAGAGAGTAGACGGATTAACAAATACATAATAAAGGTTTGTTGAAAGAATGCAGTCATTCTGTCAGAAGGTGGCTGCTCTCCTGCTGTGACCAGTATTGGGGGCTGGAAGCCTTCTGTTTGCAAGATGGCCAAGTGGGTTTCCAGCTTCTGAGCCTTCATTTCCTATTAGAGAGTCCACAGTTTCACGGACCTTTAGGGCAGAAGGCACAAAAGCAGTGGTGTCTTCTGCATGTCTGAGTGTTGGAGTTGAAGACCTTGTTTTACTCCTTGGACCCTGGTACATCATCTGAAAATTGCCCACAGCACCAACTCCTTTTCATTGGTGGAGTAACGTGGATGCTAGTGGGCACGGTTATGTGCAGGTTCTACCCAGACTCCAACAAGGATCTTCATGACCTTTGGAAGTCACATCTACCAGACACGCAAAGGAAGAGAGATGTGAAGTTTCATGTCACCTGGTGCCAGCCTGCCTGAGTTGGCCGGGTGATCAGCAGGTCTGTTTACAGAGAGCTATATAAGTCGTGAATTTATGGTGTGCCCACCAAGAGGGCCATTGTATTTGTCAGCCTGTCAATAAACTACACTGTAAAGATTGGAATAAGAGAACAGTTTCAGAGGACTTGTTACAATCCATCAAGTCGATAATTTATGATTTTAGGAAAACCCCCCAAATGCAAATTTACACAATATTTAGTTGCTTTACATCCTATCAGAGCATTAATCTAAAAGTAAAGGTCCTTTATACTTAATCAGAGCTTAGGTTTCTTTAGGTTTCTTTTCTTTTTTTTTTTTAAGTGTTCAAGTATGCTTTAGCGAGCTAAGCTACAGGAGCTTGTGGGGGAAAATGACTCTAGAGAGTTCCATAAAACTTGCCAAGGCAGCCGTAAATATATTCATGGTAAAGTCTGTTTTGTGTACAATTTATATGCAATTGGCTGGCTTGATAGAGAGGATTTATGCTGCTGTATTGCTTCCTTTTTGCAAGTAGGCAGTGTGGCAGATGGGCAAAGGCAGGGATCATAGAGCAGCAGCTAGCCTTCAATCCTGTTTGTTGAATCATCTTCCTTAAACTTTTAGGGGAGCGATTCTGCTCTTCGTCTTTTTAAGCTCTCTTCCATGAAAGGGCAGCTGCGGGCAAAGCAGAGATAAGCCAGCAGTGGTTCCATGCTAAGTCTGGACCAAATGTGTGAGCTGAGACCAAGCATGAAAGAGCCCGGCACTCCTGACCCAGGCACACACGCAGGACACACTTACCTTCATCTCTTCTGTAATTTCAGGCTCCTCCTTCATCCCACATTCACCCAGTGAAGCCTCCCTCCCCCCCCTTCCCACGCCACCCACCACCCACCTCTAGAGATCTATAAAGGAGAGAGTCTGAGTGGGCCGCTTACACAACACTGCCAAGCTTCGATCTGAGGTCTCGGTCTTTACAGAGCACCCCTCCTTCAGATCTCTTTAATCTCCAGAACCTTCCCAGTAAAGATCCGTTTCTGACTACTTCCAAGCCTGCTTCCTAACTCCCAACTTAAAAACATCCTGGACCTACAGAACTGAGCGCCAGCTGTGTGAAAGGTACCGTCAGTGACATTAGGCCACCAAGATGTGTAAGCGGCAGGCTCCGGTACACTCCCAAATCGGCCTTGTTAATTTGGAAATGTGTGTTTCACTTATAGCCACACTGCCATGCAGTCATCAAATATGGATGCCAGCCACAGGGCTCATCCCACTGAAAGCCTTTCCAGCACAAGCCACCTGCCACCGGTTGGTCCCACCCACACACCTCCATTCTAAACTTGACCTTCTGAGGGAAAGTCATTATAGCCTATGTGATTCCATGTTTATAGATGAATGCTTCTTATTATGAATGAGAATTTATTCAATTGTTTTTTTTTTCTGGGTGGAGGTCACCAGCAGACCTTTCCGTACTGCCCAAGGGTTCTTCGTTGTCTGGACTATGTCATAGATGGGTAGTATCATAATAAGATGCTTGGTACCTGATTGGGCCTCAGGATGAATCTGGGTTACATCCTCGTTATTTTCTGTGTTGACACATTGGCAGGTTGCCAGTATTTATGTACCCAACAATGCATAATATTGTGTCTGCTCTGCACCATCCAGACAGGCATATGTTTTTAGTGACAGGTTCTATCAAATTCAAATGTCAATCTTGAGGAATTATGACTGAGTGAAATTACCCTAAGTCCCCTGCTTTTAAAATCTATTTTCCATATGAAGTAAGTATTGAGCATCCAATATTAGTCAGGTTTCTCTAAAGGAAATGATCTGATAGAATGAATATCTATATCTACATAGATAGATAGAGAGATAAATCGATATTGAAGAGGGATTTTTTAGGTTGACTTACAGGATTCAGCCCATGTAGTCTCGCTATAGTTGTCTCACATTGGAAAAGCTCAGATTCTAGTAGTTTCTGCTCTGCAGTCCCATTCTGGCATTGGAGGCCCAGAGGCCGTGAGGGGTGCTGGTCTTTAGTCTACTGTTGAAAGCCCGAAGAAGTAGGTTCTAATATTGGGGAAGAGGGCGCTGCTGCAGTGACAGACATGAGAGCAAGCAGGGAAAAAGCAGTCACCTTCTCCCATGTCCTTTATGGGGGTGCTGCCAGACAGTGATGTCCATATTTAGGGTAGTTCCTCCTCCTCCAAATGATCTGATTAAGAAGCTATCTTGCAGGAATGGCCCAGTGGCTTGTGCTTTAGTTAATTTCAGATGCTGACACGTTGGCAACCAAGATTAGTCATCACACTGTCCTACTCAACTGTGTATCCATATCATTCTAAAAATTGTCAAATAAAATCGTTAAGCATTATCCAAAGCATACTCTTACACACACACACACACACCACTCACTCACTACATATTTGTGTACATTTTGTTATATGTACACCATAAACACACACACTCATACCCTCATACTTTCATGCACATATACACACATGAACACAGTCAAATTTGTGTCCTCACATACATACACTCACACACACACACACACACACACACACACACACACACACACACACCCTTTCAATGCCAAGAAGAAGAATGGTCTCAAATAGTTGTTAGTTTCTTTTAATATTGATTTCCTATGTGCATTGTTTTAGTAAGAATTAAAATAAGCGATTATTTAAGGAAAAAGAAAAAGTCAAGGCTGTAGAAAAAAATAGTTTTGGATTCTATTGTGGGACGTTTATGCTTCAATAGTAACAATAACAACAGTGATGATGATGATGATGAAGGTGAAAGGGTGAGTGTAATAGAGGAGTTGTACCACTTTCAACTGAACAGCTCCTGCCCTCGGTCATCCTTTCAAATACTGACACTGAACCCAGTTTCCCTCAAGCAAAGCTGGGAGTGGTGAGAAGTCACCTCAGCTCTGTTGTTCTGCAGTGCTGGGGGAGCCCAGGTCCAAGCGCGTGCCACGCAGGCGACCTACCACGAAGCCACCAGATCCCTGCGTAGAAAAGTTCTTTCCTTGAGCGTCTGGATCTTACACATTGCTAAGATTGTCATTTCCTGAGATATAACACTCCCAGACATTTTTGGTTTTGATTGACAGTGGAGCTGCCTCTTTTGAGTTCTTCAGGATGAGGCTGGCCTGCCTTTTGGGCAGTGACTCTCCAAGTATGTCTCTCCGGCCACACAATCCACACGTCGGTGGAAAGAGGCTGGAAATGCCTGTTATCAGGATCCACCCAAGACTGCCTGAATCAGAAACTGTGAGAGGGGACCCAGAAATCCGTCTTTCAACTCAGGGGAGAGTCCCTAGTTGTCACAGAGTAAGAGAACTTCAATCTCCCTGTGCTCGATGAAACCAGTTTCCTGAAACCTGTGCTTACATAAGCAAAAAAAAAAAATGCCTCTGCAGAGAATTCAGGTCCTGGGGCCTTTACTTTCCAAAAGTTGCATCCTTTTGGGATGCAAACCCAGTGGCTCAGAGACCAAAGGAAGAAGCCTCCTGTTGGTGCCCCCTGGATGGAGGAGGAGCCAGTACTACTGCCTCCTCCAGTGGAGACAAAGATGGTTCTGTCAGCCTGCTTGCTCTAGCTACCATCAATATAGCCAGGACAGACCCATCTGCATCCCGTGGGATTGTGCATGGTCCTTTACAACAAGCTCTCTCTTCTTGTGTGTTTTTAAGCAGATCTGTCTGAGGTTCCTTTCTTGATTCTAAAGCGCTTGTCATGCTTGGCTCTCCTAGGTGAAGGAGAGTGCGTTGGTTACTCGTTTAACAAGCGTCTGCCTGTCTGTTGACTGCTTCATTGTCCCCCTTTCTGTGTCACATGGCTGCTGCTAGCACCCAGACATGCATTTCCATACGTCTTGTCTTCTCAACCTTGTGCCAGCTCCCCAGCCTTGCATGCACTCACTCGCCAGTCAGCACTCGCACTCAGATCTCCTGCTTTAAACGTACAAGTTGCATGCTTTCACTCTTACCTGCCCTACTGCCCAAACTGGAAGGAAGCCCATGGCCCTGGTAGCATTGCTTTACAGAAGGAGAAACCAGCTCTCTGGTGACAACCAAGGCTGCGTCAGCAGATATAGCCTTCTTAAGTCTTGCTTGTGCAGTAACAGATCTGCCACTTAGCTCTTTGGTAGCATTGACATTGGTAGGAAATGGGCCTTTTATGGACAGTAAATGTCCAAAATCCAAACTGAGTACATCTGAAAGAACTCTAAGAAGTGACCTTTGTTGTCTCTCTCAAAAAAAATCTCTCTCAGTGCTGTTTTGAGTACATGTGGTGAGGGATGTGTGTGTGTGTGTGTGTGTACACGCATGTGCACGCGTGTGCACACATGTGTTGCATTGCTAGGGATTAAACCCAGGGTCTTTCACATGTAGGTAAGTACTGTACAACTGAACCACATCCTAAGCCCCACTCTTCTTTTTAATTTTGAAACAGGTTCTTACTAAGTTGTGAGAAATGGCCTTGAACTCACTCTGACCCAATTAGACCTTGAATATATAATCCTTCTGCCTCAGCCTTCCAAGTAGCTGAGATTATAAACTTGCATCACTAGATATTTCTTATTTCTGGCAATGGTCTCTTTTCTACTTAATGTTCAGAAAATCTCCAGTCGTCATCAGCTAGGAAGGGACAGAGAAGGGCTTACCGTAGTTCCTATAGAAGTCTAGGGAGCTCATGAAATCCTAAGAGCAAAGTCTCTTAAACAAAAACTATGCAATGATCACAGCAGTGTGGATGGGGGAAGGCTCACAAGGATCCCTATAAAGAGCTAAAGGTGATAAATCACTACTTAGGGAGATTCAGTCATCTCCAGGGATTGAGCCTCCAATAGATCATACAGGAATGCAGCAGGCTGTATTACATATGTGTGTGTGTGTGTGTGTGTGTGTGTGTGTGTGTGTGTGTGTGTGTGTGTGTATTAAACAATAATATTAGAGAAGAGGTCATGAAGTTGAGGGGAGCATGGGGCGAGTTGGAAGGGAGAAAATGGGGCAGTAGAAAAGAGACCATTGCCAGAAATAAGAAATATCTAGTGATACAAGTTTATAATCTCAGCTACTTGGAAGGCTGAGGCAGAAGGATTGTATATTCAAGGTCTAATTGGGTCAGAGTGAGTTCAAGGCCATTTCCCACAACTTAGTAAGAACCTGTTTCAAAATTAAAAAGAAGAGTAGGGCTTAGGATGTGGTTCAGTTGTACAGTACTTACCTTCACACATGAAATTCTCAAAAGTAATAAAAACGAATGTTTTTAAACAAAAAAATTGACAGCAGTATGAAAAATAGATAAGCCACCTTTGAGAACAACAAGACACTTAAGTGTAATATTGAGCCAAACATTGTGTCATTGGGACTCTTTAGTTTTCACTGAAATTCTGTATGCAAAAGAAAAAAAATAAGAGTGACTTTTGGCAAAGAGTGGCCTGGTAGACTCCTGGATAAGCTGAGGAAGGCAGAAGTGACGATCACCGAGAAGGTTCCTGAGGTTCTTCCACCCCATCATGGATGCAGTTCCCTGTGACAGACGCTACGTGTTGAGGACTTTGTGCCCAGCGTTGTGCACGATTGCTTGACTAATAACCATGCAAATCCTTAGAAAGGTGATATGCAGCAAGGGCTCACAGTCCAAAGTACGCAGAAGCCACTGCTATGGAACCTGGTTTTTACAGTTGTGGTGTGTGGTCATCACAACAAGAATGCAAGAACTGCCTCACAACCCATGGGCAACTGAGAATTTATACAGTCCAGAGCAGGGAAGGGGCCACCTGCTGATTGGCTGGCCAAAAGCAGGGCCTTTTGCACAGGAGCCTTTGCTCCTCTGGCCTCCCCCCATTCTGTGTTCCTGGCTTGTTATCCCATTCCACACAGGGCATTTCAAGCTTTTCTTGTCAAAAGGCAGAAGCCTGGCTCCCTCTGCCTGTGTTATTCTTGAAAAGTCCAGTTTTAAAGCATCCTTGCTTTTTATTTTATATAGAAAACTTGGCTGTTTGGGGCATTATGCCTGAAAATGTTCAGCCATTAACTAAATTGTCTCCATTTAGAGATGAGGAGGCTATTAAACATATTGGTGGTCACGTGGCTACCAATAGAATGAATGTGTCTGACTTCGAAGCTCGTGGTCTCTTCAGCAGGCTCAGTTACCACAGTGACGGCTGTGAGGCAGTAATGGCTAGTGCTACCAAGTGTGTACCCTGTAGCCATTGTCTCCATAATGATTGCAGAATCCCACGTTCTTATTGTGACCAGCACATACACCAGACACCAAAGAGGTTAAATCCCCTGTCCACAGACACACATCAGAAAATGACCTAGATCTCAAAGCCAGGAGCCCTTCTCCATCCACAGCCTGAGCCCCAGGCAGCCAGCCGAGCATCCCACAAATCCCAGGGAGGAAACTGATGGTGCATGACCTTGACATTGGAGTGAATATTCCTGGGAAGACTTCCCGAGACCCACCTCCGTCAGGCCGGAAGATGCCTGTTTTAGGTCGTCTGGTTAGAGCGACTTGACACCAGCTCATCCAGAGCTCAGAATGAGCTAAGGGTTGGAGTGACTTCTAAATAGGCTACTGTCGTTCCAGTTCTTTCTGACAGACTGGCCCCTGAGATGTGTCTGTCCCCTCCCCAGCTGCTTGTCCGCTCTCTCCCAAGTCTACTAATTGGTGTGAGGGACTCTGCTCCCAAAGCTGCCAGCCATTAGCAGCCCTTCACAGGGAAGGGCTTTTTCTCCCCCCCCCCCCATGTGTTTCGCAGTCCCTGGCCAGGCTTGCCTGGTGACAGATGCCTTGTGATGAAGAGCTTTATGGAATCTTCTAGGCCCCCTACACTCCCCGAAGCACTTCTTTATTGAGTACATCTCATTAGCAGGCTCCATTTTCTGGTCTCTCACATGCTCCCTCACACTTAGCTTTATTGTGCCCCCCACTTGTCACCTTCCCCAGCCTGGCCTTTAATAATGTAAATCTCTCCTCTGATGGCATGGCTGTTTATTACTTGCTGTCTGGCGCCACACAGCCCACGGACTCACCTAATGGTGCCTCTGAAAAGCTAAGTCCTTAGTGAAGGAACTGGCCCGCTCCTTCCCATGTTCCCAAGGGTGCTTCATCAGCTCAGCATGCATCCTTGAAGAGAAGCAGGTCAAGGCAACAGCTAGGCAGTTGGCTTTGGGCACGCTGCTGGAGTAGCTGGCCCAGGAATCCTAGTGTGGAGCTAGGGAGCATGGTAATTACAACAGCAATGGTAATTTCTTGGCAGAGCTGCTGTGAGGAAAGCCTATAGAAAGCAGATAAGAGCCTCCACTCAACTGCAAGGTCTGTAAAACTTGTGGAGAAGTTGTAGCAAGGGTGCTGGTATTGAACTGCTCTTGTCAACACAGACCAGATTGTTCCCCAGGAAGCTAGAGTGCATCTCAGCCTCCAACCTCCAAATGTGTCACACAAATCTGACTCTCTCCAAGTGGACAAAGCCCCATACTCTAGAGACACTTCTTAAAGGATGGCGTTGCATTTTTATGCAAAGGCATTCAATCCAACAGGTCCCCTAACATGCAACAGAACTGTGCTTCCAGTCTTCCAGGTCCCTGTAGCTCTGCAATCCTGTAATGGTTGAACCCTTTAGTCTCATGAAGTCATAGAGATCTGCCTCCAGGAAAAGCCATTTCAGGGCTGGAGCAAGTGCTGGCTATAAAAACATAGGGACCTGAGTTTAGACCCACAACATCTGTAAAAAGCTGGACATAGCCACATGTGCCTGCAACCTAGGTTGCCAGTTCAGCTGAAAAACAGTGACAGCTCTGGCCTCGGTGAGAGACCTTCTCTCAAGAGAATAAGACAGAAAGTGACTGAGAAAAACACCTAACTTCACACACACACACACACACACACACACACACACACAGACACAGACACAGAGAGAGACAGAGACACAGAGAGAGACAAAGAGATGGAGAGAGACAGAGAAACAGAGAGAGATAGAGAGAGACAGATAGAGATAGACAAAGGGAGAGACACAGAGAGATTGAGAACAAAAACAAAAGAACAAATTTATATCACTTTTAGAAATTTTATCACGGAAATATATAACTATCATCTTGTGTGAAGCTTGATTTTAATTTACTTTAATGTTATTTCCAATCATCTATAAAGCTAAGGAGACACCTTGAATAAATAAGAGGTGGAAAAAAACCCTCATATTGGTGAAGTGCAGTACCCTATGCCAGGCTAGCAATATAATCTTACATTATGATATTTAAAGAGAACGGGGCTTTTTAAATAATGGCTGGGAAATTGCATCCTTAATCCCTTGCAATGAGTTTTTAGAAATGGGCACTTGATCAATGTCTTTTACCACATGCTTGTCAGAATGTCATAGCACGGACAGCTGTGGAAGGCTGCTATTATCTTATTCCAGTAGATTCTGTGTGTTCTGGGAAGTACATACTCTTTGGGTCTCCCATCTCCCCAGTATCATCTAGAATGTGGCCAAGGCACTGTGACCAGATAGGGTAAGCACACTCATCCCACTGCCTGATCCAGACAGAGAAGGAAGGGATGAATATAAAACATATCTCATTTAGCCCTTAGGCGCTCAGATCAAACTTTGTATGGATTACTCACCTTTATAAAAGGTTAGTTTTGATGGGAGGTAAGAGAAAATTTATTTTTATTGAAACTCTTTGTATGTGTGTGCTTAATTTTGCTTTCTAATATTTTCATGTGGTGGAGGGGGTGTGCACAAGCACACAGAGGCCAGAAGTTGACTCAGGTGAGGCTGCCCAGGCAGTGAGCACTGGACTTCTCCAGATTTGTCATTCCCCTCTTCCCCACCCCGATGCTAATGCTGAAGTGACAGGGGCACACACCATCATGCCTGAATTTTTAACATGGGGCTGGGGATTTGAACTCTGGTCCTTGTACTTGCACAGCAAATGTTCTTATCCACTGAACTTTTGCCCCATCCTCATCTGGTGTTAATTTGATGTACACAGTCTATTTTGTAGCAGTAGATCTGAGGGAAAGGACCCGACTGATCTCCCACTTCCAAATTTGTACCTTCCTTCTTTCCTGAAGATAACACAGCCATCCCTTAGTATCTCTGGGGACCCCTGCATATTCTACAGTGCATGGATGTTCCAGTCCTGTATATAAAATGGTACAATATTTCTAAATAACCTTCCCAATCCTCTTGAACATTTAAAGCTATGTCTTCATCAGTTACTATATATATATATATATATATATATATATATATATATATATATATATACACACACACATATATATATATGGCATCATATGCCTGCTGTGTAGACGGTTACTATGTGGATGTGCTACTGTAGCATTTGGGGACTGATGACAAGAAAAGAAGTCTAGATGTTTAGTGCACATGTGATTTTTTCCTCTGGGTCTTCCCAGTCTGGTTAATTGAACGCAGGTGGACATCGCAGGCGTGGGAAGCTGACTGCACTATTTT
The DNA here is from genome assembly GCA_907169655.1 of Acomys percivali. Classification (NCBI taxonomy): domain Eukaryota; kingdom Metazoa; phylum Chordata; class Mammalia; order Rodentia; family Muridae; genus Acomys; species Acomys percivali. The sequence goes on from OU015747.1 coordinate 130,180,242, forward strand.
GTTCTGTGTGCCACTTCATAAGCAGTCTTTATGTCTTTTCTATCCATATCTGACTGTCTGTCTGTCAAGGGAGGGACCACAGAGGATAAGGATGGATGCCCAGGCCCATGCACCATGCACTGGTGGTGATACCTGGGGTGAGAACCCAGTCCCACTCCAGGTTTGCTCTGTGCCCATCAAAGCCTATGCCCGTGAGGAGGGAGAGGTGTTCCTTAGAAGCAATGGGCTTTTCTGTGGCCCTCTAAGTTTTCCTTTTTCACAGCTGGATCTTACCTAAAATAAGAGGGAGCCAGGAAAGGCCGCCTGATCTATCCCCAGGACAGCATGGCCCTGCTTTTCACTCCTGCCCCCCACCTCCGAGACAGGGGTTAGCACCCTCAGCTCAGCCTTCAACCCACATGTGAGGCTGAGGACAGCGTAATCGTATTCCTGTCACCTGCCTCCTCTAGGATTCCTGGCGTCCCATCCCTGCCACTTGCCCTAATGTGGACAAAACTGGATCTGTGCTTGGAATTAGCTACTGCCAAGCTTTGTGGTTTGTTGTGTTATCTAAATTGATGACCTCTTAGCGTGTGGATGTGTGCTTGTGCATGTGTGCACGTGTGTGTGTGTGTGTGTGTGTGTGTGTGTGTGTGTGTATGCGTGTACATGCAAATGTGTGAATGTGCGTTGTGGGCCTTGCTTATGTTAGGCAAGCATTTGACCACTGAGATACCCAGCAACCCCACCCCGTTTACTTTTAGATTCTCGTCTGGCAATCTTTCCTCTTTTGCCCACCATTCTTCCTGTGGTGGCCTTTGAACAACCTACCTTTTTTGGGGGGGACAGAGTCTCACTACATAGCCTTAGCCAAAGGCCACTACACAGCCTTAGCCCTTAAACCAAAAGGCTGCGGCATGGCAGTTAGGGTCACTTGCTGCATCTACACCTTGACCAGTTTCTACTGAGCTGATTCTTACAAGTCTATGTTAAGGGAATTAGAGTCCAGGGACGTAAAGGATTGGAAGAACACAGTGGTTTGATCTGATACTATATACCTGTGACCCTGGGTAGGGAAAACATCTTTTTACCCAGCATTGATTACAGCCAAGTGGCCGAGCAATTCCTCATCTTCCACTTGTCCATAGAGAGCTTTCACTGTGAATGCTCATTTAAGGATCTTCTTTGCCCCTTATCATCTTGTGTAGCCTTTCTGGTTGGTGAGAGGCTCACTGCCTGGCCAAAGCCCTCCCAAGAGTGATGGCTGAACCCAGGCCTCCAGGCCCACAGCTTCTGGGCCTGAAAACAGACAGAAAACAGAGTCTTACTAGGTCTGTGCCATGCTGACTAGGGACCAACAACAGTGTCTGCTGACCACAACCATGTGTAACAGTGGTGGCAAGTGACTGCAGAGCCCACTTCTCATTAGCCTTCAATAAGACGGGTGGCAGCCAGCTACCGCCTTCGCATTGATAGAGGGTGTGTGCAGCTTGAGTGACGCTAGGCCCCTCTCAATGAGTGTCTCACAATCCCTTTCTTTCCGGCCTCAGGATGCCATCCACCTGCAAGTGTTGAAAAGATTAATGAGCAAGACATAAAGGCAGTGACTGCCCTGAGCAACAGCTGTCTCGCACCAACCACTGAGTAATTAGACAAATGAGGCAGAGTGGCTCCCAACCAGAGGGGACTTTGGTCCTGCCTCCCCTCTCTGGGTGTATGCCCCTCCTTTCCAACACTCAGACTGTCCCTTTAGTTCTCTGGATGTCATTGTGCCAGGTCTGCTCTTGGAAGTGACTGTGGCCTTGACCCTGAGCCCTGAGCTAGGCTGTAATTGTGTATGGCAGGCCCTGCTCTCCAGGAGGAACAGAGTGGAGGGCAGGGTCGAAGAAGATGTTGCCAAGAATCTAACAGTGTTTGTAACAAAAGCAAGGGCTCCTGGCAAGAAGTCCGAGGGACTTTCTTGATCATAAGTGGTGTCTCTTAAGCTCTTTAATTACAGAGGATTAGCAGGAAGTGGAGTGGCAGGACTAAAGGAATAATGACAAAAAGGACACGAAGCAGAAAAACCCAATTTCCTTCCTAGAAGGGGAAAAATCCTGCGTTTATTTAAATGAATTGCAGAGAAAAGAATGAAGTGTGGCATTTTCCCTAGCTCTGAGTTCAATGATTTTTTTTTTTTTTTTTTTTTTAAAGAACTGTGTATCTCCTTAGCAGGACATAAGGCAGGGTCTTCAGAAAAGGGACTGTGTGCTTCATTAAGATGCAGGCATATGCTTCTCCTTCAAATGGCTGGCTGATCCAGGGCCTGCCTGCCTTCTTCTCCGTGTGGGCTTCTGCCTAGCCTGGCTCACATTTTCATTCAGCACCTCCAGTTACCTAGAAATGGCATGCAAAATTGCAAAATAGAAAAGCAGTGGGCCATGCGGCTCCATCAGTTCTGCCTGGAGTCGCAGCACCCCCTGACTTGTGTAGTTCATAGCTGAGTTGGGGGGGGGAGGCACTCACACAAAGCCTGGGGGCCCAGTTACCCATCAGAAGTAGCTGTGTGGATAACGCTGTGTAACTGGGACAAATCTATACGTGAGTAGAGTTAAAATCAGGCGATAGAAAGTGATGGGGGATGAGGGCGTGACCTGGTAGCTATTTTCCAGTGCACAGTGGCTACGGGACTCAAAAGTGCTGTCGTGCTAGGATCCTAGCCATGTCTTGTGCTTACTAACTAGCTCTACCTATAGTATCTATCCTGGGTCCTCTTTGTGTGACATGGTACCCAGAATCCAAGATAGGCGTTCTGGATCTTTATCATCAGCACCATCATTGGAAACTAATAGTCCATCGAGGTCCAGAGGAAGGCAGATAAAGGGAGCCAGAACTAAGGAGAACAGGAACTGAGTCCTCTCTGCGCCGTGCTCCATGTTCAGCACCTCGCCGCACGCGGCAGCTCATACAGGTCGCACATCAGTTTTGGAAGGCAGGCATCGTTATCATACAGTGGGGAAAGTGAGGCTCCAGAAAGCTTCACCATGGGAGGTAAAAGCTAGAAGGAGAGACCATGAGGCTCTAGAAATAAATCTAGCCCAGCCTTATAAGTCGATGGGTTCAGCAGCATGGGCCGAGGTGTGTGCCCCAGTTAGTATCAACTGTCAATGTGATTCAGCCTAGAATCACCCAAATAAAGAGTCTCCGTGTGACATCCACTTCCTCCTATAAAATCCAGACAAGTGTGACCATGCCCTGGGTCCTCAAGGGAATGAAATGAGATCATGTAGATGGTGGCACAGGCCTGGCGTAACAAAGCCCCTCACTTCTAAATGGTAGGAAGCAGTCTGTGGTCTCACATAGGATAACCACGTTTTGAACCCTGGGAGGCCAACCACACCCTATCACCATGACACCTGACCTCTGACCCACAATGGAGTATGGACTATAAGGAGATGCACAGGCAGGGTATGACACACGACATCTGCTGAGCCTGGTACCTTGGAATTATCCATGGTTAAGCTTTGTACATTGACATTTAGTCCACAGGATTCAGCAAACATTGCTGAGGTAGACAAGAGAACGGCCTCACTGCACTGTACACGATACATCTTATTCTCCGAACGTTTCCGCATGTTTGAGATGTTTTGTTCAAACATGTACAACCAAGGGCTTGGGAGATGGTTTGGACCAGTAAGGAACTTTCCATGGAAGCACAGGGACCAGAATAAGAGTCTGCAGCACCCAGGTTAATTTTAGGTGGGCCCCTGCCATCCTAGCAGATGGGAGGCAGAGATGGGGCGGGGCGCCTGGAGAAAGTAGACTAGCTACACCAGCCGAATTGTCAAGATCTGGGTTCAAATAATATAACCAGTATATTGGTATATAAGGTGGAGAGTGATAAGGAAGACAGTCAGCATCAACCCTTGACCACGCACATATACATAACGCGCAACCACATTCATTTGTACTCACACACATGGGAACCCACAAGCGCCTGCAAAAAAACAAACAAACAAAACAAAAAAAAACAAAAAACAAAACTAGCACCACTCCTTGCCCCAAGCATGAAAGAAGGACAAGAGTTAGAAATCATTCTCAGGCATTCACAATTTGCCACGTTAAATTACTAAAATTGCCTTTGCAGCTGTCTGGCCTGCCCTATGCATTATGTGGCTCCCCATGCCTAACATAGTGCTGGAAACACAGTAGATACTCAAAGAAAGTGACCATCACATACTGTGCTGAATAAAACAACATTGTAAAAAAAAAAAAAATAGCTGAGTCCAAAACAACAGATCTAAGTCCATCTCCCAGGACTGTAGCCTCCAGATCCGTGCTGGCCTTCACTCAGCTAGCTTGATTTCTGCCCACAAAGCAGGCGGTCAGTTTCGGTGATTGCCACTGTCCTTAGCCATGGGGTGGAGTGGAGCTGGTCATAAGCACTAGAGATGCTAGTGTCCCATGACTCTGAATGTGGGTTAGAGTGTCCTGCCTCCTGATTCCAACCGAGACACACTTCCATCCCCACAAAGGAGGCTTCTCCACGCTCACGTAATGGAATCCCACATAACATGTTGCGAACCAATCTTTTATCACACTTGCCCCTTGGAACGCATTTCAAATACTGGTCATTAAAAACAGGCCATTTCATGGAGCTTTAATGATGACACTAATAACTGTGGATTTTTGTCTCCCAGAGCCCCGATGAGCCGAGCTGGGGAGTAAATTATGAAGCTAACTTTTATGTGCATGGTTTATTGATCTTTGAGCTTCAAGGGAACTTCACCAGCCCCTATAGCCTGACAGTCCAGATTAGCTTTTCATCTATGTAATTGGGCCACCAGGGCACAGTTAATTTTTAATTTATATTAATAGGAAGACAAAGAACACAGTTCGCCTTCTCTGCATTAATGTAATGGGCATATCAAAACAGTCTACCTGGTAATTATAAATAAGCCAGCCTTCCCGTGACCCTGTGAGGGTTAGCTTGCCGATGCCTTGTGCATTTCGCCATAATGTGTCATGAGAAAGTTTACTACTGCCGTGAATATTCATGCCTGCGAGTGCGGGAGGCCACTCCCTCATTAAGTAGGCAGCTCTTTAATCCATGCTTGGTGTTAACAGGTGAAAGTCATGCTGCGGATCTGTTCCACGTCAGCTCGAGATACCTCAGAGTCCAGCTCTTTCCTGAAGGTGGATCCACGGAAGAAGCAGATCACCTTGTATGACCCCCTGACTTGTGGAGGTCAAAATGCCTTCCCAAAGAGAAGCAGCCAGGTTCCTCCGAAGATGTTCGCCTTTGATGCAGTCTTCCCACAAGATGCCTCTCAGGTGAGTCAATGTCCCCTCCAGGCTCACACAGTGCTGATTAAGGGGAGTGCAGGTGGTAGGACATCTTTAGGGATACCCTGATGGCCAAGTCTCTCCATCCGTATTTCTATGTTAGGAAGCCATTCTGAGCTCCACAGAACACTCCAGTTCTTCTGAGTTGCTGATGTGGTAGTTTCCTTGGGCAGAACATGTGTGCTGGCATTTCAACAAGTTATATCCTTGGAAGGCTGAAGACATGACTCAGTTAGTAAAGTGCTTACCATGCAAGCATGAGGACCTGGGTTCGATCCCCAGACCTCACACAACAAGTTATGCATGGTGGTGCACACTTGTAATAGGTCTTTGGAGCTCACTGGCCAGGTAGTCTTAACAAATGGATGAGCTCCAGGCCACAAGAGATCATGGTGAGAGAGAGAGAGTGAGAGTGAGAGAGAGAGAGAGAGAGAGAGAGAGAGAGAGAGAGAGGGAGAGAGAGAGAACCCAACATCAACGACATCAACCTTTAGCCTCCATTCATATTTACTCATGTATGTATACTGCTGCATACACAGAGACATGTATACACACACACACACACACACACACATACACACACAATTTTAAAATATATAAATATATGCCTGAGGAGAAGAAAAACTAAGGCAGTTATTTATAAGAAACTAACAGGAGCAGTTGGAGGTAACTGTCAATAAAGTGCCATAAGCTGACCTGTAAGGGCTCAACTCCCACTTGGACTTGGGGTGGCCATATAACAAGGGAAACTGGATTAAAGTCTCATACCATGGGATGTGGAAGGCAGGACTATAGTCCTTGTGAGGAAATGGAGTGCTCAGTAGGGAAACTGAGGCTGAGGTATAGCCTGTAGCCAGAATCAGTGGAGCAATGTGGACTTGAAGACCTAGTGATATCAGTCAGCTGTTGCTGTCTGACCAAGTTAGGCCTCGGGTTCATGCCTCAATGCGCAAAACAAATGAATGTATTTATATGTGAATAAAGAATGGTATAGCCGGATGGTGGCCTGATAAACTTTAAGTGCTTCCCTAGATCTTTGTAAAACTCTCTACAGTATGATGGCTAAGGCTACAGCCGACCTGGGGATCATGGCACCAGTAGTTACCATTTACAGCATGATAATGTTCCTTATGTTATATATGGTTGTAGAGGTGACTGGTGTTTGTGTGTGACTCCTATCTTCTACCAACAGGCAAGAGTGCATATAGGCACCATTTACTGAGAGGCCGAGCATCCGTTTCCTGGGTTTTATCATAGGAATATAAGGCCCTTTGTGATTAAGTTTTGCAGTTTCTCTGTTTATTTCAATTTTTATGTCGTACCACCCAATGGGTTCAGTAATTTAAGCCTGACACTGGGGCTAATAAATGGCCTACAAATAATTTAATTAACAGGGGTAAAACTTTTCAAAAGCTATCTGGGGAAGTTGTAAGGATTTCAAAGCAGAGCCTAAATTACGCCTGGACTATTAATGAGTTTTAGATTTATTCCAGAAAAAAAAAAAAAAAAGATCCATTTTTATTGCTAGTCTTTGTTCACGCTTCTTACTTGGTTCCCAGGCTCAAGATGCTCAAAGCTACACTTTCACAGATTTCAGAATGCTCTGGCTTGCTCGGGTGTCTAATAGTATAAATTTCTCTCTATATTTGTGTTTTTCAAGAGCTTTTATGCACCTTAAGCCATGGACTCTCCCTTGAAATCTCTTGGGTAGAGTGGGGCATGTTAAATTCTTTTCACACCAGACAAGTAAACTGAGACTCCACAGGTGAGCCTTGTCACCTTAATTCCTGTCCTAAGCTGAGATTCTGCCCCCCCCCCCCACCAAGGTCCCACCATCTAGACATTAACTGTACTGCGTCCTGCTCAGCACACTATGTCTTGGACCTGCTAGTGTTTTATCCATTATTTCCTAGCAGTGCATCATTGGGCACAACTTTCAGCTTTCTGGGTCTCAATGGCCTTTTAGGCCAAATATATACACCTCATTAGGCTGTGACGACAGCAGGTGCTCAATAGACATTGTCTGCCATCATAATTGTCGACCTGATACCACCAGTTGTAGTCAGGTCAGCCCCACAGGGTCAGCACCCCTTAAGCCTCAAGGCACTAAATGGGTAAGTGTGCAGTGTGGCTTTGTTGGGTCACCTGTTGTTGCATCTGTATCGTCAAGGACTAACAGTTTCCCAGGAAACTCCCCCATAGGCCCAGAGAAGCAGGAAGGACCCGCCCCCACATTCCCTGAGAACACAGCCATGGCAGTGACAGGTCTGCCCAAGGTCTTACTCACCTATAGGCCTAAGTCCTCCCCAACTACCCCTAAGCCAGATCCAGCAGGCTGACCTGAGTTTGTGGACATGGCAGTGTCCACGGCCTAGATATGCTGGCTCAGAACTGAGCTGGCACTGCTATTTCCACTATATTCTACTGGCCTAGATTCAAGGGCCACTCTCAGGTCCTTACCTGTGCAGCAGCTTTCGCGTGGCGGCCCCAGGCATCTATGAACTCTTTCCTCCTGATTCTAAGACCATCAACTCCCTGACAGTAAGAGTGTCCTGTTCCTTCTTGCCCTCAGGAGCCATCCTTGCTACCCTCATACAGCCTTGGCAGCTTTGGCTACCCACTGATGGGAGAAATGTCTGCTAGCTATGGCCTAGGGGTAGGTGGAGAGGACTCAGACCTGTGGGTTAGTAAGATCTCGGGCAGAGCTGTCCCTGCCACGGCCACATGCTCAGGGAGACTTCCCTGGGCCTACGAGGAAGAACATCAGGGAGTTTCCAGGGGTCACTGTCAGCCACGGGCAACTCTTTGGTCATTCTCTTATCTCTGAACAGCTAAACAGAAGTCCTATAAGGAAACATGTGGATGCCCCTGCACCCTATGAGGCCACCCCTATGTCTCTCCTGCCCCTTGACCTCAGTGCTGGTGACTCCGATGTCCGTTTGTTCCACACATAACCAAAATTCTCCTTAGTGACTTAAGGCTCCAATAGTTCATATTGTGTGTGGCCAAGGTGGCTGGCAGTTGTCTGACCCCCACCCCCCTTTCATACTCAGAATCAGGCTCACAAGCAGCAACTTCTTCCTGCTCTGGAAGAGGCAACTCTGGTGAATTTGAGGGAACCTCTACTGCTTCAGTCTCGGCCTTACTGCGGTATTGGCTATTGTTGCCTCAGCCCTGGAGGTTGTATAAAATCTCATGCTCCTCGCATAGCCCCACCCACCCGTCCCCTTGGCTGAGGCGACCACCCCTCAGCAATTGACTACTGTTGGGAGTGCGGTTTTTCAATTTCAGTTTGGGAGAGAAAATTGATTTTCAAATACTTAGATCCGTTGCACAGCTGCACCGCGGAGCTGACTAACTGCACTCACGGCCCAGGCTGCGTCCTTTCAGATTCCCACCGGGAGATGTTGCTCTGATGGCAGCAGAGCCCCAGCGACGGACAGCTCTCAGGGCCTGTGAGCTCTGCCACCAGCCCCCTGAGACAGACGTGAAGGCAAGGCAAGGAGACATAGAAAGTAATCCTGTCATCCTGCTGGTGTGGCAGTCTCGGATGCTAACTGGAGAGTTTCCAAATCTCTGAGGTGGTCCCCACAGTTGACCTGTAGCTTGCAGCATGCACTGTCATCGAGCACCAATGGAGAGATGCAAAGAAGTGACCAAGAACCTGGTCTCTGTGTAAAGATTGTAATAATCACGCCGAAGGCATGACTCAGCTAAAGAATAATAAATAGCACGTTGATGTGTGGCAACTGACGCTGGTTGCAGTGGGTCTATGTGTAGAAAAAAAATGTTTTCAAAAGTGGGACGTGAGCAAAGAAAGAAGAGATGGAGAGAAAGCAGATATCCATCTAGAAGCTCTCGATTCTGTTAGAGATAAGGTGTTCCTTGGGGTTTCTGTCCTGAAATGTCAATCATGTTTTCCCCTCTGGTGTGGCTAGCATGTTTCAGAAAGTGTGCGTGCATGTGTCTGTGCGTACGTGCGTGTGTGCGTGTGTGTGTGTGTGTATGCGTGTGTGCGTGTGTGTGTGTGTGTGTGTGTGTGTATGTGTAAAGTCTAGTGGACAGAGGATCAAGAGAGAGTTGAGTGCCTTGCCCAGTGTGCTAGATTAGGACTGATAGGTGACAGAGCCCATGCCATCCTCCCACTGCAGCCTACACCTACTTTAAGGCTGCAGAGTGTTACCATTTAGTGGAAGGGAGCTCTGTAATCAATGCCTTTCACACACAGGCTAGCAACGGGTAGAAGGCCTCTAAGGTTTCAGAGTCCCCTCAGAGTTCTGTGGCAGAGGCTGGCCCATCTGGGAACGTGGTGACAGGAAGCCTCCACGCCCCAGAAAGGAAAACCCATTTCTGTGTCATCGAGGTGCCTCATGGTGCTACATAGTGCGTTTAGCACTGTGCCTCCTCTTGTGTCTTCCAGGCTGAAGTGTGTGCCGGAACTGTGGCTGAGGTAATCCAGTCTGTGGTAAACGGGGCCGACGGCTGTGTGTTCTGTTTCGGCCATGCCAAGCTGGGTGAGTGAAAACTTGACCTCTTGCGCTGCTCGTTAGGTTTCCTGTCACTTCATTCATGTTTCAATATTAGTCCTCGAGTCCTCAAGGAAAGGCAGGGCTAACGTCCCTTTTGGTGCCAAACTGAACGATAATAACCATACCTGACTTTGAAGCAAGTGTCGGTCCTAAGTGGACACCTATTCACGTGGGACAGCATCAAGTCCAAGAGGGGAGCAGTGGGGTAACAAGAGTGTTCCTACTTCGTCTAGGTCATAGCCATGCCCAGAAAGTAAGCAGGAAAGGTGTACATGTCCTGAACAGGGCATGTCTGGGAAGCCGACTCAGGTGGGTGGAGCCAATGGAGGATTCTCCAAGCAGAGCCCTACATGGGAGAAGCAAACCAAAGCTGCCCTCGTTGGTTGCCAACATCCAGCCCTGTGAGGACTCCACCCTCCTTTAGCGTGTGGGAAAATCACCAGCCAGCCATGCAAAGGCTTGGCTTAACTCCCCTCCCAGGGCTGGCCTGTGGTCACCGGTTTACCACCCTCCCCCCACCAAGGCCTTGTCTGACATACAGAATGAATTAGCAGTTTGGGAAGCTCAAAAAATGTGCTCCTCGGTAGAAGAGATCATCCCAGAGGCCTTGCAGAGGCCACAGAGGCCCAGACCCTGTGACAGAGAGGCCATTACATCCTCCCACCCACCCCCATCCCCCACTCCTCACCCTCACCCCCACTCCCCATTCCCCACTCCCCATCCCCCACTCCTCACTCCCACCCCCATCCTCCACCCCCACTCCCCATCCCCCACCTTGCTCCTTTCTTCACTTCTTGATCACAGATCAAAGCAGGGGTCCTGGTTTTAATGGAATTTGCTCACGCTATTAAAAAAAAAACCACACAGCATTTAACTCGAGAAAGGATATAAAGCACGCGTGTGTGGATTTAATCTGTGGGGTGGCTATAAAAAGGGCTGTAACCGTGATGAAAAGCCCCTGCTTCCTACTTCATGCAGAACATTGCAGGAAGTAGCGAGCCCGTGATGTCCGAGGTCCTCTGCAAGGTACCTTGTGATTTCATCTTGTCATCTGTTTGGGCTCTCACATTCTTTTATAGCTGTTTAGTCGCCAGTATAAGGAAATGGTTGCTTTTTTTTTTCCTAGTCTTTTTATTCCTTTGCTTTGCCTTCTTCCCATTCCCCACACGCCTTCCTCCTGTGTCCTCAGCATCTGTTTTTTTTTTGAGGCTCTAATGAGTGATGTCTGGCCACTCCAACTGTGTCTCTTTCTTCCCCGGCTCCCACAGGGAAATCCTACACCATGATTGGAAGGGATGACTCCATGCAGAACCTGGGCATTATCCCGTGCGCCATTTCTTGGCTGTTCAAGCTGATCAATGAACGCAAAGAGAAGACCGGGGCCCGATTCTCAGTCCGGATCTCAGCGGTTGAGGTGTGGGGGAAAGAGGAGAACCTTAGAGACCTGCTCTCCGAGGTGGCAACGGGCAGCCTACAGGATGGACAGTCGCCAGGCGTGTACCTCTGTGAGGACCCCATCTGCGGCACACAGGTGACTGCGTTGGGAGCTTGGCTTCGGAGGATGGGGCATCTTGGCCCTGGAATCGCTTACCATGTAAACTAGGAAAGGCTTATGAGTGTTTACTTTAAAGTGGACTGGAACTTTACGGCCTGCAGCTGTGGGGCCATCTGCTCACCCAACCTAAATGTTTGTACCTTGAATCTAATTGACAATAAGCAGGGACTGCAATTGTCATAGCATTTGGGGGGAAATTGAATCCACTTTCTTGATGCCTCTTTCAAGAAAGAAAGGGGAAAAAAAAACCCAGCACAATCTTTCTTTTGTTTAACAACAAACTGAAATATTTACTGCACTGCACAAATAGCTGCAGCCATTGCTGGGCTGTTTATGGCTCTATAAACCGTTTCGGGCACTGCTTTACAGCCGGATTAGCAGTGCTGTGGGAAAAACTAATAACCGATTTCTAATTAGAACCGTGATATAATTGCTAGAAGCATGGAAGCCAAGAGGAGATCGTGTTTGCCTTTGCGCGAAGGCAGGCCTGTTCTGAGTGTCTTCCCTTTGCTGTTTAACATGGGGATGACTCTAGGGCCTCCCCTGCTTTATATACAGAAGGTCAATTCTGCCATTCTCCTGCAGTAGGCTCCCCATTATACCTCCTATTTTAGATAGGTGTCTCCAATAAGTGCCCGCCTTCCACCAGATGGATTGTTTCCATGGCTGAGGATGCCCCAAGGCAGTATTATATCCATCTCTTGGAGCCCAGCCCTGCTCAGCCTCTGCTCAGGGTACCCAGACCATTCCAGTTTCCTTTAGACATCTCTGTAGTGTGCATCAGAGCTGCCTGGAGGACTTGTTGAAATCGATCACTGGCCTCCTCCCCAAGAGTTTCTCATTCCACTTGAGGTAAAGCTTTGCAATGTGCATTTCTAACAAGTCCATATGATCTAGGGAGCTGCTGCACTGAAGCATAACATATGCTCAGCTGCGGTTGCATGGCCTCCATACTAGATGCAGGAGTGCCCCGGCCGCTGCTCCTGCAGCAAGCTCGGCGGGGCTCTCAAACACGTGATAACTTGGGATCATTGCTGAGTCTACTGACAAAGGTTCTCTTAAGTACAGCTCTGTCTAATGGAATAAGATGAAGAAAGCAATGGCCTCTTGGAACTCCTCTTTAAAATGCCTATAATTCTTTAGTTTAAGTCTGATAGTAAGTTCAAAAGCACACATCCGATAAAAATCTCTTCGAAGTTCAAGGACTTTAAAGATGCTCTTAGCTTGCAAATCCTGCCTGCACCAAATATTGCTTCCCACAGCTTGAAATTACAGGTCTGGTTGGTGTCAGGGTAGAAAATTGTCATAATTTGTACCAACCCAAAGACATGTTGCAAATCAGTTCTTTGAGAAATCAAAGCTAAATCAGGCACACACCTGTCAGATCGCTCAGGAGAGGAGATACGGAGTTTAAAGAAGAGCAAGAACTTGTCTCAACAAAACAAAAAAGTAGATGTCCTTTTCTACCACAAAAGGGAGCACTGCAATTTGGGCCCAGGGTTCTCACGAAATTTAGACACGATGCTCACTGTGTCTTTTCTAACTACATGTGGGCTTCCCCTGAGCATAACTTCAGGAGCTAAAGTAAAACCAGATGTCTCTTAAATACAGATAAGACCTCCAAGTATTTAGGTGCTTCTACATTGCTTCTATACGTTGCGCTGTTGCTATGATAAAATACCGTAACAGAAGCAACTTGGCAGAACAAGTCTTTATTAAGACTTACAGTTGAAGGGAACAGGCCTTTACCTCGGCAGCAGGATCCTGAAGCAGCTGGCCACATCACCTTCATAGTGTGGAAGCCAGCGTGAGTGAATGCACACTGCTGTTTGGCTCCGTTTCTCCACTTACACAACCCAGGATCCCAGGCAGGGAATGGTGCCGCCCTCGGTGGGTAGGTCTCCCCAACTCTACCATGCAATCAAGATAACCCGACAGTCGTATCCAGGGGCCCTTTTCCCAAGTGACTGGAGGCTCTGTCAAGCTGCCCGTTGCTACTACCCATCACACATCTGCTTCTTGTTCAACACTATGCTAGTAAGCGTGGCCTAGGATTAGCTCTTATCAAATAACTGAGAAGTCAGAAATGAACACTAGACAAGTTCCTTCTGTCTCAGATGTAAAACCACATTGCACAGCACCTGTCTCCAGTATAATCTCTAAGGTCAAGACTAGTCACATCTCTCATGTTAGAGGATGAATGGTGTCTAAGATGGGCAGGTGCTACCACTAAACCGCACCCCCCCAATGCAGCCCCTTGCTGGCTGTAAAGTATCTAAAACCAAGTTACATTCAATAAATATGGACAACATTAATTTTCAGAAACAAATTAGCTAACTGGGTTGCCTCAGCCATTAAAGGACGAGCCACAAAAGCATGTGGGTCAGAACCCATGTAAGCGCTGGGTGGGTGTGACAGCCTGCCTAGCATTCTAACTTCGAAAGCAGGGGTTCTTAGCCTTCCTAATGCTACAATATAGTTCCTCATGTTATGGCGACCCCCAACCATAAAATTATTTTCCTTGCTACTTTGTAACTATAGTTTAGCTACTGTTATGAATCGTAATGTTAATATCTGTGTTTTCCAGCAGTCTTAGGCGACCCCTTTGAAGGGGTCATTTGACCTCCAAGGAATCACAACCCATAGGCTGAGAACTGCTGCTCTAAAGAGAGGCAGGAGATCTATAGAGCAGCCTGGCCAAGGAACTATTTATATCTGGAATTCTAAGATCAACTGAGAGACCCTGCCACAACAAACAATCAAAGATAATTCCCAATGTCAACCTCAGGCCTCTGCAGGCATACAAGTGCGCCCACACACATGCGAACATGCATATACACACATGCGTTTCATACATACATGAAAAATGGAAAAAGAAAGAAACGAAAGACTAAGCTGAGAATGGCCCATGTGTTCAGCGGGTTTCAGGAGGATTTCTGACCTTGCAGAGTAGACTGAGCCTTATATCCCAGGCAGGGTGGGGAAGCCTGACATCTCCGTTTTTTGCTTTCTGTCCCCCAGCTTCAGAACCAGAGTGAGCTGCGGGCCCCCACCGCGGAGAAAGCTGCCTTCTTCCTGGACGCCGCCATTGCCTCTAGGAGAAGCAGCCAACAGGACTGTGACGAGGACGACCGCCGGAACTCCCACATGCTGTTCACACTGCACATCTACCAGTACCGGATGGAGAAGAGCAGCAAAGGTGGAAGTAAGTCCCCCGTAGTCAGCTCCAGCACTAGCTCTGGCCAGCTGGCGCCCCTCACCTCAGGCAGCAGCAAGCACGCTCCCTCAGCGGAGGGTGTGGTGCCCACTTGTAGTTCAGTGGTCTGGAACTCAAGACAAGTGCCGATTCTAGGCTCAAGTTCACTTTTAATCAGTACAGGGACAAAAGGTTAGCTTTGGCAGGGACAGTCTACAAATGGTATTACCCTGGATGTGTGAGAGAAGAAAAAAAAAAAAGAAAGAAGAAAGAAAAACAGATGTTGAACACTTCTTTTCTGTTCACAAATCCTACAGGGGTCACCACCTGTATTAGTCGTCAGGGTTCAGTAAAGTAACAGAACTAACAGAATCTCTCTGTCTCTGTCTCTCTGTCTCTGTCTCTCTGTCTCTGTCTGTCTCTGTCTCTCTCTCTGTCTGTCTCTCTATCTCTCTCCATCTCTGTCTCTCTCTGTGTGTCTCTGTCGCTCTCTCTCTCTCTCTCTCTCTCTCTCTCTCTCTCTCTCTCTCTCTGTGTGTGTGTGTGTGTGTGTGTGTGTGTGTGTGTGTGTGTGTGTGTCTTCCTGCCTCAAAGATCCAGATCAGCGGTAGATCTTTCCACTTCAAACTAAGCAGAAATCCCTCTCGAGTGTGCCCTCTATTTTTGTGTTTTAGTTCATTCCAGATGTAGTCAAGTTGCCACCCAAGAACAGCAGCACACCACGGAAACCAACAGTAAGCCACCAGAGCACCTGCAAAATGCCCTTCTTCACTGTGTGGAGTCCATGCTATAGACTCCGAAGTAATAGTCATGTTTCTGAGTAGTTTATAAATCACACTTTGAGAGAACTGCCAGATATGGGCTCCTACCTTCTATGTTGCCTGTATAAATGCAGACACAGTACTTGGTCTGTGACAGGGCCACACTGCCAAACCCCAGCTCTGTCCACTGTCCCAGACCAGCTCTTTACTCAAAGCAAGGACTGGACTTGAAGTGATTATGCATCTTTGCCTTTCAGCAGTGTACACTCCAGGCCCACCAGAGTTGAGTACTAACACTTACTTGAGTACCTCTAAATGGGGAATCTTGATCCATGGCCTGAGTGGTCTGTTGACTCACTAGGCTTTCCAACAAGACCTAAAACAGAGGGCTGGGCTGGTGAGGCAGGGACTCGGCAACGCCCAAGAACACCCTGGTAGGGCTTTCCAATCTCAAGGAACTGTCCCCCGTTCAACTGGACCCCAGTTCTTGAATAACTGTCTCAGGGACAGTGGATGCCAGAAAAGCAACAAAACCTGAATCAGGAGAGGCACCTTGGCTTGAAATTATCAGAAGACACCATTGCCAGCCCTATTCAGAAGAAAATCTGAAATTGAAACAAATAACTGTGACACTTCCAGAGGGAGATACACCTAGTTTCTCAAGTGTCCTTGTTGCTCAAAAGCCTTAGAAAACATTTCTGAAGATAAGTCTCTGGAGTTCCTAGTGTCCTCGGCTGGAAAACCCTCTCCCCTATCTTGTTGGCCTAGTTTCTCCCACCCTGCCTACTCCATAAAGTTTGGTGGCTTGCCTGCTTTCTTCCATTGTTGTTGTTTTGGTATTGTGAAACAATGTCTCACTATTTAGCCCAGGCTAGCCTCAAACTCACCGTCCTCCTGCCTCAGCTTCCAGACTGTCAGGATTGCAGCAATGTGCCCACCACGCCGAACTTACCTACAGTGCTGTAGAATCTTAGAGTCGAGTTTATTGAACAGTAATTTGTATCTGGTGGAATTTTCCTCCTTTTGTGTTCTTGGATGAGTTCTGACAGACCCACACAGCTGCCTAACCAAGAGAATCGAAAGTGATGTGTGTGGCTTGCAAGTTCTTTTGGCTCTTTATAGTCAGCTCTCACCCCACCTCTAGACCCTGCCAAGGACTGATGTGCTTGTGTGACCTTTACCCAGTGTATGAATCGATCCTGTGGCCCAAATGGGTCCCTTTGCACCTGGATTCTTTCACTTAACGCAGCATGTTTGAGATTCGCTTCCCCAGCTTATGTATCGTTTGTTCACTTAACCTCCTTGCTCTTTGCTCATCTTGTTTAGAATGCCCTAGAGACCTGCCTCCCATTCCCCCTCCTTGGACAATGAGCTGAAACAGCCCTATCTGGGGCTGGGGTTCCACCTGGCAAGACCACCTGTATAGATCTGGGAAGCAGATGGAGTGGTTCCCCAGGAATCTAGATCCTGGCTGTCACTTGTTGTCATTCTGAAAGCCACAGGGAAGAGTACTATTAGCCTAAGATCAGATCTGCCTGGGCAGCCCACAATTGTGAGGGTTTGACAGGGGGTGTGGGAGTGGGGGGTGGAGGGTGGGAATAGCAGGACATGTCAAATGGGAAGCTTTTAAAGGACAATAATTCTCAAAGGGGTGTTCACACCATGTCAAACATTTCCATTCAGCATAGCATTCTTGAGACCGGAAATAGGAATTAGAACATGGCGTGAGAAAGCCAGAGCTGACCTGTGCTCCTTTCTCCCAGCAGTCTTGGGAGATGGCTCTAAGTCCCACCCTTGCTGCGTAATGTCCTAACAGAGTAGATGTGAGAGTTGGAACACTGTTTATTTTAGTCATTTCAACAGCTGTCAATAGTAATAACCATCATAGCCTGCAGCCAAGGGAGCTCCTAACAGCTCTGAGGGAGGCCAGAGACAGGGGCTCCCCAAGGCACCACGCAGAGAGGCCCAGAGCGTCCAGTGGTATCCTTCTGAGTTGTACTCCAAGCCAGAAACTCTCTTTCAGTCTTTCAATTTTTATTTCTTGGTCTTATTTGCAACTTAGAATCTGGAAGTAGAAGCAAACAATGAAAATACAGAAAAAATTCCACTGAAGTACTTCAAATGTAAAAATTTGAATTTTTGGCTCCACAACAATTTAAAAGAACGTTCTCTAAAATGGATGACATGCTCCCAAGTTGGCCCGACCAAACCCTGAGCATGTCTTAAATATTTAACAGCCAACTCATCTTTTTATTTTTAAGTTGTGCATGAAGATTGCTTTTAAATAATAAATTCAGGCAAAAGGAAAAAGGCGGATGCCACCAACGGCTTCCAAACCTCAGGTGCTGTCCGGTGTCACCAGTGAACTAGATGAGAGAAAGCCGAGGCTGCTGAGGGCAAAGGGTAAGCCCCTCCCACCAGCCAGGGCCCCATAGGCTCAGAGGCAAAGGATCAGACCCAGCCTTTGGGCCTAGCAGGATTTCAGTGGATTTATGTGGCTAACCCATAATGAGAAGATTTGGAGTGTTGTTTAAAATGGAAAATTTGTTTACTTATATATAAGTTATAATCCCTGTGGACTTGGCAGCCAGAACTCAATTAAGGAAAGGTTTATTAATTAGTCACCCTGCGGGGAAGCAGGAAGCAGAGCTGTTAACCAACTGGGAGAGGCTTAGCCTGATGGTGGATTCAGGAGCAATCTCTGCCACAAGA
>OU015747.1:130198308-130211892 GCA_907169655.1 Acomys percivali
ACACACACACACACACACACACACACACACACACACACACACACACACACACCTACCTAGACAGGTAGATGATTTAAACGTTCTGGTCAAGATCGAAAAAGGACATTTTTGTTGATGCATCGCTGTTTTGTAGATAGCATCAGGCTGGGCTTAAAATAGCTCCCCACTTGCCAAGGCTTTTGGAATATTAGCAGAGCTGGTTCTCCTCACTGTTAAATCAATAAGGGCTTGTAGGCTTCTTGCAAATTCAACACTGGGAAGAGGCCCTGAATGAGCCAATGCTGCTCCTCATAGCCGACACTGTCCCTTCATGGTGGTGACCCAGGGAGGCCAGCGCTTGCTTACGGGCCGGTGAAATGGCTCAGCAGGTAAAAGTGCTTACCGCATGAACCTCATGACTTGAGTTCCGTCCCCAGAAATCATGGCGGAAGGGAGAATTGATTCCACACATACCATAGCATGCACACGCCTGTACTCATGACACACATCATACACAATGTATACACAATAATAATTGATAATCTCAAAGCATCTTTCTGATGAACAAGCTTGTAGACATCCAGTGTCCACCAGCAACTAACACTGGGCCTCCGATGTGTTCACTAACCTTGCTTCCTCCTAGGGAACCATCATGGTCTAGGCTGTCTAGCTGCATAGACACGGGTGTGTGAACATGCACTTGGGTGGGCATCCGTGCCTGCACTCACTGAGTACAAGTCTAATCGGCGTCCCTCATCCTGGCTTTGTGGTGGCACTCGGACACTCTCCTTACAAAGGCCTTGGAATGACCTAACTCAGCCATGTGCTAGCCAGGGCTGTAGAGTTCACACGGCTCCAAGGGTCCCTCTTCTGCTTAGGAGATGTGTTTCTAAAGAAGATGAACCTTCCTACTCTGCCCAGCAGCAAACCCCTGACCAGGGAGACAGATGCACCGAGGGACTCCCAGCTCCCTAACCAGAGTCAATTAGGACGTGACACTACCAACTCTGCGCCTGTATTTTTAATCTCTCCCACCATCACCTCAGGAAAGCGCGACTAACTTGTTTGGATTTTGAGGTACCTAGGGGATTAGCAAAGCACCTCCGAGATGGTAGGCCCCAAGGGCGCTGGTATAGTGAGCGGTTTACTGCCTTGATTGATTTAAAATCCGAACAGACTATTCAGAAGTGGTAGAAATCCAAGTGGGGCCTCACTGGGAGAGGCAGGTTGCTAGGGTTCATGGCTTTCAAGGGTAGATCTCAGCCCTCGCCTCTCCCTGTTTCTTTATGCTGCCCAGTTGCTATGAAGTGAGCAGTCTCTGCCATCCATCACACATTCTTACCTCTGTGATTTTCCACCTTGCCTCATGTTGGGGCCAGGTGCCCATAGGCTGAAACCGTGTGACTGTGGAACTGAACTAAAAGGCATTCTTCTACCTTTTGACCATCTATCTGAAATATCTAACCCAGTGTGCAAACCGCACTCATGCAAGCTAGGGCTACGGGTACAGTGCACTACCGGAAGTTGGTCCGTTCCCAAGGAAAGCCCACTAAAGACGGGAATCAGATCAAAAGATACATTCATGTAACAAATGTGTATTTATTCATCGATCTGAGGGGCACACGGCATGGATTTCCCTTAGAAATGAGTTTTCAACTTAAAGTTCTAACTTTCATGAACCATACTGATTTTAATCACTTTTACTTTAATTTCTTCAAAGTGGTTCAAGAATTTAAAAGACCCACTTGCTGCCAACTGCATACAGCCCTTTTCTGGCTTCTTTTCATTTTTCAACTCTAATTTCTCACGTACAGCTAGTTTAACTTGAATCTCTTCTTGAAAACATCTTCCCAAAACACATTTAATTTAATATATATATATACATATATATATATATATAAATGTTCAAACTTCTTATGAAATAATATTTTATTGGTCTCTGTATTATTTGTGCTTTAGCTGCATAATAAGCGCCAGTGTCATAAATTGCTGTACTGGCAGATAGACAGTACATCCTTAGCAGCCACATGCATTGGGCATGCTGTGGCTGTCAGTCGGTGTCTTACAGAGGCAACAGAGAGTGCGGCTAGCTCAGCCAGGTGGGGAGACTGTGCAGCACATGACAGTTGTCTGGAGAACTTTTAAGTGACCCCCAGTGCTTGTGTTGAGAAGGCCTGGGAGCGGGGGGCAGGCAGCCGTAGTTCTCTGCCCAGGTGACTCCAGAGCGCTGCCATATTGGAAGCCGTCTCGATGCAAGATGAGTAAAAAGGACTATGCATGGTTTAGAGTCCGCTTTGGGTTTCCAACTAACTCAGCATTAATTTTCAATGAAATCGTGAATGATTTTTCCCCCCAGAGTGTATGAACTTCAGTTTTCTCATCTATAATTTCGGTCCAGTGTATGCATAAGGTAGGCATTAGGTGCCATTAGGAGAATTTGGTATTTCACAGGACCTACCAGGTACTCAGTACATTGTGATTCAGAAATAGGTAAAATTAGTATATTGCTCCCTATGGGGAAAATAAGGCATGTGGTAATTTGGTTTGGTCCAACTCCAGAGTTAAAATATAAATAAAGAATTTGAGGCTGAGGGTGTAGCTGAGTTGGAGGAGGGCTTGCCTGGCGTCCACGAAGCCCAGAGTTTGATCGCCAGCACTGCATTAGCTGAGCGTAGTGACACATGCCTGTTCTCCCAGCCCACAGGAGACAGAGACGGAGGCATCAGACGTTCATAATTATCCTCAGCAACATAGCAAGTTCAAGGCCAGCCTGGGATTCATGACACACTCTCTTTAAAAACAAAAACAAAAAACTGCTCAAGACAGACTGGACCACATTCCTTTAACTCTTATGTCCTTGATCTCAGAAATCTGACAAGTTAGGAGCCTGCTTCGTACCTGTAGTAATTACCACCCCTCTCGCTCACTCGTTACGGGATTACTTTCTCTATGGCCATGGATGGTGATGTGAGTTCTTGATGCTATCAAACAGCCTGTGCCCACTGACTTCCTTCTAGCTTGAGCACCATTTGTGGAAGCCAGATTCTCTGACCACCCAGATGCCGGTGGGCAGAGGGCAGCGAGCAAAGAGCGTCTTTTTCCATTGTGTAAGGGCGCCTCTCATTCTGAGTCATGCTGGTAATTACAGGTATTTTATAAAACTCTTCAACACAATCTAAGCCACCTTTTGTTCTCTGTGTTCTGTTTTTACTATGTGTACATTATAAATTTTATTCCATTACATCAAATGGACTATTAAGTCTGAGAGTCCAAATTGGTCTCTGTCTTTGCCCTTTCATCTGAGATGTGTGAGGAATACCTAAGCCTTTCCTGTCTATGTAATTGGGCTGCAAAACAGAAGATATTTTGTTTAAAAATAACTGTTTCCCTAGCATATTGCCGTGAGCCAATCTTGCACGATTTGAAATAGGGTAGAAGAGAAATAATATAGCCTCCCTTAGAAGGGGTTGCCCCAGGACAGTTGAAAACATGCTAACTGAACTTCCTTCATGTCTAAAGTGTGGGGCCGAGCCACAGTGCTAGGCTTCCTGGAATGTTCACCACCAACAGCAGCCATGGGCGTCAAGGGATCCCACATATTTTCCGAACTTCTTTTCCAACAGCAAATCTATACCTTGCCCTCAGAAATAGTATAGACAGACGATCCATACCTTTTCCTACAGGTGTTCAGATACCCAGTAGTGTATACCCAGGTGCCGCCTGAAAGTCCCTTGCATGAAGCCAACATGTTGGGGCAGGTGTGGGGAGTACATGCATGTATGTGCACATACCCGTACACATGCATGGAGAAGCCAAAGGAGCATGTTGCCTGTCTTCCTCTATTGCTCTCTGCCCCGTTTCCTTAAGACAGGGTCTCTCTCACTGAACCTGAAGCTCACCTCGGTCAGTTGGTCTGGCTTGTCAGAGAGCATCTGGTTTCTACCTGACCCTCCCCTTCCCCACCCCACCCCTCAGTGCTGGGCCTACAGGCCATCCATCCGTCATACCTTTGCCTGGCTTCTTATATGATTGCTGATGTTTCAAACTCAGGTCTGCGTGTTTGCATAGCAAATGTTATTACCCACTGGGCCACCTTCCCAGCCCCACATAGAGAAAAAAAGAAAAAGTGTATTTATTTCCCTGTTGTTTTGTAGTGATACTTTTTTTCTGGATGTTGGCTGCTTGTTTGACAATTTTTAATCTTTTTTTAAAAATTTTATTTTATTAATTTATTCATATTACATCTCAATGGTTATCTCCTCCCTTGTATCCTCCCATTCCTCCCTCCCTCCCATTTCCCCTTACTCCCCTTTTTTAATCTTTTAAAAAACGGTCGCTGTACTATTACCTTCTTACTTACTTCCACATAGAAATTGGCCACCATACTTACCATTGTTTCTTTGTATGGAATATGGTTTTGCTCTTTGGGCTGTTTCTCTATTCTTCTGCTCTGAGCAGTACGATAGTTGCCTGCTTCGTTGGGTTTGTTCCTTTTCCTTGTCCCTGGGGCTGACTGAGATTTTTAGATTTGTGGGCTGATAGTTTTCATAATTCGGGAAAACCTTTAGCTATTGTTTATTCAAATACTGCAGCTGCATCACCCTCTGGAAATCCAGCCATACGTGTTTTAGACAGCTGAGGTTGTTCTGTAGCCCTTTTAATTTCCTACCTGTCCTCCCTCTCCCTCCGCCCTCACTCCTTACTTTTGTTGCTTACTTTTATGTTTTTTCTATATTTTACTTTGAAGATTTATATTGATTTATTATCAAATTTACTAACCTTTCTTTTTTTGCTAATGTGTAACCTGCCATAAACTCCCAGACGCAATTCCATCTTTGTTTTTAATCTCTTAGAAGGTATTGTATACACTTTCATTTTAATTGACACAGATCTTGTTATACAGACCAGAGTAGCCATGTCTCTACTTATGCGTTTGAACATTGACACAGAATGGCAGTAACGTTTTCCTCACTGTTTCTGTGGATTCTAATAGCGGTGCTTTCCTGGGTTTATTTCAAACACTTCTTCACTGTGTGTATCACCCGCCCGCTTCCATTCATGCTCACTTACCTTTTCTCATGAACTTGTAGATTTTTCGCATCTGACTACTGGGAGCAGACACCTCTGGCCTTGCATCAGCAGGACCTCATGTGCACCTGCTGATGAGCATGCAGCTGAAGCTTCCAGAGACCATCTGCACATTCCCAAGTTCTTTCCTTTCTAGTCTTCTGTCCCACACATGGTTTCCCCAGGCTTTGAATTCTATCTCCCTTGAGCTCAGTGGGTCTACCAGGTTCTATCTGGGCTCTTTGCCTTGAGCCTGGGAACTCTGTCAGCACAGTTAGCAGAGGAGGCATCAGGAGTGCCTGCCTTATCTCCTGTGCCTCTAGAATCGCTCTTCTCTATCTAATGTCTAGTGTCTTAAATACAGCTACTTTATACATTCTGTCTATCTTTGGTTGTTTTGGACACAAGACCCAGTCTGGCCCCTGTTACTTCGTTGAAGCCAGAATTCATGGGTGAAATTCTTAACTTCTCTGAACTTTAACAGTCTCACCTACAAGAAGAAGATGACGGTGTTTGGATGATTTTGTGTGGGAGTTGAATGAGACGGATGCCTGCGCACCTGGCAACTGGCAGACGCTCAGCAAATAGCTGGGTCTTCCCTGCCTTTGCACCTGGGTCTCACATCCTCCAGGTTTTCCCGAAGTTACCGACCTGGTTCCTGGCTGAGCTTTCAGTTGGCAGCCTGGAAATGACAAACTAGAGTAGATGATCATTTGCGAACTGTTCAGGTTTCAACTTTGTAAGTTTCAGAACGCTGGCGTCCAGGGAATAGTCAGGTGTATCCCTTACCCTCCATCAGTGTGCCATTTGATCTGCAGGAATCATTCTTTTGTTCATAAAATAAACAACATGTAGGTGTTAGAGGGTTTGTGGTATGCGGAGGAAACAATTTAAGAGCACTGATGCTACTTGTAACTTCAGCCTGACTTGTTTGGGTCACCAAATATTCATCAATCTCCCAAGATCCCCAAAGAGCTACAGGAAGAGAAAATGTATTGCCCAGAACTTACCCATTCTCCCCTTCTTTCTCTTGTGTTCTCTCCTCTGCAGTGTCTGGAGGCCGCAGCCGCCTACATCTCATTGATCTCGGCAGTTGTGTGAAAGCGCTCAGCAAAAACCGAGAAGGAGGCTCGGGGCTGTGCCTCTCACTGTCCGCTCTGGGCAACGTCATCCTGGCCCTGGTCAATGGGAGCAAGCACATCCCGTACAAGTAAGTGACTCTCCTACTGAACAGCAAGATGGCGTGAGCATAGTGTTAGAGTCCGGAGTGGGTCTCCGTCCAGGAGGGCTGCCCTGGGAGAGGTGCAGCTAAGGGTCAGTCTGGATGGGTTATGAGTTCAGTGACAGAGATTAGCTTTAGCTAATGATGGTATAATGCATCGTCTTCCAAATTGGAAAGTGTTGCACATACTTAATTCCAATTCAGTCCTAATTCGAGGCCTCTAGGACGAAATAGAAAGCCATCTCAACAGAGGACCGCAGTTATAATTAACCACTGGTGGGGTACAGTCATCATCGCATCAATGGCTCTGTTCTGTGGTGTCACAAACAGTAACCAAAGGGGAATGGGGCGGCCAGATTAAAGCTGTAAGAGTAGAGCTCATTCGATATGAATTTCAGGTAAACAGCAAGTAATTTTTAGTTTAAGACCCCTTTATTATCACAGGCATACCACAGGAATACTGTATGTCACCTGACGTCCCTGCTTAGAAACACTTAAAAAGCCAGGGATTGTGGGCATTGCCATGTCTCTTCCCGTGGAAATGTTTACTCCATAAACAGGCTCCTTCTCTTTTTACCACTACTCTTCCAGGAAGATAGAGTCAGAGTTTCTACCATTTTCAGCACAGCTCTAAGCATGCCATGTCACCAATGCTAATGAATGACACAGCCTTACTCACCCCTCACCACCATTGGCCAGTCCAGCTGGATCTCCTACTAGCGACAGGAACCTCCACTCATCTGAAAATGAGGATTGCTGACTCTATTTTATATGCATCACAGTGACATAAGATACAGAATAGGTGTGAAATAGTTTTTTTAATCTAGAAGGCTGTCACCAATGACCAATGGCGATCAGCCAATGACCTCATTCAGCTCCCTTTTTATCAGATTTAAGTAGAAACAGCATTTGCCTCACAGAGTTGCCATGAGTAAATATGAAGGAATATTTTGTTTTAACCCATAAAACTCCTTTAGTAAAAATGGCTGCAGTGGGAGGGAGAGGGGAGTTGGGGATGCTACCGCAGAGCCTGCGGCTCAAGGCAAAACTTTGGTTTCTCCTTTCCTCTGGTCCAAGTTGATAACAGACCCCCCCCCCAGACGCTGTTTCTCAGCAGAACAATCATCCTGGGATGCCCTGGGGGGCTACCTGGTACTTATAACCCTGTTTGTGCCCTTTCTTGAAATTTGGTATCCAAGCCACATAACCCCCAAAGTGGCATTTCCTGCCCTTGTAAGGTTCATTTCCTGTGGGAAAACAATGTCAAGGTGAGGATTTATCAAGTTTCATTTTCTATGATTTTCTGCTGTGAAATAACCCAGAATGTTAGGGCGCTGGCAAAGAAAAAAGTCTTTGCATAACAGAACTACCAAGTCTGAAGATCTTCCAAAGACAAAAGGAGCTACAGGACCACTTGACTTCCAGGAAATGAGACTCCTGGCTTTGAGCATGATAACTTCCTGGGCATCAGGCAGATACAGTTCAACATACTGCCTTGCTGTGAGGCTGGGTGGCAGGTCACTCCCTCTTTATTCTTAAAGAGTGGCCTACATTTATGATTTTTATAAATATTTGTCTGTTCAGATTGTTGAATTGATGGTGGGAGGGCTGGATAAATGTAAGCATTTGATTTTTTTTTTTTTTTTGATTAGGTAAAGTAACTTCCTTCTGTTTGTAGTTTGACGAACACTTTGAGTTGTTTTTATTACTAGCGTAAGGTTTCTTGTTAGATTAAACATATGTTTAACATTGGCTAGTCCCAAGGGCCAGCCACCTGCCCTCTTGGGAAAGCTGACAGGCTGTAATAGAATGCTACCAGGATCTTTCTGCATGGAGCCAGGGGTCCCTTCCTAACCTCTTGGCCACACAGGTGATGAGCAAAATGTTTATATGACATGTAAATACAGACAACATAAATGTTGTGTCTACATGAGACCATGTCAAGGAGTGGTTCCCTGACCCCAACAGCCATTAGCTGTGGACACAAGCTTCCATCAGTGACCCTGGTCCTGCCTAAAATGTCACCAGGAACTTGCTGAGCAGCCCACTGCTCGGCATCAGGAAGCGTGGTGGCCTGGCTAGCCATCTAATGACCAGGCCATTTGTCCAGAAATCTTTTGATCCATAACCACTGGCATTCTGCATATGGTTTGCAAGACTTTTGCTCTGACATCTTCTTGGATTCTCAGCCACAGCACAGTCTTGGTATTTGGTGTCTGTGAATCACCCTTGACTAACAGACTAGAAACTGTCCTCTTTCAGGACACAGGAAGACAAAGATTTACCCAAATCTTCCAGGCAGTTGGTGACAGGATCAAACTGAATAGCTTTTCCCCAGTTTGGGAGACCGTGGTCATTGAGGCTGGTCCCTGTGCTCATCAAGCGCTGCCTGATATTGGCTGCTTCTACACAGCAGGATGGTCAGCCCACCAGTATGGTCCATAGCCTCTTCATAAGACCTCTAGAGTCACAGTGTGGCATATTACATTTGCAGACTAAAACTTTCTGGGCATCAAGCCTTATCTTTGCCTTGGCTTCCCGGGGAAGGGTGTGTTTCTAGTCTGCATAGTTTCCTAGTGTTCTATTCACTTTCGGGGGGTGGGGAATCCCAGAAAATCAAACTTTATACTCTTTGCCCTCCCCCATCTCTCCAAAACACAAGACCTCACTGATCCTCATCTGTCACCCAGACAACTGCTCAGAAGCAGCATTACTTGTGCTTGCTTCTGGGAAATCAACTGAAATGTGCACAGAGGGGATATAGTCTGTCTCCATTTCTCTTCATCACTGTACTGGACCATTTGTCATGTGAGCAAGCCAGAAAGTGCGGTGGGATTCATTACCCACCCCGAGTGCTCCCACAGGTACCCTCGATGTGCCCTGAGTGGTTCTGACTCTCCAGATGACAGGCGCATGCGTGCAGTCAGTTCCCCGCCTCAGCCATTACACAGCACAGGCTGCCTGGCCAATCCCTCTGCCATCCAGTTATCAATCCTAAATGGTGATGCCATTCAGAATAGCGTTGGGGGCGAGCTGGTGGGGGCGAGCTGGTGGGGGCGGGGGCAGATCAGCAAGGCACTAGGACCCCAGTCTGCTCCTCAGTGACAGGAAGCACAAAGTGCTCTTCTGTAACTCCAGGGAGTCTCACACTCAGGGAAATCTGTCCTTGTTCTGAGGTTTCTGACAGCACATTTGCAAATTTCCTCCCAGGCTCATTCGTTATAGTTGTCTGCCAGTCCTCACCACTTCCTGCACAATGAGGTGCTAGGAATCTCCACAATTGACAGAGCAGGGAGAAAGTGAGCAGAGGTACCCCGGCAGGAGTGCTCTCTCTCTGTCTTTCTCTCTCTCTCTCTCTCTCTCTCTCTCTCTCTCTCTCTCTCTCATATGCCACAAACCACTTTTCTAGGTGTTCGCTTTTGAAGCTGGCCCCTGAGGGGCCACCACAAGGATCTGCTTGGTCTCAGTAATGTGCTTTGATGTCCCAGCCCTTCAGAGGGTCACAGACTTTCCAGAGACTCAGAAATTCTAGCCACAACCAAGTTCCCTACAAGGGAACCTGATCCCTTTCAGACATTGCCTTGTGATGGGTACAAGACCGGAGAAAGCATATCCTTCACACAGTGATGCCTCAAGCCTGTAGTGTCATTTATAACTGTCTCTGCATTTCGAGAAGCCATTTCTTTAATAAGCCACACGATCCAATATGAGCCAGGGCTTGTTACGGACCTCTCAGAAGCCGAACCAGTGTACTTGCTTGCACTTTTGCAAAACGATGAAGCTTGTGAACTGACCGTTAGAGAAACAAGAGCCTTTTTTTTTTTTTTTTTTTTTTTTTTTTTTTTTGTACAAGTCTCTGATTCTCCTTGATGAGTTGGTGCCTGGGGATGAATGCCTGTGAAGGAAAGGAGAGCAGGCTGCTGTTGACTGGACAGTGAGAAGGGGTGGGGTGTGGGAGGGAGCTCTTGTGTGGGCCTAGAGGGTCACTGTGGCTCCTCGCTTGGTCTTGTCTCTGTTCTGGGGGAGTTATGTTCTGTGTAGGAAGTTTGGGAGCTTGTGACACACTACAGTCATTGTCCTGCTGAGCTGGCCACTTCTGCACAGGCCCATTCTTGAAAAGCTGCTTCTAAGCTGTCCCAAGTGAGTTCTGGAGGCCTCTTCCCGAGAGCCCTCTTCATCCCTTTGCTATTTAGGGAATCTAGTCCCAAAGCCTCACATCTATCTGCGCATTTGCCGGCAAGGTGTTTGCACTCTGCTTCTAAACCGCAGATATGTATTTGCTAATGTCTGGACACCCATTTAATAAGGTCGTGGAAAATTACCCCGTCACGCTCTCATGCTGTGTCTATTGCCGGCCCTCTTCTCTGACAACTTGTGAAACAAGGCCACACGGCCACCTGTGGTGTAAGCCCTGCTTCAGCCCCTCGATGGTGGGTTTGTTCTGAGCGATGGCCTGAGACCCCATTAGTTCACGGCAGTCTCTAGCAAGCATCATGTGCAAGCAACTAGGCTCACTCCACTTCGCGCTTTATGGATGAATGGCTACACCAGGCTTGAAATGTATTGGGGCCAGTCTCTTGTCAGACATCAGACTAAGAGCAAGTGCTCCAGGCAGCACCACATTCCAGAAGTCCTTGTCTCACCACAGTGCCACAGCTTGCACAGCCTGTAGTGGGATCGCTTGCCTCCTCGGGCTCCAGTGGGGGTAAGGAACCAACATTATTTTAAGGACATCAGAGCACCTGGGCACAGCAATCCACTCAAAGCAGCAGGCAACACTAGAAAACAAATTCAAGTCTGTGACTCAGGGGGGTGGAGGGATGGCATTTCCTACACAGAGACAGCCAGCTTTTCCTAAAATGTTAACACTTCTCATTTGAGAGGCAGTGGGGCGCAGGTGCCCGCAGACAACAGGTGCAGCGGCAGCGGGGCAGTTTGGGATGTACAGGGCCATCGCCACAGTGCACAGGCATTCTCCCACCAGCCTTAAAAATCTCATCACTCACCCTCCTAGCATCTGGGTAGACCTGGGGCTTCTCCACTTTCTCAGAACTAGGAACTCACTCTGAGAGGTTTGGGAGACTGGAAGAGGTGTGGGAAACTGGGGGAAGTGGCGCAAACTGCTGTCGGCCATGACATTCCAGTCCCCTGGTGTCGCTCAGTCCTATTCCTCTGGTTTTGAATGTGCATTACTTATACATACCATAAAATTAAGTAGATATTTGTCAGGAAAAGTGCAAATGAATATCAGCAATAAGATTGACTCAAGATAGCATGAAATTGGGGAGAAGCTCCGTGTAAGGATCTTGTGAGTGAGAGAAGCGTACATGTGCATATTTAACCTCCTCAAATGCACATTAATGCTGGATTATCTCCCCTGATTTACGGGGAGAACATCAATTTAGAACTATTTGCACAAACTCCGGATACCAGTTTATAGCATTCCCTGTTTAGAAATAAAATAACCAAAGTCTCAGGTTGCCAGGCAACTGCAGCAGTGATAATTCTTGGTATTGCTGCTTTAAAAACATTCATTTTTATACATTTTAATGACTGTTAGGAAGCAAGGAGGGTGAGCTCAGAGCATCTCTGGGACACAGAAAAGTTCTTTTTTTAAAATTTTTATTATTATTTTTTTTATGAGACTGTTCAGCCTCCCACTCTCTTTACCCCTCCCTTCCTGCCTCTTCTCTGGCCGGCGGTATTTTCATAGTTCATTATAGAATTTACAGAAACAGAATCTTTTTTAACAATCCAAGCAGCAATTGTCTGCTGATTAACTCCCTAGGCTTGATATGTGCAGGCCATTAGGGGAGAAACGATGTGATGTGGGACTCTCGGGTTCAGGCATCAGTTATTGTGACCCAAGTTTGATCATTCTCTCTGTTCTGAAAAACTACTCCTCCCCTGAACTAGGAGCAGAGCGTCGGACCCCCAGTGTGGCCAGAGCTCCGGGCAGCAAAGCTGTCACAGCTGATCTTTTCCTCAGCCCACTGCCACTAACCACCATAAGGGCTTGACTAGATGGAAGACAGGAGACTTCTTCGTTTCCCTTTGGGTTCCAACTTTATCTTCCCTTAGCTTAATTTCTGAGGTTACCAGTGGAAATCTCTTCCTTCTAGACTCTAAGTCAGTTGGCAAGAGCTGATGAGGAAGTGAAGCCTACACTCTCTTAATTCCAGCAGAGCAGACAGGGCTATCTCTGCCACCCCACAGGGGCCCCGGGACTCAGACTCAGGTCAGTAGCACTGGGTCCCTTACCCAGACTTCAGTGGTTCTCCAGAGAGGAAGGCAGGGTGCAGTGGGACTGGGGGGGGAGGGGAATGCGGGAAAAGGAGACACAGTTACCATCCCAACAGTCAGACTCTCTTCCCCCCATAAGTCGAGAGGCAGATACAAGAATATGACTTCCCCCCCTCACAACCTTTCAAAGGGAACAGAGGCTAATTTATGAACTACTGGATCAGAGGGAAAAGGAGAAAATTGTTTCCAATATCTATTTTCTGGCTTTTCAGCTACATGGCAGGCAGTTAGCGCAGCACGTAAATCAGCTCTCCGTGAGGGATGTTTCTCAATGATGCAGAGTGACAACACCTTTCACTATGCCTCTGAAGCTATTCTAAGTGATTCGTGGTATCTAGTTATGACAGCAACTCATAACGAGCAATCTTATGGCAAAGATTGGGAAACTGAGGCACAGAGAGGTGGAATTCTTTGTTCAAACTCACACAGCACCTAGAAGGTGCCAATATCCAGTGAATACTTGTCAATAGATATGAAATGTCTATAGACCACTTACGTCCATAAAGCCTGGGTATAGAAGTTTATAAGTGAGAGTTTTGACTCTGGGAGGGCCAGAGACTCTAGTGTGTGATTTTCTTGACCTTGACCGTTTCTATGATGGCTAAGCTGAGACTGGGGGCTAGGTGCCAGTGGCAAAGTGAAACCTGACATAAAGAAAAAAAGGGAAAGGAAGTCTCTCATTGCAGACCCAAGCCACAAGCAGGGCTCAACCAAATGTCACATTACAATGTTAAGAGCTGAGCCTAGTAATACAGGCCCCGTAATCCCAGCTACTCTGGAGATAGAGGCGGGGGGATTGTAAATTCAAGGCCACCCTGGGCAACTTAGTGTGAGACTCTCTCTCAAAATAAAAAGTGAAAATGCCAGAGGGGGACACTACAGCTTAGTAGCTCAGTGGTAGAGTACTTGATCAACATGTGCAAGTCAAATTCGGTCCTCAGCAGTAACAACAACAACAACAATACACACACACACACACACACACACACACACACACACACACACACACACAC
>OU015747.1:130211902-130244334 GCA_907169655.1 Acomys percivali
CACACACACACACACACACACACACACACACACACACACACACACACCACACTGCTCAGTAAGATGCTCTTGACCCTGATCTTCTATGCAGGGGAAACAGGGCTCTGATGACCTGCATTGGACCTCAGTGACCCGAAGTGCCGCACTTGGCACCAGCCATGGAGGAACTTAGCCAATCTCAGCCATTTTCACCTGTTCTGAGAGTCCTCGAAGCCACCTCACATTCCCGGTCAACAGGAAACCTGCATAACCCCAATGGCACCTTCACCACACAGCCCTCCTACTTCTCCTGGGGGGGCTCCGGAAAGAAATGTGGGTCCATTTCCCAACCTGGAGAGCTGGGAGCTGCCTACCATTGACAGACAGGACCACACGGTGGGTTTCCTTCTCTGGGAGGCACCATCTCTGAGAAGCATTCCAGAGAGAACAGGTCCCAGCCTTCTCTCAGTAGGAGAGGTTATCATCTTATGGGTCCCGAGGTTTGGCTGCACACCTGCTGGGTAATGAAGGGCACACAGGAGGTGCGAATGACGCCAGGTTCGCTGTGCCTGTGATAATGAGTTTCCTCAAGCATCTGGCTGAGAGTAGCAGCCTTGGGAACTATCCCAGATCCAGCAGTCTCACTACTGGAATTTGTCAGCTTTCTTCACACCGAGCTCCCAAGGAAGTGTGATGGAGTGGGACAGCTGTGGTTTCCACAGGAGATGATGCCACCTGAGCTGGCAGAGCCACACTTAGGTGAGGCCAGGGAACGTGGATGCCAGCACCACCACTGGTACTCAGGAGCCATTTCAGTCCCTAGTTTCCACCTTGAAAGCAGGCTTTCATTCTAGCTCTTCACATCTGGAACAAAATTAGGTCCATGGATAACATGTCTGGGAGGCCTTTCCGGAACATCTGTTTCAAAGGTGCAAAGGCCACTGTGTAAGCATATTCTAACGTTTTGCAATCTGGGTTCAGCGGGAACCACTGTAGCACTTTATCCACTTCAGCTCCCAAAAGCAGGTGTTTCTCGAAGGCTTCAGCCCACGTGCCCAGCACACAGAGAGGCTGCCTGACACAGATCTAAGAGAGTCCAATGCTAAAACTCCCTGCACAGAGTTAAGTGAAATTACAGAAACTAGAGACTCACTGGGGCTGAACAGGTTAAGGGGTAGCTACTGCAGAACCCCAGCTGCACCTGTTAATCCTGCTGACCAAGGTGTGATGCCAGACATATCCTCCACAGAATACCAGCTGACAGCCACCACACTAGGAGGAGTTCTGGGGCAGAGCTCATGGGTAGCGTGTTACAAGGTTGAAGAAACCTGTGTCTGTGTGGACTTAGAAGGGGGCTTTCTTCTGAAGAGCCTTCACACTGGATAGAAAGTTCATGTTGCATTTCAGATCCGCCTTGGTTCATAACATATGCCTGCTTTGCATGGAGGTCAGGGCTGTTTGGATGAGCCTCAGGGATTCTAGTCTACGGGAACCAGAGGAGTTCAAGGGATTGGTTCCCCCAGGATCTGGTGGAGCCAACCAAACACATACAAGAGATGGCTGGGGAAATGTGAAGCCTAAGGAGAAATTTGGTTTTAAACCTTGTATTTGTTCTGATCACTCCTCCAGGCAAAAGTATTCAGTAGGCCTCGGTAACAGGCAGGGCGCTGGGAACAATATTGCAGGAATCAGCTCAGGAGCATTGCCGGCGGGGGTGGGGTGGGGGACGAGGCAGGGGCAGGCACAAAACAGCCAAGTGTGACACATGATGATCATGTACATAAGGGGAGGAGGGGTGTGGGTGGGAAGGGGGAGCCATGGCAATCTGCTGCCTCAGCTGATGGAGCTAAGCCACCATCTCTCTTGTTTACCTACTCTGACCACTGGTGTGCTTCACCAGGTTTTCCTATCTCCCCGCCATCCACTCTTCCGAGGCTGAACCGTTCACAGCTGCTCTGCCATGTGCTGTGTTGATGTAGAGCGTGGCTGGTACCCATAGTGATAAACTATTGGGCTAAATGGGAGACTCCAAACTTGAAGCTTATTGTTATTGTTAATGATAACTAATCACCATAGCACAAGTCATTCTGTGCATTACAGAAGGCAAACAGCTGGAGGAGAGTGGCTGTGGTTAGTCCAGGCCAGTGCACAGAGGAGCCTAGGATGCCCTTAGGCACCCTGAGGGCTCTGTGGTTACTCAAGGAGAGCTTGATTTAGGCACAATTAGGCACTGGAAGGAATGGAGCATACAAATGAGTCAGGGCTTAATTCATTAAAAAACAGCCTTGAACATTAATTGAGCTTCAATCAGAGTGCCCAACCATAAATTCTCACCTGTTTCACAACTGGTTCAGGCTCAATTGAGCATTAATAGATTTTTTTTTTGGTCCATGCAAATGAGGTGATAATTCATTCTGTTGTGTAATTGAATGATTTTCAAATAGATTTATTCACGGGAACAGTTAAATTGTACCAGGTTGACTAACATCCCTTGTATGCTTCAGCCAAAGCAAAGCAGAGTTTCATTCGGGAGCAGCAGGGACCTCATGGGACAGAGATGGTTCCGGTGAACGCATTGCTGGTTTGAGGAGCAGTAGATCTCAGGACACCTGTTCTAAAGTTCATCCAGCCTTTCAGGACCATGATGACCCTAGTCGTTACCTGCTTTTGCTTCTCTGATCTTTCTTACTGCCGCTTACAAGCAGGGTCAATAAAAAAAAAAAAAACTTGCAGGAAGTGATTTCTCAGTTTGGCGGCTCCCCCGCTTTGTGAGCCCACTCCCAGGTTTTGTGGCCTAACATGCCAGCCTCCCCTGAGAGGTCAGTGTGTCAGCCTACCTGTCGAGTTCCAGGCCAGGGAGAGACTGTGTCACAAAAACAAGCTTGGCAACAGGGGTTGTCCTCTGGTCTCTACATACGTGCATGCAGACACATACGTACATACACATGCATGACTTTTTGGAAATGCATATTCCTTCCTGCGCTCCCCATGGCCGGCCCTGAGGTAGCACCGCCTCTGCGAAGCCTTCTCTGAGACCGTCTCTCGCAATATGTTGCTCCAGAGCAATTCTTCCAACCCTGTCACAGCCGTGTCTCTTCTGGAGGCATCTCACAGGCACTCGTGCTGCACTCTACTTGTTGGTCTACATTACTCAGTCCCCTAGCATATGAGCCCGTCATGATAATGAATGCCTCTGCCTCGGGTCCCATTCGGTATATACTCATTTGGAACTGGCGTGTTTTTAAAAAAAATTTTTTTTTATTTTGGTCTCTTTTATCTCTTTCTCTCTTCTCCACCCCAATCCCTTCCAACACCCCAAAACTAGGTAGGAGAGAGAGAGAGGGTTGGAGGAAAAGAGTGCATAGCTCTCTTTAACTACTTCCTGCTATTTAGGGTCCTTGGGTTCTTTGAGGCAATACCAAGCCCTGTTTCAGGATATCTCCGACTTCTCGTCACGCTGCATCAACAGCAACCAGGAGCGGCAGGGCAGGGGGAGGCACTAGCATTCTTCTTCTTTCATGGAGTACCATCTCTCTCTGGGCTCTCATATTTATGCCCTCAAGAGTCCTCAGAATTAAACTAACTGCAACAGGCAAAGACCATGCCCGTCTCAAAGCAGAACGAGGCAAATAGTTTGCTGCTGTGGATAATCCCATATCCCACACCTGGGATTAAAACAAAAACATGTTTACATAACATAACTGAGAAACTAAAACCTCCACAACAATTTGGACTGATCTTAAACCCTGTGTCTTTTGTAACAAATGTGAATCAACCAGAGAAATTTGCCTTCATGATCAAAGCATTACCTTGTCAAGCTCTCTCTGTCTGATGACCTGTGAATCAGCAAGTCTTCCTGGTCTGGCTGCTTAAATACACATTACATCAGTGCCCTGTTGGCTCCTAGCAATAGCTGACTATATTTCCGAGGTCTGGATAGCTTTTTCTTGTGTGTGAAGATCAGGGCTCAACCAAAAAGCTCCACAGTGGGTAGTGAAAAGCGTCACCCTGTGCAGCCACATGCTGTCAGAAGCATAGACACACTCTTACCTTCCACATGGTCAGAGTCTAGTAGGTGACAGTGAATTCATGTGCTGGGCCAGTTTCTTTGTCTTTTATTCACTTATAATACTGAGTCTTACTTGGCTGCTCATTGGCAAACACAGGTCCTCTTATTTCAGGTTAATTATTGATATTAACTCTTGGATCACACATTACCCTTCATATAATAGTGTATGTGTGTGTGAGTGAGTGTGTATGTGAGTGTATGTATGAGTGTGTGTGTGAGTGAGTGTGTGTATATTGCTGGCAGTGTTCAGGGAGGCCTTACTGAAGAAAGAGCTGGGAGCTGATACAGATGTGAAGAGGGTCATTGCAAACTTGCATGCAGAAAAAGAGAGATCCAAGGGGGCTGCGTCAAGTGAGGAGATGCATCCTGGAGATGGCTGCTATTGCTCCCATGGCGTGTGAACTGAGCATTCTGATGACGGGTGGACGCTGCTGCTGCCTCAGGGTGCGCTGTCTCTAATTTTATATGTCAACACAAAACCCACGGATCGTGGCTCAGAGGATCAGAGATAGTTTATTCCAAAGCCAGATATGAATGACCACAGCCCAGGGACCAACCCAGCTCTAGGTCACCCCAAATTCCCATGTTCTGATGCGGAAGCAGTTTCATGAAGATTTTAGAGTACAGAGCAAAGAAAGTTAGAAGACGCTTTCTGAACACGTTAAATAGGCAGTTAAAGAAAAGTTGAGGAATCTCGGCAGTGGGCCTCAGATGCTGTCTGATGACTCACAGCTTTTGGTTGTTGGAATCTAGGGTTTCTTAAGCTAACACATTCCAAAAGGTTTTTTTTTTTTTTAATCTGTTAGCCTCAGATGTTAGGTACAACATAGAAGGTTGCAAGATTGGCTCTTTCAGGGACTAAGGGGAGCCTGAGGTAAATTATAGTTAGACTCTGGACCTGCAACAGTCCAACCTCTCCACCAGTTGCTGAAGATCTAGTCACGGCTGAGCCTTCTAGGAGGTTTCAATAGGAAAGGGCAGCCTTTCTGAAAACTTCCACTCGAACAGATGGTCCAGGTGAGAGAGTGGCATCCATTCAGCAGTCTGGTGAGCACTGTAGGTTCACAAGTCAGGTTTTGCTGTCAGGCTTTGATATGCCCCTGTGTCCACACATTTCCTGAGGCAGTGGCCTCTCGCTTGCCTGATTTGCCAAGCTGTTGGTCTGTGCAGGACAGAGGGCGGTACTGTACTTAGGAAAACAAGATACAGGGACACTCTGCCTCAGCATTAGCTCTCAAAATGGGCAAAGTTTTGTAAATGGAGCACCACAGGGCCTGAAAGCCACTGCTCTGTGTAATGTGGACTAACTTAGAGCAGCTATGGCTTTCTGATTTCTGCTATTCAAAAAAATTTTTTTTCACTTGTCCTGCTTCCCGCTACTCCTTCCCCCCTTCCCGACTCCCCTTATTCTGACCTTTGCCCCTCATCCCTCTGTGTGGACTGTCAATCTCTGATGCTGCTCCTGTCCTCAAAGGCTGGTTTCCCTTGCATCTCTGTTACTGTTATTCAATCCCCACCCCACCCTTCCCCCCCCTTTTTCTTATATTTTGTCTGGCTGTCTAGTTATTTAAAGTTGGAGGCTAAACCCACTTCTGTTTTTTTTTAAACAAAGCCCTGAGCAGAAATTGGTCATTCCTGGTCATTTTGTTGTTGTTTATTTCTTCGGACATCTTTATTTCCTTAAAGATGTTAATCAACTTTTCTGTTGTTTACTTGAAGCCCATGTGTGCATCTCGTGGGCCATCTGCAGTTCTGGCCGGTTCTATCCCGTGGTGCCTCCCGTCCTTGGGTGTTTATTTTTGTCTGGGAACTTCTTCTTTGCATTGCCATTTTATTCCCGAGCCCTGGATACCTGGATAAGGAGGGTTTACTTTACAGTGTTTGTATTTAGTTCTATGAGGTGCCAGCTAAGGAGAGCCTAAGCTGCATTCTCAGCTTGAAATATTTGGGACCACCCAGATCCAGAGACTCAAGACAGGCAACCCAGGCTGTGAGTGATTCATTCTAGGTTCCAGTTCCTTCCCTGCTGTTTTGCAGCTCTAGACGACAAGAAAATCATGGCCTCAATATGTGAGAGGGACGTTTGTTGATGAGGGAGAATTTCCTAATAAAATGTCCATATTGGATGGATCTGGGGCTCTGTCTTCTGTTTCACATGCCAACCCCACCCGCCGGCCCAGGCCACATAAAAAACCAAAGCCGGTGAGAGCACCTGGTTGGCCAATGCCTTAAGGTTGCTACTCTGCTTCTCTGGAGTCCCCACTTTCACTTGCTCCTCTGACTAGACATTGCCTTGTTCTTTTATGCAAGCTCAACAATGCATTTAATATGATTCTGATAGCTATCCATCCTGTGCAGTTGCGTTTGGAAAGGTCTCTCTAGGCACCTAACCATCATATTTTTTTACTTTGCCACTTTCACACTCTCCCTCTTCTGAGTAAGGAGGCCATGTAATTGATTAGCTGAACAGAAGACCCTTTTGAAAGGGAAAAGGAATGCCCCATGCAACTTAACATTTTTGAAGTCTCTTCTCACAGATCTGGGCACACTGGTGAGCCACGGAGACAGTCCATGTCCCCTTCAGAATTCGCTCTAAGTGCTTCTCAGCCTGTTGGCCAAGGTCAAGTGCAGAATTTACTCTCAAACACTCTTACAGAATGAAATATATCTCTTCACATCAAAGAAAAACAAGACGTCTTGATTGCCTCTCTGAATGTTAAAGAAAATAAGGAAAATTATTTCAGCTATAGCTTAGTGTACTTCGACCTGCCTCTGTCTTGTCTGGCTAGGATTTTGAATGTTTCTGACCGCTCACGTTCCTAAAAGACCCGTGTGCGGAAGGCTAGGTCCCAGGCCACGGCGCTAATGGTAGTGGGATCTTAACCAGGTGAGGACTAGTGGGAGGAAGTTACATCACTGGGAGTGCACTTGAAGGGGATGTTATGACTCTACCTCCCATCACTACCCCTTGCTTCCTGGTTCACATAGGGTGATCAACCTTGGTCCCACACACACTTCTATCACAAGCCAACAAGGCCAATGGACTGTGGGCTGAGACCTCTGAAACTGTGAACCCAAATAAACCTTTCAACCCTTTAAGTTGATCACCTCCAGTATTTTTGTTATAGTCACTGAAATGTAACTAATATAACTCTCACAACATCGTATTTTCCTTAACAATGTGTTTTTCAACTATTATCTTAAAACCACAATGTAGATATTTTGTGTGATAACATATAAAATTATATGTGCACTTTGATACCTGCAGCTTCCCTTTCTTTTGGTAGCCTAGGAAATTATGAGCCTCACAGTCTATAGTATTTTTTGTTTCAAGTGGGATGTGTTTTTCAAGTAGGTAAAATATTATACATCAATTTCCAGAAAATAAAGAGGAACCAGAGAATTTCTCATTTTTAATCTTTTTGTAGCTTGAACTCTTGTCTGTCATATTCCAGGGTGCTCTGTTTGCAGGTTTTGTTTTTAATAATTGCAGTTCATTACCAGCCTCAGAGCCTGAGGTTTTCCTCTTTCTATTGTTGAGCACTTGATTACAGATTACCATTTAGTTTGGACAAAATTCAATTCTAATTTAGGTGACTTGTTTCCAAAACTTTAACACTCAGATTGAGCGACAAAGACTGCTTTGTTTTGTTGACATCAAAGCTCCCTGCTATCAGCAATTTTATGCTATTCCATTTTACTCTTCGAAGTCTCAAATATTTTTCAAATCCGGACAGTGACCAGGAGCAAAGCGAGAACTAGGCGCTCCCCCGATGAATGGGGATGTTAAGATCCAACCACTTCCTCACAGAAATTTTGCAGTTTGACTGCGTTCTGATGGGACTGAATGAAGTCTCACAATTAAATTTCATATTTCTCCATGCAGAACAGATGTCAGCTCAGTTATGAGTTGCATCAGTGTATCAGCTAGAAAAGCATTCAACGGAAGATGTTTCTCAGCTTAGCAGGACTCATACTGCAAAGTGTGGCCTCTTGTTCACCACACCCCTCTGACATGTGTCTGCCAAGCTGTGGATAGAGAGCCGGAAGGTCTGCCCCCACCACACATACTGTTTTAGTAAAAGTATGGTAATGACAAGTGAAAAATCTAGGACCTCAAAAGCAGATGGATATAAGATAACATAAAACCAGGATTTCTGGGCATCCCAATATATACAGGCTCCCTGCCAGGGTCCTGTCCATCTCACATATGTTTGTATTTTCAGGGCAGGTAGAAAGCCAACAGTATCTCAGGGAATCAGTACATGTTTGTTGAGCAAATGACTCCGAAATTACCTGTATGTCTAAACAGGACATACTATATGCCAGTGCAAGGGACTAAGAATAGGGCCGTTTGGAGGTAAACAAACTCTGTCAAAATCCCACTGAGCTGGAGAGATAGATAGCTTAATGCTTGAGAGCACTTGCAGCAGGTAGGTTACACCTCCTGAAAGTCCAATTCCAGGGGATTTGATGCCCTCATCTGGCCTTTGTGGGTACTGCACACATGTGGCATATACTCACAAAGACACAGAAGTTTTAAAAAATAGTTTTAAATCCCAAATCCTGCGGAACAGGTGGTGGCTCCCTTTGCTTACCTTTAACCCCAAGCCAGGACGATGCTTGCCAGCCTTCCTGGAATACATATTTATATTCTCCAGGTTAAAGGTATTAGACTAAGTGTTTGACCAGCCCCTTTTAGCCAGACACACTGCTAGAACTCAGTGGTTTTGGCCTTGTGAACTTCATATCTCTGTATCTACCTAACACCTCACATTGTCTTGATGAGTTGACCATCATCTTGCCGTCATGTTAAGGCCACAATCATGGGTCTCTTGGTTTCTCTTTGGGGGCACTGTTGTACACACTCCTCAGGATGATAGCCCTGGTATAAATGTCCTTCCTGTGATGTGCCGTTGGGGACTGTGATATGTGTAAACCCAAGCAAGCTAGCTTGCTCTGGACACTGAGAGAGCCACTCTGGCATTACCCAAGAGAGACTGAGCTTTGTCGGAGGGGTGTTCCCTGGAACCCCAGTTCAATAACACCTCTTTTGGTTTTGTTGTGACACTGGCTCTTGTGAACAACCAGGAAAAAGATGTCTTATTTTCTAAGAGTTGGAGGTAGTGGATTGAGGAAGCTTTATGGAGCAGGAACTTCTTTTAATGGAGAAATTTAACCATTAGATACTTATTTGAATGTTTATAGGAAGGCAACTCTATGTTAAATCCAGTGCTGGGTCTGGATATGGAAAGAACAGACATTTGCCCTCATTCTGTGAGGAGCCACATTCCCTATGGTCTTTGGAACATCAGCCAGCCTAGGAGTGCCCTTCATGGCCTTATGAGAAAGCATTGAGTTTGAACTGGGGAAACTATCCCCTTCCAAAGAAACGGAGCTGCCTGAGGAAGGAAGGTGTATTTAACTCCTGTGAATTCCCTAGTAGCAGGACTTTGAGAAACTGGCCCATTAAGGCTTTCTCAGGCCATCTGGGGATAAGGAGCAGGGCTAGCTAGGGCCCTTGCTTAGCATGCGCGTGGCCAGACTCTGCAAAGAAAGGAAAGGAGAGGAAGAAGAGAGCGGAGTAGATCCTGAACTCAGATCACATTTCTTCTGTATTTTTAAAGTGAGTAACTTACTCTGGTACTGTGGATGGAGCAGGGGCCTCCCATGTGCTAGGCAAGCATTCTGGCCCTGAGATAGAGCCCTAGCCCAGAAACAAATGACTACTTGTTACCTAATTCAAACAAAATGTAAAACCCACACAATAGCAGCCTATCTTATGTCCAAACAAAGCTAGAACCACAGGGAAATGTAATCTTGTAACACAAAACATTCTTAAAAAAGGTTTCATTCCTTCCTGTCGTTCCTCATTAAAGCTTCACAGGCTCCCTCTGAAGTTATTAAAGTGTGTGAATGGTCGTCCTCTGTGTTACATCTTCCCTCAGACTTGTACCTGTGGCGGAAACCAGTCTTCAACCCAATTTCCTTTTAATTCCTTCCAATTAGTGAGGCCTGTTCTTCATGCTAGTGCAGTTGATCCATCTGATGAGAACCCTTGGGGTCATGTTTCTCTAAACCACACGTGGTACCCAGAAGTCATTCCAACAAGATTTGCCCTCATCAACTCCAGAAATTTAAGTTCTACTTGGTCTCAGAAGGAATACAGCCAGGAAAGCCCATAGCACGTATGCACGGGGGGGGGGGGGGGGGGGGGGGACGGCTTTTCACAGTTCTTGGTCTGGTGACTAAGAGTGGCCTGAGTAATAAAGACTGTATTGGGCAAGCATCCTTTGCAGAAAATAAACCAGGCAATCCTTAGTCACTCTAATTGGCAGGCTTGTTGTAGCAAAAACCACAGGTTGGAAGGGTTTTGAGCCACATACACACAAAAAAGATTAAGATCAGGGACTAAAAAAGTATTATATAGAAATGAAAAGTCCATTATACACCAAAAGAGACTACCAAGAGATTGAAAACAACAGACAGAATGAGAAAAACACTATTTTCAGAGAAGGCTGGGCATGGTGGCACAGGCTTTGAATCCCAGAACTCAGGAGGCAGAAGCAAGTGGATCTTTATGATTTCATAGGCCAGGCCAGTCCATGTCGGGGACGGGCTATATGGCGAATGTTCAGCTATCTTGTCAGAGCCTAGGTTCCTATTTTTCCAGCAGTCTACCATTTACCAGAAACCAGCTGACCCTGTTGTGGTTCGTCAGTTAGACTAAAAATAAGATTTAGACGGAGCCACCCTGTTGTAGTTTAGCAGTTAGATTAGATAAAGATAGCAAAATATTCGGTGTGGCAGAACGTTGTGACCTGTTTGGAATTCCTCAAGTCTTGAGATGGCCTACAGCTGGGTTGCCATAGCAATATGCTTCCCTGCCCCCTGCCTTATAAAAACTCTGTGAAATTTCTCAATAAACGGGGTTTGATCAGAATCCAGACTTACCCCCTTCTTCGTGTCTTGCGTTCTGTCTCATTATAGAAAAAGTCTCCTCCCGAGCGTTAGTCGAACCCCGGCAGGCTGGGGCAAGTCCATATAGCTAGTTTTAGGCTAGCCATGACTTCACAGTGAGACTCTGTTAATATTTAGAACTTATAAAGCCATCTTAAAACACAACAATGAAAGCAATTAAACAATGGACAAAGAACTTTAATAGATGTTTCTCCATAGAAGACATGAAAATGGCCAATAAGCTCATGAAAACATATTCAACGGCACTGGTCACCAGAGAAGTGCAAATGGGAATGTGGAGAAAGTGGTGGGC
Source organism: Acomys percivali (assembly GCA_907169655.1). Lineage (NCBI taxonomy): Eukaryota > Metazoa > Chordata > Mammalia > Rodentia > Muridae > Acomys > Acomys percivali. The sequence goes on from OU015747.1 coordinate 130,223,224, forward strand.
TTTATGCGGAAGGATGCCGAGGCTGTCCTGTAAACATATCCCTAATCTAAGTGCTACAAAATGTTCCAGACACATAAGCTTATAATTGAGGACACCCAGGAGATCATGGCGCAAGGCAGCAAGAAAAATGGGAGGGAGACCCCTTGAGAAGACACCGGCTGGCTTAGGACTTAGTCGCATCAAAGATTTCATTTGTAGCTTCCTTTTCTTTCTTCTCAAAAACTCTTTAAAAAAAAAATCCAAGGGCAAGGGTTAGAATCAGAGAAGTGCCTCCAGGTTACCATGGCAACATGATTCTTGACTCCATATCTCTGTCTCATCAGTCCCTAAGTCCAGTCTGGATACCATTAGAGGTCAAGATGAGCATGTATTCCTGACCTGAGGATAATGGAAAGTTGAAAGAAAGCAAAGTTTCCAAAGAACACAGTGATGTTATCTTCACTCTGAATGTGTGCGATAGCCACACTGGCATAATTGAGATGCTTCCTAGTCTCGCTCCCGGGTAAAGCTGCCGTAACCAATTGTAGAGGCTTAGATCACAAGTGTCAGGACTGTAAAAATGTCTGTAGCGAAGCTCTGATGATCAATGGTAATAAGAGTTGGATTAAATAAGATTTTTAAAAGGAAGTGAAAAAGTTAATGTGAAAAGTGCCAGGACACTGGTCATACGCTAGCTGTGGTGATGGTATTGACATCGTTGCTTTTGCTCTGATCCTAAGGTGGGCTGATTAACAATCACCTATTTCTCAGACAACTTTGCATGCTTGCTACATGCTGGGGGTCTTGCTGTTGAACCACTAGGCACACCTTCATAGCATCCCTTGCTTCGTTAATTTTCGCAATTTCTGGAAGCCCATTGACTCGAGGGACAGCTGCACACTTCTTACTCTGTGTCTACTAATTTGCTCTGTGGGTTGTCTTTTTTATTCTTTGGGGGCCATTTTTAAAAATGTGATGACATTCCTAATTCCTGGTGAATATTAATGAGTGTAGCCCTTCCCATTCTGCCCTAAAGCTGTTAAGTCGTATGTATTGGCTGAATAAGTACAGGTCAAAGAAAAGCACAGTTCCCATCATGAAGGTGCTTAGAGTCTTTTTAGAAGAACTTGTGAAAGTCAGAAAGAGTCCAGTGCTAGAGAGCACAGTCCCCAGGATGCAGCTCTGCCCAAGATCTCTGGTTGTTTGGGTTCAAGGACACAAGATATCGGGAAGGGTCTGTACTCACTTAGGGCACCAATTGCATGGTTGACAGGTACCTCAAACTGCCATCACTCACTAGAAGGACTTCCAGAACTCAGTAAGGCTCTGACTTACCACACAGGAAGGCTACAGGCTCTAAGGAGCAATCTGAGGAGACATATGCAGTGTCTTCCAGGCTCCAGATGTTAATGTTCCAGAAACCTCAGGACATGGTACTGTCCCAATATCTGCATGGGACAAGCACTAAACATTGACACTAGCGATGCTGGCATGAACTGTGGTATCTATAGCTGTTATTGCCACTGGATAGAGTAATTTCCCACACAATCGAGCCCAGTCCCAGAGTGACTGATACCTCGTGGCCCAAAGCCGTGATCCTAAACCCTGTAGTTGGTCTTTAAGAACAGTAGACATAGCTCACTCTCCCCTAAAATATGATATGGACACCCTTCATCCTAAGCAAAAAAGGTCACAAAGTATCTCCCAAAGTTCACAGCAAATGGAAGCTCTTTTGAGGCCAAGGATAAATTATTTGCTACATAAGTCTGAGCAGAGAGGAGGTGACAGATGGGGTGACCAGGAGAAGGCGATATGTCTCAGTCAATAAAGTGCTTGCTGCATAAACATAAGTTCAGACCCCCTTCACCCATGTAAAAGCCAAGCCCAGCAGCACATATCTGGGATACCCATCTCCCCACCCCACCCCACCCCCACACCAGCATGAAGAAAACAGAGAGGAGCAGATCCCTGCGCATCACTGGCCTTCTAAGATAGATAAATCAGTGAGATTCAGGGTTAGCAAGGGACCCTGTCTCAAAAAATAAGGTGGGGAATTGAGGGAAAACTTCTGATATACTCACTGCACATGCCACACACACACACCACACATGCCACACACATAACACACACACACACACACACACACACACACACACACAGCTAGGTGATAGGGAGGGGCTTATTGTGAGCTTCAGTGAACCAACCAAACATTTGAAAAGGCAATCTAAAGAAAACTCGATGTTCCTAAGCAACAGAATCCCTCAGGAAAGACATGATAAATACCTTTAAAACTGTGAAAGGCTCATGTGAACAGCCTTTCTTACCCTATTTCGTCCTGGAGGACAGAGCTAGTGACCCTCAGTTGATGTTATGAAAACTGCAGTTAAATATAAGGAAGAGGTTTCTTACAATTAAGGCTATCTGAAACTGTACAGGCTGCCCTGGGAAGATGGTATGTCCTCCCAAATTAAAAAAAATAAAAATAAAAAAAAAATAAAAAAAAAAAGCCGGGTGTGGTGGTGCACACCTTTAATTCCAGTACTCGGGAGGTAGAGGCGGATCACTGTGAGTTCAAGGACAGCCTGATCTACAAAGCGAGTCCAGGACAGCCAAGGCTACACAGAGAAACCCTGTCTCGAAAAACCAAACGAAACCAAACCAAAACAGCCCGGTACAAAGCATATCACATTATGGCTCTATAAATATGTTCTCAATCTTGACCCAGAGTTGTGTTCTGGAGTTGGTAGGCGATGTATGCACTGATTCTGAGTGTGTGAGTGAGCTTTTGAATGTCTGATGTGGTCCTGGAGTGCTAAGGCTGTGGGATAAACGACTCCCTCAGTAGGACTGTAGATTTATGATATCTGGAGTGATTAGGTTCTACCTCCTGGACATCACTGAGTGGCGTCTTCCCTTACACGTGCAAGAAGGAATGGGCTGTGAAGTAAACGATGGAAGCTTTCTGCAGAATGTATGCAGTTTGTTAAGCAACTCCACACTTGATAAACATGTTAGTTGGGGGAAGTCTTATTGAGTACCATCTATGTAGAATACATTGTTAACTTGAAACCCTCTGCTGGCTACATTTTCAAGTCACACCGTATTCGCTTCTTCTGTTGAGATTGCTCACTAGCTGTAGCCAGTCTTTTACAATTATAAGTTTGATTAACATAAACATCACCTTAACTAAGCAAGTCAAACAGTGATGTCTAGTACCAAATGGGTTCATGTGGCCCAAATTTCATACAGGGTTCATCTCCCTAAATACACAGTGGTCAACTGCTGAAGTTATAACTCAAATTTCATGGACTCTGACCCATACCTGCAATATAAAATTAAGGCTGTATAAATCCTTCCCGTATAGGTACTTCCTCAAGCCCCTCAGAGAAGTTGATGCTTATTTTTTGGGGTTAGCGTCTCATCACTATAACAATGCCTGAGAAAATCAACTGAAAAAACGAAAAAGTTTATTTGGGCTAACAGTTTCAGGAGTTCCAGTCCATGATTGATGGCCCAATTGCGTTGGGTCAGTGTCAGGGAAGCACATCACAGTTTTCTGTCTTTAGGCACTTTCAGCTTTCTTTGTGTATGGTGTAAGGATCCAATTTTATCCTTTTACATGTGGCAATCCAATTTTCTTTTCTCCCACTGTCTTTTCTCCCAGACTCTCCTCTTGATGCCTTTGCCAAAAAGCAGTGGACCATATATGCTTGGGTTTATTTCTAAGCTCGGTACTGGTTCTGCTGGTCTCTGTGTGTTTTTATCCCAGGACCACACACTGTTATTGTTGTTGTTGTTTATGGTTTTGTAATAGAATTTTAAATCAGGAATTGTGAGTTCTCCAACTTTAGTTTTCTTTCTTGGAATTGCTTAACTACTTGAGGTTTGGGGGTTTGTTTCTGTTTCTGTAAATATCCTATTGAGATTTTGGTATTGATAGGTATTCCTTGTAGCTTTAAGTTTTGGAAGAGTTGAAGAGGTGCGTGCATTATATTTCTTTGAAATCTTAGAATTCAGCTATGAAGCCACCCAGGCCTGGATCTTCCTTTGTTAAGAAAGTTTACTTACTATTTTAATCTCTCTTTTTTTCCCCCCTTCTCTTCTCCATCCAAATACTTGAGGATATTCTGCATTTGCTTATAGTTGTTAAAGCAATATGTATTTTTTTTTTACCTTGTAACTTTTCTAGTCTCTATTCAATTTATTTCTGCTCTGAAGTTTACTCTGTTCTTCCTTCCTTCCTCCTCCTTCTTATTCTTCCTCCTTTTCCTCCTCTTCCTCATGTTCCTTCTCTTCTTTCTCTTCCACCTCTTCCTCTTTTTCTTCCTTGAGGTGTTATGTCAGGCTGTTGCTGGGGTAGAGGTCTTTACAGCATATGTTGCTATACAATCTGCTATTAGAACTGCTTTCACAGAAATCCCTTAGGCTTTCCCACTGTTATCAGTTTCAAGATACATTATTTTTTCTATTTTACGTTTTGTTTTCTTTGACCCATTGGCTGCCTGAGCACCTGCTAGTTTACACAGATTTGCTTCTGGATCCTTTGTGTTGTTGTTTTCCCTAAAATGAAGAGTCACAGTATCGGGCCAACTGTGATCTGCAAGTGGTTGCAGTGGCTTGAAGCTCCAGATTGGGGATGTTCAGAGGGTCTGTAGAGCCACAGTTCTGAACTCAGGGTCCCACAAATCTACAATAGTAACTGGGGTGTGGGGCACAGTTCACCTTCTAAGGCACAGTCTGATACATACTGTCTACAAAGCTGGTTGATAATGACACCAAGGCACATGTGGCAGCTTACACCTTACGCTCTGGACTGCTACTGTGGCTCCGACTGGGCTCAGGCACACAGCGTGCAACAGTGGCCTGCTTCCAGGGCACAGGCGTAATTTGGGATCCAGACTCAATACGACACAGCAGCAACTGAAGCCCAGGGTTGAGGCATCATTCTGTCATGTCACCATACCCTGGATGGTGGTACACTGGCAATGCCACAGCAAGCACAGAGCTGTGGTTTGAAAGTCCAGGACAATGATGACTCTACCATCCAGAATGGCAGGAGGCTTTGACAGCTCAGACTTTGGGTTCAGTTCAGATCTGCGGAAGCAGAGTGCCATAGCCTGGAGCTGCAGCATCAGCTCAGCCCCGGGAGGCACAGACATTTGGCTCAGCCAGACACTGGTCCCCTGTTGGGCAGGGCACCAAGTCAGCGCAGATGCTAACTAGATGGGTGCACAGTACTGACTCCTCCTCTGGAGGAGCTCAGTAGTTCAGCAAGGGGACCCCACTTATGGCTTAGTGTCCTTAGGGACTGCAGGGGTCCTCTGTGGTGAGGACTTAGAGTGAGCAAGGTGGCAATGGTGTGGCCAGGGCCCTCCTGACTACCTTCCCCACAGCAGAGTGCCCCTGTGTGTAAGCTGATCCAAACTAGAGTCCTCAGCAGGGACGCAGGGACGCAGGGATCAGGTGTGCCCTTCCCCTCCCTATGTGGCTGTCCTCAATGTCTGCACTATGGCACCTTCATTTAGTTTAGTTTTTTTTTTTTTTTTTTAATCAAAATGTAGTTGTTTACTTGTGGCTTTGGCTGCCTTTCAGAGTACACGTGGTAGGGACATCTAGTCAGCCATCTTTCTGGTGTCTGTTGTCCTTAGCTTTTACTGAAGGCTGGCAGGATGAGGTTTTCCGTGTCTATTTCTCTATATGAATCACAGGTTCCTTACATACAGTCAGTCGCTCTTACCTGAGTTGGTCAGTGCTCCACAAACATTCCTTAAATGAGCAGCTGCACCCCGCTAATGAGCTAATTAGTTCAGTGGACATGAACGGCCAAGCAGCCCCTTTGCAAGGGCAGGCTGCCTCTGCGCATGGCAGGACAGGGTTTGAGCTGTGACAGTGGTTTGGGGGCTGGTGCTCCAGTGACTTCTGAAGCCAAGTGCTTTCTCCCTTTGCCAGTTTCTGTGGCGCTGACTTTGTCTCATGACTCCGTGAAACATCTAGATAAATTTAGGAGCAGTGTAGACTGCTATCTATCCAATACAGATTATAGAACATTGGGGAACCCAAGGCGCACTCAGTGGCTAATGAGTCTATCTATGTAATGACGCCATCATGTGCAGGTGCCATTCCTACAGCCCCCCTACAGTAGAGACAGAAACGCTCTTCTACACAGGGCCAGGTAAACGCTCCTGGCCTTTGTTACAGTGGCGATAAACAACTGGATGATAACATTCTGTTTATGAAGAACAGACAGTGAACCCGGTATAGACTGTATGGCCCTGCTTTGTTGGCACCTGTTCCAAAGTAGTATGTGTTCCTAAGAATTATTGCTCAGGCATGGAGGTGCATGCCTTTAATCCAGCACTCAGGAGGCAGAGGCAAGCAGAACTCTGTGAGTTTGAAGACAGCCAGGTGAAGACGTGAGATTCTGCCTCAAAAAAAAAAAATTATTTGTAATTAAATATGTTCATTGCGGGCTGGAGAGATGGCTCAGTGGCTAAGAGCACTGTCTGCTCTTCCAAAGGACCTGGGTTCAATTCCCAGCACCCACATGGCAGCTCACAACTGTCTGTTACTACAGTTCCAAGGCACCTGATACCTACATACCAATGCACATGAAATAAAACTACATAAAAATTATTTTTTAAAAATATGTTCATTGGCTTAGAGTTGTAGTTTAATGATTGCCTAGTATGTTCGGGGCTCTAGCAGCATAAAACATTAATGTGTTCATTATGCCTCACCTTTCCTGCCCCTTTACTTAATAAAAGAATTATTTTCTTTTTAAATCAAGACTGTTTTTCTTAGTTGTTTTAATAGGTGTGCATGGTCTGGATAGACAGGAGCCGGACTGTGTGGTCACAAGAGACAGCTACCTAGAAGAGTGACATGGACCCTTCTCAGGTGTGCTCAGGTCTGGCCTTCCTCATGCTACCCAGACAGTCCTCCAGGGCCAGGGGACCCCATATCTTTGCTCTGTCCAGCTAGCCTGATACTGGTGCCATGGCAGAGACTGTCTTCAGCCTCTCTTCCTGTCTCCTCAGTATCAAGCTGGTGGTGACTGTCATCCTAAAAACTCTTTGGAGCCTCCTTAATCCTTCCCAGAATGCTCAGCTCAGCCTGGGGGGCAGGGCAGCCTTTGGTACCCACTCCTTCTCTCACCTGCCTTCTCATGTGTCTCTGCTTTGAGTCAAAGCCTCACCAGGAGGCTGAAAAAACATGCAGCTTCCTGGCTTTCTGCTTCACACCCCTGCGGCTGGAGACCCGTGTTGGTCTGGCTAGCAGTCCTGCTGACTTTCTTTCCATGAGATGGCAAGAATGCCAGTTGCCAAGCAACACACATGTCATAGCTTCTTCCAACCATATGGACCATTTTTCAAAAAGCCACAGATATTTGTCTACAACTGTGTCACACGTGTAGATGGTGTGGATCCCACAGGACAGCAGACTGGTGGCATGGTATGTCATGTTATTTGGCTGAGGATCTTCTAAAGACTTTCCCAGAGGCAGAGGCACAGGGAGAGCCAGAAGTGTGTGCCTTTGGCCATGTGCATTAATTAGCAAGACTTCCCACAAGGAACTTCTTAGTTTGGTCATCTGAGGGGACATTTGAAGATTCCCATATTTCCACATTTCCCACTTGCTAAAATTTCTTCCTAATCTCCAAGTCAATATTCCTGATACTTTTATAGTGATTTAAGCACAACACACAGAGTAGGGGGAAGATTTTGAGTCCCTGACATATGTGTTCCCCACTGACATGTGCGCTTTCGGCTTCTGTGCTTTTAAATTTTTTATGACTTCTGTCCATGATTCACTGTTTCGAATGATTCCCCAGCATGGCATGTAAGTACTTTCTAATGGGATGAGGCACAAGGGGTGCACTGTGCCTCGTGGAGAAAATATGAGTGTTAGATAAGTTCCGCTCAGGCACGAGTTCCTGTGCTGTTGGCTGCAGGTTCAATGCCAATGCATTGATAGTGTGATACGCCTAGAGGGAAGCAGGGATTGGCCTTCGGGAAGCGAGGCCGCTCCTGAAATGGTGACAGTCACATCTGCCATTCACGATGAAGCTATGGAAAGAGGAAGAGGCCAAGTTTTTAGTCTCATCAGCTGCAGAACTGTTAAAGGGGAAAACAGTGGGCAGTGCTAACTCTGAGACCGAGGACCACAGACATCTCCTGCCATCTCTGAAGGCTAGGAAATTATTGAACACTCTTGACAGTATTTTATCATAAGGAAATATTATGTAAACCTCATTATTATTATTATTATTATTATTATTATTATTTTGAAAACCTCAGGTATTAAATATGGTGCCTTTCAATAGAAAAGTCACCTAAAGCAAAGTAACCTATTGACAGTTCACCAAACTGTCATTCCCAGAGAGGTTCACAGGAATTCACACTGTGTACTTGCCTCGGCCAGCCATGGTTCAGTATCTCCTAGTCACTGTTTATGTGTACTTTATATCACGTAACTACTGTGGATTATAAGGGTTGACTGCATATGGTCACAGCCTAACCCAAACGGACTCCGTCTTGCACTTCCTGTGGTTCACTCGGATGCACTGTGTTTGCTAAGTATCTGTCAGCACTGGGCCCCAAGCTCCCTCCTGAGACACCCCTGCAGGGTATACTTTCAGGGGAGTTAAATGTGATCCGATGCACCCCGCCTTAGTCTCGTTCCTTCCTTTCATCACCTGTATCCCTTCTTATTTTGCTCTGGTATGTTTACAATTTGCCCTGGAACTGGAGCACACCAGCCCACCATTCCCAAAGGAACGCCTTAATTGGTCCCAGGTAGGAAAAGAGACTATTACACCACCACCGTCTCTCCTCCCTGAAGCCAGACATAAGTCACAGTCAGTGACCAGCATCCCATACAAAGTCTGCTGAGCTGGACCATCCCTCCCCAGGGGATTCTGCGGGCACATGGGCTGGAGGAGGAACACTCTCACCTGAGGCTACACACACATCATTTGAGCATGAAACAGAGTTGTAGGAAACCCAGAGACTGCCTCGGCCTCAGATGGGGTAGTCGCGGGGGAGTGGTGTTTCACCCAGCGGCTGCCTGCATGAGGAGGACTCAGGAAGCAGAACCCTTTCTAAAGCAGGGCAGGATCTCGCTGGGGCAAGTACAGAGATGGAAAAACGCGAGCCGTTCCTTCCGGTCAACGCTTAGCCCACCTAGAACCCATCTGCAGTGCCCCGGGCCTTGTTATCACTAACCAAGATAGTGTTTCCACATAGCAACTGCAAAATTCCCAGAGGAAGCCTTTCTAGAAACTTCTGCTTCCTGTTGCTAAGTGACTATTTGGGCTGTGTCTTCATTTCTCTGCTTATCAGGAATACCGACATCTTTTCATTCAGCATTACTAGGTACAAACAACAGAGTTGAGAGGCAAGGACAGTAGCATGCCTCTGTGCTCCGAAGGGGATTTCCCATGTGGTGTACACACTTAGGACTTTGATGCAGGTTCATAGCACATTTTTTCTATTACAAGGATTGCTTGTGTGCACAGACTTGCTGAAAAGGGCTATGTGTGCAGATAGCATGCCAGATCACTGGTCACAAAGCCATTTTCTCCTGATCCTCTCTCCTTGTTTCTATTCCCAGGCCTCATTATGTGTGATGTCGTATGCACACAAACAGACACACTAGAACAGCCCATCGTGGCCAGAACAGAAGTGCCAAGGGAGGCGTTTGCATGAATCCCATCCTTGGAGTTAGAAGCACTTGCTCAGCTGCCAACTGCAAATAGCCACATGCTGCAAAGCAATGCTAATTACTATGCCATTAAAAAAAAAAAAAAAAAAAAAAGGAAGAAAACTACCACCCACAACCAAATAGCCACACACAAACCTGAAGTCCTGCCCTGACAGCCAGCGTGAGGCATGGCCCACTAATGCAGCCTTAATCCACTTTGTTTGGCAGGGAGAGCAAGCTCACCATGCTTCTGAGGGAGTCTCTGGGGAACGTGAACTGTCGCACCACCATGATCGCGCACATCTCGGCCGCAGCTGGCAGCTACGCGGAGACCCTGTCCACCATCCAGATCGCATCGAGAGTCTTGAGGATGAAGAAGAAGAAGACTAAGGTAAGGGGATCTTAGTGGGGGGGAGAATACATTAGGGGTGAGGACTGCATCACAAAGAGCCAGAGTCACTCTCGCTCTTCTCTGAGCACCAAGGACTGTGCAGCGGCTGCCACACCACCGTCTTAGAACAGGAAACCCTTCCGACCAACACAGGATAAAGTTGAGTCTCCTTTTCTTGTTCTCCTGGGTCACCCACCCTGGCCCCTGACAGGGACTGCTTTTGCAGACTGCCACTGTAAGTCAAAAAATGTTCAAGGGGTTGGAAGGACTCAGTCTCCTACATGGTCGTACATAGGTGAGGACTGCATCCAGCGAGCTGGCTCCAGAAAATATGGGTAATGCCTCACTCGTGTGGCTATACCGCCCCTGCGTGCCCAGGAGCCTTCAGGCTGTGGGTTCTGGTGTTGATTTTCGGGTGTGTCCATTGTGCTGAGTTGATAGGTGTCAGTAGGTTCGCTTGCTTGGACAGAAGCAGAACCAGGAAAACAGTAGAAAACATGGTAGCAGTAGAATAGCAGCGACATCAGAAAAAAAAAAACATTTATGGGCCAACTAGTGATGCTTTTGGCCTTCCCCTTCCTTCTCCTTTGCAAACTCCTTTAATGTATATAAAAAGGCAGGGCTTCGTGGCCAGTGTTCTGAGGCAAAGGAATAGCCTTGAGGAAGTCAGGTGGGGCCTAGATTGGTCACCACCTTTCCCAATCAGACTGATTCACCAGTGTGCAGATGGGGGCTATCTGTGCACGCATACCCATGGAATGGGACAGGGGGGTATTCTGGCACAACCTAGGGAGTACTGGTCCTTCCACAGGCTGCTCCTCAAGAGCCAAGGGTCAGTCAGCAGCTGTTAACTGCCATATGTTTGACACAGGCTTCCTAGGAGGGAGGGCTGTCTCAGAAGAGCTCCCCACTAATGATCTCTTGCCCACATTGCAGTACACATCGAGCTCCTCTGGGGGAGAAAGCTCCTGTGAGGAGGGCAGGATGCGCAGGCCCACCCAGCTGAGACCCTTCCATGCCCGGGCTCCAGTGGACCCTGAATTCCCCCTCGCCCCACTGTCCAGCGATCCCGACTACTCGTCCAGCAGCGAGCAGTCCTGCGATACCGTCATCTACATCGGGCCCAATGGCACAGCCCTGTCCGACAAAGAGCTTACTGACAACGAGGGGCCCCCAGACTTTGTGCCCATCGTGCCAGCCCTCCAGAAGACCAGGGTTGACAGCCGGCCGGTGGAGGCAGAGGAGGCTGCAGCCAGCAAGTCAGAAAGGGACTGTCTGAAGTGCAATACGTTTGCTGAGCTGCAGGAAAGATTAGACTGCATCGACGGCAGCGAAGAGCCCAACACGTTTCCCTTCGAAGAGCTGCCCATGCAGTTCGGGCCGGAACAGGCTGGCAGATGCGTTTCTTTAAGCCAAGCGGCAGGGCCAGACACACTGTCTGAGTCCGACAAGGAAGATAATAGCTCAGACAACGCCCAGTTGACCGAGAGGGATGGCACAGAGCTTCCGGCCTCCAAGGTGCAGCGGAATCGGTCCCCTGCGCCTACTGGGACACGAAGCAGCAGCCCCAGTCCAGCCTCCCCGAGGAGCATCCCTGGCAGCAGTAGCCAGCACAGTCCCTCCCAGCTCACACAGAGTCCCAGTCTCCAGAGCAGCCGAGAGAGTCTGAACTCCTGTGGCTTTGTGGAGGGCAAGCCCAGACCCATGGGCTCCCCGCGCCTAGGCATCGCCAGCCTGTCCAAGACCTCAGAGTACAAGCCCCCCAGCTCTCCCTCTCAGAGGTGCAAAGTCTACACCCAGAAGGGGGTCCTGCCCTCCTCCGCGCCCCCACCTTCCCTGAGCAAGGACTCTGGCATGGTCTCCAGTGAGTCCTTACTTCAGCCTGATGTGCGTACACCCCCAGCTGGAATGAGTCCCCAGGTCGTGAAGAAATCCATGTCTGCTGAGAGCGAAGGGTTTTCTGGAAGCCTGGTTGAAGGCGAGCACCAGGAAGGCCCTCCTGCAGACTCAAAGAAGGAGATTCTGAGCACCACAATGGTGACCGTGCAACAGCCACTGGAGCTGAATGGGGAGGATGAGCTGGTGTTCACCCTGGTGGAGGAGCTGACCATCAGCGGGGTGCTGGACAGCGGCCGCCCCACCAGCATCATCAGCTTCAACAGCGACTGCTCCGTGCAGGCACTGGCCTCAGGATCCAGGCCCGTCAGTATCATCAGCAGCATCAGTGAGGACCTGGAATGCTACTCCAGTGTGGCGCCCGTCTCTGAGGTGAGCATCACACAGTTCCTGCCTCTCCCTAAGCTGGGCCTGGATGAGAAAGCTCGGGATACAGGCAGCCGCCGTTCCTCCATCAGCTCCTGGCTGAGTGAGATGAGCGCGGGCAGTGACGGCGAACAGTCATGCCACAGCTTCATCGCCCAGACGTGCTTTGGGCATGGGGAAGCCATGGCAGAGCCCCCGGCCTCGGAGTTTGTCAGCAGCATCCAGAACACCGCGGTGGTATGCAGAGAGAAGCCTGAGGTGGGAACCACTGACAACCTGCTCATCTTATCTGAGATGGGAGAAGAGTCTGTCAACAAAGCCACTCCCCTCAAAGGCTGCAAGATCTCCACACTGGGCAAGACCACGGTCACCATCTCCAATACCGCCGGTCTGAGCAGCTGCGAAGGGTACATCCCCATGAAAACCAACATCACAGTGTACCCCTGCATTGCCATGAGCCCCCGAAACGTACAAGAGCCTGAGTCCTCCACTGCCACCCCAAAGGCAGCTCCTAAAGCATCCCAGTCCCAGGAAAGCAAACAAGCCAACGCAAGGAGAGAGATGAAATTTGAGGATCCGTGGCTTAAGCGAGAAGAAGAGGTGAAAAAGGAGACCGCCTACTCTGGCGAGGAAGGGGTTAAGTATGAGCCTGTCTCTAGCACCTTGAAGATAGAAGGTAAGTCAGAACAGGAACTGGATGGCAGGCCCAACTCAGTCAACAACAGGCTGAGCAGCAGCAGCAGCCCAGATGCAGCTGCCTTTCAGGTGACTGACAGCATTAGGAGGGTTGTGGATGGCTGTGAGATGGCCCTGCCTGGTTTGGTGGCCCAAAGTCCCGTGCACTCCAACAGAAATCTAAAGTCAAGCAGCCTCCCAAGAGCATTTCAGAAAGCTGACAGGCATGAAGAGCTGGACAGCTTCTACCACTGCCTGGCAGAGAGCAATGGCTTCAGCGGAGCTCCAGGCACCCAGTCCTCGAAGACAACACTGGAGAGGAAAGTAGCTTCCCCCAAGCACTGTGTCCTGGCTCGACCCAAAGGGACACCGCCTTTGCCTCCCGTGCGCAAGTCTAGCTTGGACCAGAAAAACAGGGCCAGCCCTCAACACAGTGGCAGCGGCAGCGGCAGCAGCAGCAGCAGCCCCCTGAACCAGCCAGCTACCTTCTCTGCTTGCTTCCCGGATGAGTCCAACAGCAAGACTAAGGATGCCAGTAGCAGCAGTAAGCTCTTCAGTGCCAAGCTGGAGCAGCTGGCCAGCAGAACCAACTCTCTTGGCAGGACCACAGTCAGCCACTATGAATGCTTGTCGCTGGAGAGGGCGGAAAGCCTGTCGTCAGTGAGCTCCCGCATGCACGCTGCCAGCAAAGATAGTACCATGCCCCGCACTGGCAGGAGCCTGGGTCGCAGCACAGGGGCTTCCCCTCCCAGCTGTGGCATCACCCAGTCTGCAGGGGCCTCTCCTAAGGCCAGCCAGTCTAAGATCTCGGCGGTGAGCAAGCTCCTGCTGGCCAGTCCTAAATCCCGCAGCCTGTCCACCTCGACCACCAAAACCCTCAGCTTCTCCACCAAGTCCCTACCACAGTCTGTGGGCCAGAGCTCCAACCTGCCGCCCAGCGGAAAGCACATGTCCTGGTCCACCCAGTCGCTCAGCAGGAACCGGGGCTCTGGCCTGGCTTCCAAACTGCCCCTGCGAGCAGTCAACGGGCGCATTTCAGAGCTGCTGCAAGGCAGTGCAGGCCCAAGAGGTGCACAGCTGCGGGCAGAGGCGGAGGAGCGCGGTGGGGCTCCCACAGAGGACAAGCCCGCTGCCGCCCACCTGCTTCCCTCCCCCTACAGCAAGATCACCCCTCCGCGGAAGCCGCACCGCTGCAGCAGCGGACACGGGAGTGACAACAGCAGCGTCCTGAGTGGGGAGCTGCCACCTGCCATGGGGAAGACCGCTCTGTTCTACCACAGCGGCGGCAGCAGTGGCTATGAGAGTATGATGAGGGACAGCGAGGCCACAGGCAGCGCATCTTCCGCCCAGGACTCCATGAGCGAGAACAGCAGCTCCGTGGGAGGGAGGTGCAGGAGCCTCAAGACCCCAAAGAAACGGTCTAATTCAGGTGGGTACCGGGCATGGGCTAGGAGAACAGAGGGCATCAGGCTTCGGAGACCCCTCACCCCATCTGTTCTCAACCAGCCATGGGGTCGGTCTGCTAGAATCATGTGTTCCCTTTCCTCAGTGTCCTGCCACCTGCCACCTTGGCTGAGGATAAAAGTCTCAGAGTCTCTATTCTAAAGGTCTGGGTGCCGGGAATGCTAGCGGTGGTGTGGGTGGGGTTTTCAGGCAGCCAGCAGGTGCTTGCTTCCTCTGCTGTCTCTGACCTCTGCCTTCACATGTGCATCGTTTATATTCAAAGGCTGAGACTGATACTGCCCAGAGCCTTCTGAGGGATCAGCCAGACACCCTACCCTCTGACCTAGTAGTTACAGATGTCTGTATGTGGGGCTGGTGGCCTCCAAAACCCTGGAAACCTCCCCCAGGGACATGAGGCACTTCATCTCATTGAAAGTGGGACGATGGGAGAGCCTTCGTCCATCCCTGCCACAAACACACTGGTGACAGTCATAGACATGCATTAGCCATGGGTCCTGTAGTGCCTCTCCCCAAGTGTTAGGCAGTGTATGCCCATGCTCCATGCTGCCTACCCGCTTGTAGGGGCCTCTCTGCCATCTGCAGAAGTGAGCTATCAGCAGGCACACATGCCCAAGTCCTCAAGCCCGAGTTATTGATGTGTTCCTTGAAGTTTCAGGTGGACATGTGACAGTAAGTTATGTTGGGCAAAAAGGTGACCAAGGTCAGAGCCGGTGGCCCAGGTACCTTTCAGTAGGTGAGCTCAGAGGAAGAAAATGGGCAGAGACAGAGGCAAAGGTACCAAGAATAATTTAGATGCCCTGATAATTTTGCCTGAAACTTCGTTCTTCACTATATACTAAAGAAATCACCCCTGTATCCTAAGTGTAAGAAATTTTGATTTTTTTCCTTAATGAAATAAAATCAATTGTCCTCTGTACATTTCTCAACCTCTGTTGAGTGAGGGCAACAGAGTAGAATGTCCTTGAGGCCTGTCCTGCCTGTCCACTGTCCTACACGCACTACAAGGCTCTACAATTGAGAGCTTTCTGAATCCTTTGCCCTGCATGTCAGTGTCACCATCCTAGTGAGGATTAAGAGATGGGATGACGTGTAGAAGAGGGTCCTTTGTAGCAGCTGCTGCAGGAACTGTTCACAGGCTTTCACCATCTGCCATGGGGTTGCTTCTGCGTGTTTCCTGCCAGCTGTGACCCCCAAGCTACAATGGACCAGCCCACATAAGGGCCGAGACCAACACCCATCATAAGGCATCTGTCTTCCTTGGATCAAAGAATTCAATTTCCAGGGTCTAGCCTAAGCTTGCAGCTTCCCATCCCCACTTGCCACGGTACAGAGTGGCCCATCCATCTGTCCAGTCCATGGCAGATCACAGCACAAGGCTTGAGAGAGGACACTCCATTCTGGGCAGGCTCAGGCACCATCATGGCCACTGCCACTGTGGCATCTGCGTTTCCTAGCTGTGTGTTTCTGAGTCCGCTATGCTCAGACAGAACTCTTATTTCATCCCTGTCTCAGAACAGGCTTTGCAGAGGACACCCCATGTAAGACGAGGTAAAAGTAGCAAGCTGCTCAGTGCAACAAGGCAGATTCTGTTGCCTATCCCCAAGGCCTGGGGGTTGGGGCGGTTTCCTGAAATGTACTGGTATTAGTTACTGAAAATAACAAAATACTTTATGTACACCAGTCTTCATGGACAATAAGTATGCTGGCCTTCCTAGCACTTGATTGACAGGCGTTGTTATTACTACGTACTCCATGTTGGTCTTCAAAGCCTGGAGAACAGTTGTAGTGTTGGCTCTGATTTCACCTGCGCTTTCCTGGTGGAGTGTTTCTGTCTTATGATTTAGCGCATTGCCACCCAGCTACATTATCTGTCCCCTATATGAAACTTAAACACTGTTGAGGCTCCTTAATATATTGGTTTGGCTGTGGTACTAGAATGAAGCAGGGAAGCAAATGAATGAATGAGAAAAGAAAGCAGTGTGTAGAACACTCTCAGCTCAGAGAGAGACAGTGGGCTCCACACACGTCCTTGCTCAGGGCTAACTCCCGTCCTAACTGCTGCCCTTTGAGGGACTCCTCTTAGAAGGCCATTGAAGGAAAATGGCGTGACATAAAAATGCCAGGGAAGGTGCTAGAGATGGGATTTAATATGGAGCGTCCCGAGAGCCAGACCTCTGTGTGCAGCCACCGTAGATCGTGGGCTCTGTGATGGATACCGCAGGGAAGGCTCCCTCATTTCAGGTTAGGTGACCTTGTCTGTCTTATTTAGGGTCGTTATTAAGAGAAATGCTGGCTGTCAGGCATGATCAGCATAAATCACAAACAGCTTTTTAAGAGAATCCATAAGACCCCCTCAAAAGACATTCCTAACTAGATGGCCAGTCTTCCAGTCCTGGGAGATGTCTAGGATTTAGAATTACATTCTATCTGTGATCATTTTGCATTTGGAGAATTGTGATGATTTAGTTGTTTTCTTACTGAAAAAAAAAGGGGGGGATTATAATTGTGTTGCTGGGAAATACCCATGAGCCCTCTGATTCCTGTGGGATATGTATGTAATAGGAGAAGTCATCAAACACTGCTGTGTGTCACCACCATTCAGGCCCCCTTCCTATAGATACACACTGGTGAACAGCACAATCAACAGCACAGGAGCTTGGCCTTACAGCATAGTATAGTGAAAAGATAAAGCTTAGGGTCATAAGCTATTTGACTTTTAATTAGCCTTTCTGGGTCTCAATTTTCTTATGTAAAGGGGCTTGATAGATAACGGTCTTTCTGCTGGGCGCATTATTATTATGAAACTAAAAATAATAGTATGATATTCTTTCCATAAGAAAACCCTTTGTTAATGAACTCCATTTTTGGATGTGGCATTAGTCAGTTTTCTGCAACTATGAAATAATGCCTGCAGCGGTCGACTTAACGAGGAGGGATTATTTTAATTTAGCTCCTGGTTCAGTCATGGTCAGTTGACCTTGTTGCTTTGGGGCCAGGGGTGAGGTAGCACATCCCAGCAGGGGGTATGGACTGGAGCAATGAATATTGGGAGTGAAAAGAGAGAAAGAAGCTAGATTCCTATAATTCCATTCAAAGTCATGTCCCTGGCAACCCAAGGCCTCCAGCTGTATCTCACCTCCCAAAAGTTCCACCACTTCCCAACAGAGTCACTCTGCAGACCACCACACCTGTAAAACATTGATAAAACAGAAGCAGTTGTTGGACACTCATCAGGTATCCTCCGTACTCCCAGAGCTGGTGCTATGGGAAGAGAGGCAGCATCAGAGTTTATGACAACCATGAGAACCGTGAAGTATCCAGAGAGAGGGGTCATTACATACAGGACAATGAACAGAGGCATACTGCCTTGTGCTAAGCCTGGACCGCAGACCAGCAGAAGGGAGCTCTTGGCCACAGGCAAGATCCTGCAAATCAAAGCAACTGAGGATGGCTGTGGGGAAAGGCCTGGTCTTGAAGGATGCTGCTGCTTACCCTGGCAGGCTGAGTGGAGCGCTCGGGAGGCTGAGAAAATAAACCATGGGAGCCCAGGTTTGGATCAACAAGAGCATGACCCATCTGCAATATAAGCGGACTCATTCAAAGGGAGCATTCTTAATGAACATAGTGAGAGCCTAGAAAATGCAAACCCAGGTGCTGTTATTTCTTGAGCGTGTGGGAAATGTAATAACAACACACAGAAACATCCCATATATAGCTCTGTAGAACTGTAGTCAGCGATGGAGTCATTATAGACTCTCTAGAGGAACTTCTCCGAGTAGATTTTCATTGATTCTTCACAGTCCCTAGCCAGCCTTCTGTGGTGGCAACACATAACTGTGTAGCCTAGAGCTCTGAATTAGAGTGAAGATAACCTGGCCGGATAGGGAATAGTGTCCGTCCAGCCAGTAGGCAGCTAAGTCGCTAACAGGATGTAAATCGTCACTGTGCTAGCCAAGCCCCCACCCTTAATCCAGCCACCTCCCTCTGGACCACACTTCACTCCTTCGGGTCCTTTTTTACCTCATCCTCTGATCCCTTGCATTGCGCCCTAACCACCATAGGTTACCCATGGGCCTTCTCTCTCTTGCTTGCCTTCTCTTGGCTTGATGGGGAACTCTGAGAATTGTCAGGGACCTTGCTCTGAAGGTAGTTCATTCCCCTCTGCAGGGGGCCTGGCCTGCTGCCACCAGCATCTGGAAAACTTAGGGCAGAGGGAGGGGCTGCCTGAAGAGAAGCCACCCGACTGGAGGGGGTTGCGGGGAGGGGGGAGAGCAGGGGCTGGGGGAAGCACATCGGTTCTAAACTACACCCATACCTGGGCCAGCCTTGCCAAGAGCTTCTGCAAGGCTTGCTTGGTATCCAACACTGAAAGGTGCAGGGCACTGTTGGGTATGATTGATTGATTCCTTGATTGGCTGACAGTATGACCCTAATAAGCGGCTCGTGTAGATTTTTAGCACTTATTGTCCTATTGGTGACAAGTGTTTTAAATATTGAGTGTAGTCTAGTCTGCCGGGTTTTGTCTGTCTGTTGCTTGGTTAGTTGGGTTTTGTTTTTGTTTTTGTATCAAACATATATCTTCCCAGCTCTTAACGTTGAATAAATGAACTGAGCCGCAGGGGATAGCAGGTCTATTTCCCAGCACTGTGCAGGTATCTGTGATTAAGGACCCTCGCTGAACTGGAAGCATCCTAGATTGGCCCTGCTGCTCCTCTGGTTCCCAGGTGTGTGGTCTGATTTTGAGTTAATGAGATCAAGAAACACAGCGGCTGTTTCTTGGCACTGGGGGAAGGGAGCTGAAGGTTGCCAGAGTCCTTCTAAGAGACTCAACCTAGACACAGGTGAGAAAGGGTGATAGAGCCTAGTCAGCAAAGAGAAGGACTAAGGTAAAAGCACCTAGCCATAGAAGGGAAGGACCAGGGTCAGGGAACCTTCTTAAACATATGATCAAGAGAAGAAAGAAAAGTGGCTCACTCCCTAAGACACAGGAAGCTTTTTGGAGTAGGTCCCTAGAGGTGCCGGAGCAGGTGATGCTAGGGCCTCGAGTATAGGGTGAGAGTTACACAGCATATAAAGTGGGCCAGACTGTGCCAGGAGGGAACCGGGTGAGCCCTGGCAAGGTTCTGCCTCTCCATCCACAGCAGTATTTCTCAACCTTCCTAAAGATACAACCCTCTAGTTCCTTGTATTGTGGTGACCCCCCCCAACCATGAAAGTATTTTGGTTGCGACTTCATAACTATAAATCTGCTACTGTTATGAACTGTACTGTAAATGTCTGTGTTTTCCGATGATCTTAGATGACCCCTGTGGAAACATCAGTTTATCCCAAAGGGGTCATGACCCACAAGTTGAGAACCACTGATCTAGAGGATCGATCAGACCATTATAGCAGACTCTACAGTCACAGTCCTCAGTCATGCAGAAGACCTTGGCTCTGGATACATAGAGATGAGCAGGACTGTGACACTGACTTGTGTCACCATTTCTCACATGCCTGTGGCTCTTTCCTGTGTTTATACTTCATCCTGGCCATTCACTGCAACCCTAGGATCTGTACCCAAAGCTAGGACTGTTCTAGTTTGCTTTCTGTTGCTGTGATAAACACCATGACCAAAAAGTAAGTGGAGGAGGGAAGGGTTTATTTCAGCTTCCGCTTGCATGTCCATGTCACAGCTCTTGTTTGAGGAAAGTTGGGCAAGAATTCCAAGCAGGAGCCTGGAGTCAGGATCCATGGAGGAAAGCTGCTTAGTGACTCATGCTCAGACAGCTTTCTTACATAACCCAGGACTACCTGCCCAGGGAATGGTGCTGCCCACAGTGGGCTGGGCGTCCCACATCGGTCAACAATCAAAACAGTGCCTCAGAGACATGGCTACAGGCCAATTGGATCAGGGAAGCCTCTCAATTGGTTGTTTCAAGCTGACAAGAGAGAATGGGAGGGGGAGGGAGGGAAGGGGAGGAGGAAGGGAGGGAGGGAGGTGTACTGGTGAGTTGCTGCAGCAGGAATTTGGGGAGGGACAGAAGTGTACTCCCTAGAGAGGGAAATGAGGCTTCAACACCCAGAATGGCCACAGTCCCTGACACTAGCACATGCTATATAGCATCTTCTGACTCAGCAAGGCCTCTTCCCAATGTCAGAATCCTCAGCTGGACATCAGGACAACAGATGACACAGTAAGACTATTGCTGATGGTTCAGGCACTCCTCTCTGCAGCTTTTGGCACCTCAGTGCTGCAGCATTTAGTGAGAGTAGGTCTGGTGAAAGTTTCACGAGAGTCCTGGGGCTCAGGGGTTGGGGCACAACTCAGTAAAGTGCTCGCTTTTCAAGTGTGTGGGCCCGAGTAGCATCCCAAGAATCCAGCTTTTGAAATAACACAAAATGGATATGTGCTTGTAATCCCAGTGCTAGGAGAGTGAAGAGTAGATACTGGAGGCTTGCTGGCCAGTCAGCCCAGCCTACTCGGTGAATTCCAGGCCAGTGAGAGATCCTGCCTCAAAAAACACAGGGTGGGTGGTGCCTGATGAGTAACACAGAAGGTTGATCTCTGTCTTCTTGTGTATGCACAAGCATGTACACAAACCCATACTTACACACACACACACACACACACACACACACACACACACACACACACA
>OU015747.1:130245937-130270386 GCA_907169655.1 Acomys percivali
TGTGTGTGTGTGTGTGTGTGTGTGTGTGTGTGTGTGTGTGTGTGTGCAGGAGCCTGGAGAGGAGAATAGGAAGGGACTCTTCATTGAGCATGCAACATAAGCACATGTGCATGATTACACGCATAAAGATGAAGGCTGGACAAAATAAAGAGGCCTCAGTGTACAGAGAGTGTTTGTATACAGTGCACACTGTCACTCTATACCAAATGTTTCTCTGTGTGTCCTGAGAGGAAGGTGACGGGGTAGCATCCGCATCCCCAGCTCCCTAGCACAGGAACAGTCAGTGAGGAGGCAGACCTGTACCTCGGCCTCCTTTGTCCATGTGGAAGAATCCTGGTCCCTTGTCTCCGAGGTCAGAGACTGTGATTTATCCTTTCCTTGGTCAGTGTTGCTGACAAGAACAGTCTCTGGGCTGCAGAGATGGCTCAGCAGTTAAACGCGTGCATCACTCTTGTGGAGAACCTGGGTTTGGTCCCATGTCGTAGCTGGTACAAATAGTGTTCCAATAAATATGGACACGTGTCTCCTTATAGTATATTTCACTCCCTGTGGGCACGTACGTACAAGTGGGATGGCAGCTCCCCTTTTAGCTTTTAGACTGTTCCGTACTGTTTGTTCTCCATGCAAACAATATGTGAAGGCCCCTTTTACTTTACATCCTCGCCACAATTTTTCCTAGTAATAATCTAATAAATTTAACCTAATAAAATTTAAATCATTTCTTATTGGTAGTGTGCATGTGTGCATGTATACATCACAGTTCCCATGTGGAGGCCAGAGAATAACTTTGTGGAGTTGATTCTCTCTGGGAATTGATCTTCTGTCCCAAGCTTGCACAGATGGCAGCTTTACTCTCTGAGCTACCTCACCACCACCTTCCAGGAATCATACTGACTAGGGTAAGGTAATACCACCCACGTAATCTTGGTAAACTTTTCTCTGGTGTCTGATGAGCTAAGCATTTCCCTATATTTGTTGGACATTTAGAGTTTGTACTTCCCCCAGTGACCTAACTTCCTGCCACTAGGACCAACCTTCTAAACGTAGTTCTGTCAACCCCTGAAAGGGCTGCAAGCCAGCAACCAATTCATGGCTATTTATACATGGTCTTCAGCAGATACTTAACAACACCATTGGGAAAATCATTTGTTATTTAGTTTTTCTTAATCTTAAAACATAGAAAATATATATGTATAAAGACACATATACATTATGTGTCTGTATGTGTGTGTGTGTGTGTGTATGTAAGGATTACTGGGACTAAAGAGGTGGCTTATTTAGTAAAGTGTGTGTCACATAAATATGAGAACCTGAGTTCAATTCCCAGAACCCACATTAAGGGAAAAAAGGAAGGAAGGAAGGAGAGAGAGGGAGAGAGGGTCGGGGCTTATCATCTCAGAGCTGGGCTGCAGAGACAAGTGGATCACTGGGGCTTGTTGGGCAGCTTTAGTCTATTCAGCAAGCTCCATGACAACAAGAGAGCCTGTCTCACAAACCAAGGTGGATGATGCCTGAAGAATGAGTGACCTCTGGCTACCACACACCTGTCCACATGTGCATCTACAGCCATGCATGAACCCTGCCCCCTAACACGCATGCACACACACACACACACACACACACACACACACACACACACACACAGAGAGAGAGAGAGAGAGAGAGAGAGAGAGAGAGAGAGAGAGAGAGAGAGAGAGAGAGAGAGAGAATACTGAGACCTCAGGAAAACCGCCTATCATCTTCGTTCCTATCTCATTTCCTATGGGAACGAAATGAGATGCTTTGCGTACATGAGGCAGGGTTAGGCTTGTCTATACAGAAAAGCTACATAAATAATGGCGGAGCACTTTCCTGCCACGCTACTGCCATGTGTGAGGCCAGAGGCTCCCTTCCTAGGCTCCTTCCCCCAACCCCACCCCAACACAGAGGAGGATAACAGATAGCAGGGTGCAGCTTGCAGTCCTCCTCACAGCCTAGACGGCTTCTTGGATAGTTTATAGCATCCAGCATTTACAGCGGTCCTCCATGTACACCACCAAACACCTAGCCCTTGTTTCTCTAGCAAGGACACCTCTAATGTCATTGGAACACCCAGTCCAGCTGGGGTTGTGGTGGCAGCCTGACTGATGCCCTGTCTGCGTGCTCTTTGCAGCTAGGGGTGCTTGGAGGGTGGCGCTGTCTGGATGAAGCAAATGATGGGTGAAGAGACCAAAGGGGTGGCAGGAAACTGGAAGGTTCCAAACACGACTCCAAAGCTGATGGGGGATGCTTTCCATTATGACCGCAGCTAATGAGGGATGTTCATTGTGACCCTGCGCTATCCCTTATGTTCAAATTCCCCAGTATCGATGTGGCTTCTCCTTGCCTTAGGTTCCCAGAGACGGAGGCTCATTCCAGCATTGTCCCTTGATACCCCCTCACCTGTGAGAAAAACCACCAGCAGCACAGGGGTCCGCTGGGTGGACGGACCCCTGAGGAGCACCCAGAGGGGCCTTGGGGAGCCATTTGAGATTAAAGTCTATGAAATTGATGACGTGGAGCGCCTGCAGCGACGACGAGGAGGCACCAGCAAGGTGAGGCTGCTTGCTCCCCAAGGCTCTGTCACAGTTCCCCACAGATCCTGCCCTAAGGAATAGGAATTCATGAGGGCCTTCCTAGGTTTCTGGTATGGGCAGTGGGTGGTGACAGGGCTCTGGTCTCAGCCATAGACTTTGGTAGGTACTGTAGGCTCCTTTTCTGGAACACGTTAAAAGCTAGTGAGTTGGAGCCTGATGGGCTGAGGGCCTTTACTGGCTCCTTGTTCTGACGTTTCGCACACTAGTGCAGAGCAACATTTTGGGGGCGACCATGACCCTTCTAGGTTAGGACAACCTGCAGTAGTCTCCCTACCATTGAGTGTCTATTGAGGTACCCGGGATCCCTAGTCTGTTTCTGGGAAGTTGGGCTCCTGTCTCAGCCCCTCTCACAGGCTTTCTCTCTGGAGGAGGCTGCAGGGGTGAGTCAGAACAGAAGCCCCCCCCCCCCGTGCTCTTCCTCCTCCCTACGGCCCATCTCTTCCTCTGTGCGCAGGAGGTCATGTGCTTCAATGCCAAGCTGAAAATCCTGGAGCATCGGCAGCAGAGAATTGCCGAGGTGCGAGCCAAGTACGAGTGGCTGATGAAGGAGCTGGAAGCGACCAAGCAGCACCTGATGCTGGACCCCAACAAGTGGCTTCGTGAATGTAAGAGCCATTGGCATATGTCCGTCCTTGCTGTCACTGAGGTCTCCAGTTAACGCAGTCTAGGAGCCTCACCCAGGACGACAGCCACACAGACTGTCTGCATTTGAGGCGTGGGGCCCGCGGGATGGAGATGTCTTACAGAGCAGCAAGACTATCAGGACAGGATGACAAAGGGGTAGTGAGAGTTCCTGTGCAAGATGCTTTGCCTTGAGGGTCCTCAGTTCAAAGCACCGGGAAGGGAAGTTGATCTCTCCTATACTTGGCAGAAGATCACTGACAGGAAGGCTCATAAGCCACAGACTTACAAGGTTGATGTAGCCAAAAATGGACCAGAACTGTACATCTCTTAATAGGCTAGAATGTGCCACCCACAAATTGCTCCTGGGGACCCCAGAAGTCCAAAGACCAGCTCCAGAGTCATCTCCATTAAATCAAGAATCCAGGTGACAGCAACCTCCTGATAAGCTATTCACAATGGTGCTGGTCTTTTTGAGAGATTTGATTGTCTCTAATTTATTTGTTCCTAACCATTCCATATACTGCAGGGTAAGACTTAGCTCTGCACCAGCTGGTACACCGAAGTGGGGCCGATCCCACATCAGCAGCATTCCCAACACTCTCCCCCGTGCCCGGCTCTTCCCCTGAACCCCACTCTCAGCTACCTGCATACCCCTTGTGACATTCTCCTCCTGCATTGTCACCCCTCCTGGTGCTCCCCGCTGGCGAGGAATCTCACAGGTGGAGCTTAGAGGCTTAGATATGTGTCCCAAAGAGCTGGATTAAGAAGAGGGTGAGTTAAAGGTGCACTCGGGAGGCAGACAGATCTCTGTGAGTTCGAGGCCAGCCTGGTCTACAAAGCAAGTCCAGGACAGCCGAGGCTACACAGAAAACCTGTCTTGAAAAAAACAAAGCAAAACATTAAAAAAAAAAAAAAAACCTAAACAACAAAAAGAACAGAATGGAAGTGATACCCATAGAGAAGGCCCAGGGTACCAGCTCCTGACTGTGCCTACCAAGAGTAATAACCTGCCTTCGCACTGCCTTTTGTAGCTCAGAGGGCAGAGAATCCTCCTATTTTTGAGGTTGCATCTATGGCTCTGCTCAAGGTCCCACAGACCTGATTTCAATACTGGCTTTTGCCAAATGCTGACTCTGTGGCTTTGGGTGAGGTGTTCGACTTTCTGGGTCTTGGTTCCCTTAACTGTAAAAGAGGAGAATGGTCCTGTCTGTCCCACAGGGCGGTTCTAGGCTTGGGTGAGTGCTTATGCTGCACGTCCCAGAGGAGGAATTTGGCGTCTTGATAACAGAGGCAGTTATCCCAGCGTTCAGGCAACTAGATACCCTGGTAGGCAGATGCTTCCTCGGTGCCTGCTTGTGTGGTGTGGTTAGTTCCTTGGGTGGAAATTTGGACAGAGACACAAACTCTCCCACCAAAAGTGTCCTCATCCCAGGTGGAATGAGACCAGCCCAGGAATGAGGGCATGAGCTAAACTCTGCCTGAGACATAAATGGTTTGACGCCTCTTTCTCCTCCTCTGCTCTCACCTGCTTCTTTCATGGACCCCTGGATCCTCCCTGAGCACAGGGGTATCCCTTAGGCAGCACCCTCGTTTTCACTATCTACTTTTATTGTTCAGAAGCAGCTTATGCCCAAGGCGGGCTTGAAAATGACCTTCATTTTCCAAACTCAATTTTTTTTTCCTGGGATGTGAATGAGCCCATCCCTACACATGGGCCTCAGATGCTTGGAGAGGGCGATCTCTCTCTTCCTGCCTTGGTACATGTCAAGAGTCAGTAATTTTTTTTTTTTTTTTTGGATGCTGATTAAAACAACGAATAGAGGGTTTCATGAAAGGGGGAAGTACAGATTTAAAAAGTAAATTTAAAACAGGAATGGCAAAGAAAAAAAAATCAAGGAGGCTGCATGCACACTCTCCCTGATGGGAGGCAGGCGGTGCCATAATGGTGGTGTGCTGGGGTCCACCTCCTTCTGCCTCTTTACAGTGGGGCCTGTGATGGCACCTGCTGTGCTTGTGGTAGGATGAGGCCCTGATTTCAGTACGCTGGGATGAGATGCGGAGGCCCTGAGTTTGTTTCTAGCTGCAGTCCTCATTAGTGATATAACCTCGGACAAGGACCCTCCCTGACTAGATCCATAGCTAAAAGAACTCCATTCCAGTACAGACCCTCAAGTTTCTGTCATGGGTGTGGTTTTGCACATTCATCGCATTTGTGTTGTGTTATTCACATCAGCAACTTCAGATGGATAGGAGAAGGGGGAAGGGATCCCTCCATTTCCTCCTCTTGTGTTGACGTTAAGAAAACAGTGCCAGGAGGTAGTGCTGTCCAGCTGGGAATCCTGCTAGGCCACCCACACCCCGTTAGTTGCTGTCCATGCAGCACTCCCCACATGGACCTTTTGTAGCACCCCTAGAACTGGGGCCAGGCTGTCTATCACTATGGTAAGCCATCATGGGGCAAAGGGACCCCAGATACCTGCCCCTCACGAAGGGAACACATGTGTATGAGTCTTTGGTGCTATTATAGGCCTGAACCCAATGTAAGGCACCATGGCCACATGACTCAACTTGTCTTCTGAGCTTAAGGGGTATCTTAATTATTAGTACATGTGTTTTAGACATCATATATATGCCCGGTGACTGGTGACTGAAACTGGTGAAACTGGCTCAGGTGATGGTTCATGCTGACCACCTCAGCTCTCTCAGGAGGACTGGGGTATTAAGGCCAACATCAGCTACCCTGAGAGTCAGAGGCCAGCCTGGGACACAGAAGACCCTGCCTAAGAAACAAAAACAAGCCAACAAACAAAAACAGGCAGTGTGGGGCAGGGGGGCAGCAACATATAGCCCAGGAATGAGAACTTGCTTTCTCTAGGGAGGTGGGTGATATGCCTGTCACTCAGGCGACATCACTCTTCAAAGGGGGACCCTTGTTGTCACAACACAGTTGCCTTGGCTTACAGAGTGGTGGAGTGGGGAACCTCACAAATCTGTGTTGGAGGCAGCTCAGGTAGGCATGGGAAGGTTCTAGACTACCTCCCTATTCCTTAAGACCTGTCTCTGAATGTCAAGGAGCTAGAAGCCATGATGGGTTTTCCTTTCCCAGCAGATGCTGAGGACCAGGCAGGAGGGGGATGTTCATGTTGCACAACTGAGGCCACCTTAGCCCAGAGGAGGTGGGGGAGCTGGCCTTTCCTATGGTAGCTCTTCCAGCTCCAAGAGCTCTTTTCTCTTTCAGTCGACTTGGAACAGGTCCTGCAGCTGGATTCCCTGGAGTACCTGGAGGCACTGGAGGGTGTGACAGAGCGCCTGGAGAGCCGTGTCAACTTCTGCAAGGCCCATCTCATGATGATCACTTGCTTTGACATCACCTCAAGGCGCCGATAAGGACCGATGGGCTCTGAGCCATCAGTCCCTCGCTCCCCCAGGACTTCAGCAGGACACCGCCCTCCCAGGCCCTCTGTGCTGGCAACACTCAAGACACTAGGATGAGGATGAAGGTTGGTGGCAAGTCTGGAGTGAGCGTGGAGCGAAAGGCGATGATTCCTTTGTTTTCTGTAGGGAGGAAAGGTACAGACAACACGTGGAAGAGGAAATGAGTGATGGGAATCCCCATGGGACTGAGGAAGCACTTTGAGGAACCTTGAAGAACTGTACATAAAGACCATTAGCAAAGAAACTCTTACCTTACGGTTGTGAGGAAGGGGAGGGTGACGTGGGATTACCATTGAAAGCGGAACACCACCGAGATGACCCAGAATGATGGATTAAGTGCCTTGCAAATCTTTACGATTACCCAAACATTTGTGTTCGTACTTTCTTGTGTCCAGATGGTGCTAGTCAAGAAGATATCGACAAAACAGAAAACTCAACCCAGTTTTTGAAAATGTATTTACGGCTTGTTTTCTCTTGGTATTTTCTCTTGTTTCTGATTCGCTGTGTGTTATTGTTTGTAGTGATGTCTCCTAACCGGTATTGCAGCTGAATAAATGTTAACTGTCTTTCATGGCTATTCTGGTAAGGCCACTCAGGACGTGGAAACTGTGTTGGCGTGAGCCAGTGTGTTTCCCAGGGCCGTTTGGAAGGGCAGGTGACAAGGGAGTTGCCACTTTCCATAAGTGGCAGGTCAGCTGGGGTCCACCTGCAGGGTCGAGCATGGAATGGGTGCACATGAGCTTTAGGGATAAGAAGTGTCTTTAAAGGGAAGGGGTCTGTGTGACCTGGGCCCCTGTTTCTGTTTGTTTTATGCATTTGTGGCTTTTGAAACAAGCTCATGTTTCTTCGTAGGTCAGTTTCTTTCTGGATGGAAAGTTTGGACAATTCCAGATGAGTCCTGTTTCTCTGTTTTTGTGTTCAGTGGTGTTACTGACGCAGAGTGAGGCTGTCTGTGTTGAGGCTCTTGGGGTCATGCAGGTGATGCTCAGCATGTATTTAGAAAAAGGATGCTTGGGGCTGTGGAGCTTTTTGCCAGCCAGAGTCCTTTTTAGTAGCAAGAGGCCAGCTCGCCCCTGTCCTAAAGCTTCTGTGGCTTGTCCATGCAGCCTTGGCACCCTGAGGCAGAGAGAGGAACCCACCCCTATATTGCAGAACCCTGGATACACGTGGCAGAGTTGAATGAATGTAGAGACCTAGATCTCCGCCCCACCCCCACCCCCAGGCAGCCAAACAACAACAAAAACAAAAACTGAGGACTTCATTCTCAAATGACTCCCCTCCCTTCAGGGTTGTTGGACCATGTTAGGTGTATAGGGTTGGCTATGGAATGGCCAGGCATTGCTTATAGGCTGCTGGAACAACTGAGCATCCTGCAAGGACCAGGAATTCTCCTCCTTCTCAGAGCCTCTGCAGCCTACCCGCACATACACATGCTCCGGGTGTTAGGAGGAGGACGGACGGCATCCTCACCCTTCCTGTAGCACATCTGGGCCAGCCCTGTTAACAAACTCCTCGACCCCAGACGCTCCCCAAGGAGAAAGAACTTTGTATTTCTGGATCAGCCCTCTCGTTGGACACATGTACCCAGCACAGCATGGTGTGGTATGTGGTAGGCAAAACTTACCACACAGGAGCTAATGTCATGTGAGTGCCATGTTATCCGACCCTTGATGCAGAACAGGGCACAGATGACACCACCACCTTGACGGTTTTAGAGGTTAGCTCTGTTGGTCAAAAGCTGGCCCCATGAGGGAGGCGGCGGGGAACCAGCTGTCCTACTTTGCACATTCCTAAGAGTGGACTCTTATGCAAAGGGGTCCCAAGCTGCTGGTTGAATGGCCTACGCCCTGGAATAGCCCATCCTCCCTCCTTTCTGTGCATCCTGCAGCTTTAAAAACTACGTCCCCTGGGGAAGCAGGCCCTTTCCAGACCTCCTATAGCTCCTCCCCAGTGGCATTCTGCAGGAGTCCTGGGCTCAGGGCCCACCTCAGCCTCATGACACATGTGTGCACGGGCCTGCTTAACAGCACTGTTCTTGGAAGCTTCTGGGCCCATAGCGATGCCAATACTTTGAACATCTGTTTTGGTTGCTGGTTTGAAATATACTTCTATATTTTGTGTTTTCATGAAAGGCTTTGATTTGGTTTTTTTTGTTTTGTTTTGTTTTTTTAAGAGCCTGCCTGGGTTTCTTTTCCCTGCTCAAGAGCAAATTCATTTGACTAGTAATCCATGAGCTTGGCTTTGGGCCCTGCTGCCTTTTCCCTTTAGCCCTGAGGTCACCAAGCTCCAGTGAATACTTGAGCAGGCCACTAGCGGTGCCTTTGCTGGAGGGAGACCACGCTGACACATCTGTGGTGAGCAGACCCTTAGCCAAGCAGGTTCTCCTGGGAGAGTGGCCCTCAGTTGCCCCCGACCCAGACCCCATCTATCTGCATACATTCCTAGCAACTGTACGCTCCAGCACCAGTGGCTTGGCCATATTATCAGCGTTACTTTACCAAGCCAGGTTACTTCCCAAGACACCACATCCACATGGCAGAGCATCCCACAGGATCCAACAGCTGTGGTGCAGCGAGGCGTGTGTGTGTGTGAAATAGTGCACACCTCTTGTCTATTCTAATCTCCTGACGCTCTCCAGAGAAAGCTGTAAACACCTTAGCCTACCGCATTGCATTATCTTAGCTGATAAGCTTTGTGGAGAATTCCTGCATCCCATGATGCACCTGTTCCTTTCCCTGCTTTTGAGCTGCCTATGGGAGGACAATTAGGTACAAACAAGTAGCCTTAGCATCTGAAGACAGTGCCAGAATGAGGTGGTACCAGGCCTGGCTTGGAGGCACAAATAAAATAAAATAAAATTAAATTAAATTAAAAAGGCGGGGTGGGGGTATGGGCGGGTGTAAAGGGAATGTCAAAGAACTCAGTTCTAATTCATTGTCTGTCCACAGAAGGCCCAAAAGTGTCCCTCTGAATTTAATATTTAGGTGTGCATGCCTTACGTGCATTCTGCTCACTCTCCCACGACTTTAGCCCTCCTTCACAGAAGTTAGTCTGAAGCATTTGCAGCCAAGTAAAACTAAGCTGTGTGACAGGAGCATTGTTCTCCTGGGAGGAGGCCCCTGGTTCGTCCCACCTGGGGGCAGGTAGCTGTGCCGCTCTCCTAGGGAGCCTGCTTTTGCTTTATCTTGGCTTTCAATACCCACCTAAGAGTGGAACTTCTCCCTGCCTGAACCCTCCTGGACACCCCAGGAAACTGTCTCCCACTTTCATCTCAGGAGAGCTGAAACAGACACACACCTCTCTCTCTTGGCTTCCATCTCCGATTGCTGTTCTGAACTCGGGGAATATAAGTTACAATTGCCCCTCGAGACACAGCAGTGCCCCAAGCCATGGTCCCCAAGCGGGAAAGGGCTCCTGACCTAGAGTAAGAAACACCATTATAGGCTCAGAAAAGGGGGCAAAGGGGGTGGGCAGCATCAGGCAGGAGCCAGGCCCTATTTGTCATGAGTCAGCCTTAAGCCTGGTCTAACATCCAGGGAGGAGCTCTTAGGCTGTGTGGGGGAGGTTTAAAAGGACCTGACACCCAGATTGGACTTGCTGCAAGGGTTTCCATACAAACTCTTAGCAAGAAAAGCACCTGCCATGTGCTCTCACGTCCTTGGGGAACAGCCACCTTCTCTGGCCTGCGGATTGCATGCTCCTTATTAATTTGGGTTCCTCCATGTGCCTGCCTCACAGGCTTGCATTCCAAACCTGCCGTCTGCCCTTGACCCCCCTTAGCAAAGGTGCGGTTGGCAAGGGGCCACAGTTGGCTCATTGCGAACAAGGCCTTTGCCGATCTGTAACCGAGCCCAAAGTGAAGTGAACATTCTTCGGGTTTCCTTATTCCACCAAGAATTGTAGTCTGTAAAAGAAATTACTAAAAGCAAGTTCCTTCCAAAATTGAAAACAGATTTCCCAAATGTTGTTCTTTCCTTGGGACATATGCAAAAACATTTCCTCCCTTTTAGGGTAGTTTACCTTTAAAACCCAAAGCCAGGGCCCATTGGAAACAGGTTGAGCATCCTGCGTTCTGTGAGTCGATGCTGACTAAGCCATCATTGTCCTGAGGTCTCCCTGGCACAGTCCAGCAGCATGGCCTAGATTTCCACATTACAAGGGGAGTGCTCAGTGCTAACACATGTGCGACAGAGAGAGCGGTCCACACAGCCGCTCTTCTCCACGCCAAGTTAAACAGCTGAGGGCAAGTTTCACAGACACGGCTGGTAAATTGTTCTAATTCTTTTTTAAGTGATAGAAACACAATGTTCTTTTGCATTAGATAGAGTGCTGCTCTCCTGGATATCATCTGTAAGTGTTTTACAACATTACAAAGCTGTTTGTGGCAACGAATAAATTGCATCCTTTAGCCATCTTCCTGATGTGTCATATAGAACATATTTCTAAATGACAAACTCTGAATTATTTCCATAAGAATAAAAGCAGGATTCTAACCCAGGAAACTCTCTTAAACCCAATATATCTTCTCCAAAAAATTTTTTTTTTGAAAATTCCTAAGAATTAATCTACCCATCCCTAAACAAACAGATTCTACTTTAGGGTGATCCTATGCAAAATCTGAGGTGATGTCACAGTATTGGACACAGTGTGGCACTGTGGGTAGGGTCACCCCTAATATTCTCCCCAGCAATTCCTGGTGTCACATGTGTGAAAGTCAACATTCCAATGCCACAGTCATACATCTGTTTTATGTACACTTAGAGTGACCTTCCCTCAAGGAGTCTCCTGTCTCTGTTCCCCACACTGCCAGCCTCTTATACTGCCAACCTTGATTTACAGAGACATTGTCATTGATTTGTAACCTCAGAACATGGTCCTGTAGCACCACTTGTGTTTCTGGATCTATTTATGCATCGTGGTCAGGAACGCCCTCCACGTGTTCTTAGTTGAAGTGGATGCTTGCTCAGTCTGTGTTTGTCGTTTTGCTTGTTTTCCTTACTCCAGCAAAGTCTTTTAGCAGAGACATGGGCCAGGGGAGGGAGGATGGATATGGACAGGGGCGGGATTCCCGTCCTCACAGTGCAGAGCTTTGCTCTGAATCGCAGCTGTCTCTCTAGTAGGCAGCCAAAGGGACTGAGACAAAGTTCTTCCTTCCGAGTTATCAGGGTGATGAATTTGGAAATCAGGTTCTGTGGGCCTCAGTAACAGAGGAGCCAGACTCCTCCAATGGGTCTCCACCCAGTCCCTAAGGCAAGTGCAGACAGTATTAAGTTCTGCTCATCCCCAAGACCCCCAAGAGATCCTCCCCATGGATAGATGTTGTAGCTCTCTGTTATAAAGAAACCAAAGCACTTTAGTGAGTCTTACAGCCCATAGTACTGATGGCATGTGTCCCCTGAGAGGCAGAGAGGGGTTTGGGCCAGTAGTCTCATTTGAGAAGCAGCTAGAACTAGGAGGAAAATCCCAGAGCTAGAAGGCAGGGAGCTGGGGCCACATCACTAGCTCTGAACCTTGTGTGGCCCTGTTGCGTTTAGCTGGGCCTCCCTGTAGATCCTTGGGGCGGGGGGGGGGGTCAGGTCATAAAAGCTGCCCTCCTGGGGTAGAAGAAAAGGAAAAAAATGGTGTAACTGGTGGGACATGCTTTGAAGAAATTAGAAGCTCTCTCCAGAGAAGGGGAGAACCATAGATAGATGAAGAAGAAATTTACACTGATAGTCACTGACTGGTGAGGCTCACAGCAGAACTGGGACATGTGCCCAGCCACCTAGAGTGTCCCTACTAGGCCACCTCGTACCCAGGGTGTGTATATGAACACACGCTGCTCTTCCGAGCCAGTGTGTGTACATATGTGAGTGTGTCTGTACAGGGGGTGTGCAACATAGATGAAGAACATAGGACAGAAACCCCGAGTCCTAATTCTAACTGTGGCCTGGGACGCATGACCACGGCTTCTGGGAGTCGGACTTTCTAAGCTGTAAAATGAGGACATTGGCGGTACATGATCTTTGTGGTTCGCCCAGCTTTGGCTGTGAGAGTCCACACCAAGTGATGTATGTGTGTATATATAGATATGCTTATCTGTAGACACGGGCCCATTGGGAAACTGGAGACAAGGCCTGCCCAAGTGCATCGGTTGTATCAGAATCGGCGACTTCACAAGTCCACAAGCCTTCATTTTCAAGATGGTGGCATTTGGCTATCTTTGTTTCAAATTCACTGTTTCACTGGGTAAAGGATTGGTGCTGTTTTTAAAAACTAAGTTCTTAGCTCACACGTGTTTGCCGTTGCTTTTTAAAACACGAGTCATTTGTTCAATAGTCAAACTTTTAACTCTTCTGCCTTGGGCAGGTCCCCAACAGCCTGTTTCGCAGGCTGGGCTTTGTGTATGGGCTTTTACATAACTATATACAAGTTAGCTGTTGGCTTGATCATGGTAAATATGAACAGATTGCCTGGAGAACAGTCCAGAAAAGAACTGAATTCTATAGCTCTCATCAACTGGTGACATGAAACCATTAAGCTGTGTGCGATTTCCTGGTGTGACAATGTTGTTCGCTGGCTACGGTCTCTGACTTTGTGGCACATGAGGTATAAAATGTTGTAAAAAAAAAAATCTGGTGTTTAAAAGAATCAAACTATGGTGGCATTAAATGTTCACTTTTATTCTACTCAGAGTCCTGCTTCCTTTTCTACCCAGGAGGTCATTTTGTGCACAAGGGGAGTACAATTCATGGACCGGGTGCTAAAGTCATACCTTAGCCTGGAGGACCCTAGGCCCAACGGGTCCTCTGGGATTCACCTGTCTAGTCCCTCTGTGGATTCATCCTCCAGCAAGTCAGAGACTCAGGCAGAGATGGATGGAGGTAAGAGCTAAGTAACAGAATCCTAAGAATGGTCCTCTGTCCCGGAGAGTCAACTAGCATCTTCTACCTCCAGTCAGTAAGTCCGGTGTCACACAAAATCAGCATGTTTGCGGTGGCTGTGTGTGACTTGAGCCTGGACACATGGGTTTGTCATTACACTGGTGCTCGTCTCAACTTTTGACTGAGCACATCCCGGAAGAAGGAGCGAAAAACATCTAAAATGTACAAATATTTCCCAGGGCAGCCCCTATCCCCCAAAACTGGCTCTTTCCCTCCAATGTAGACAACAGTGGGCACCTCCAGGCATCAGGCGCACCTGTGCCTAGGGGACACTGTGCCAAGTGGCCAACCAAACAAACACATGCTCCTGTCCAGGACTGCTCTGCATCCTGTCCCTGCTCTGACAGCCTTGCCTGGCTTGTGGGCCTTTAAGATCCTAGACAGGACCTTCCTGGACTCCCAATGGGTTACCAAGGAAGAAGCCATAAGTTGAAAGAGAAATCAGGGTTCTTAGCGGTAGCACCTGCTGTGGGAGCTCAAGGAGAGACGCTGTGTACTGATCACTCCTTCAGGAGAACAGAGAAGACAGGCATTGGAGGGGACTGTCCAGTCCTTTTGTTCCTCCATCAAGATTCCCATCTCTCAGTTCTCCGGGGGTCAGGCGCGGTCTCAGTTCACACATCTGTGCTCACTGAGGGGGATTGGTAAGGAGCATGGGTGTGGTCATCAGAAGCAGCTTGTCTTTTGTACTGTCCCGTGGATAGACTGCTATCCACATTACTCTGTGTGTGTGTGTGTGTGTGCGTGTGTGTCTGTGGTGCATATGTGTGTGATTTAAGTGTGGATGCCAGAGGTCAACCACAGATGGTGTTGTTTGGTCACTGTCTCCACCTCATTTTTTGAGGCAGGTTTTCTTACTGGCCTGGAACTTGCTGAATACACCAGGCCATCCTGCCTCCCATCTCCACCTCTCCAGTGCTGGCATTCTAAGCACACACCACCACACCTGGCTTTTCAAAAACGCGGCTTGCCCTGAGGAAAGTGCCTTGTATCCCCGATCTCTCTAAAGCAGTAAACTTTAAACCCCTACCCAGATCTAGCCAATGGTCAGAACAGTCTCCACACTTGAGTGGAGAGTGGGATATGACTTTCTCACGTACTCTGGTGCCTCACATTTGACTATGTCCCCTGGAGGGGGAGACCTGGTGGCACTCAGAGGAATGACAGCAGGTCACTGAGAAGAGACTTGATACCCTATGAGCATATACAGGGGGAGGTAATCCCTCTCAGGAACAGTCATAGAGGAGGGGAATAAGGGGAAAGTGGGAGGGAGGGAAGAATGGGAGGATACAAGGGATGGGATAACCATTGAGATGTAACAAGAATAAATTAATTTTAAAAAAATGGCTTGCTTCTGGGGAATCAAACTCAGGTCCTTGTGCCTTTGTGGCCAGCACTGTACCGATTGGCCATCTTCCAAGACTCCTTTCATTTGTTTCATATGTGTGACCACATAGCTCTCAGAAGCAACCTAAGAGAAGGAACATTTATTTTAGCTCATGGCTTCATGGCATATAGTCCATCCTGGAGGACATACCAGGTAGGGTGGTTCATCCACAGTGGTTCTGAGGCAGCTGCTCCCCCTACCAGGAAACAGAAAGAAAGCCAGGCTACAGCCCTCTAGGCCAGTCAATGACCTCATGTTCTGAGGTTCTATGACCTCCTCACATCATGGCAGCAGCTGAGGACCAAGTATTCAAACACAGGAGCCTGTCGGGGATGTGTCTTACTTCCAAGCCATGTTGTCATTCTTTTCTATTTCTTCATCTCAAGGAGGACACTAGTCAACCTGTCCATTGCTAGTCTGTCCACCACAGTCCTGTAATGCCCATGGGAAGCTGCCCTTGGGACTAAGAAAGTCATGAAAAGCCATTCCTTCATCCTGAGTTATGGGCCGGGCTATTCCTATTCCCAGAGAGCCTTCGTGTTTTATATAGCAGCTGTCACAGTGTCCGAGGGTTCTACCTGCTCCACTAGCTGGAAGCATTTCTACAAAATCTTTATAAATACGTACAACACATGTTTGTTGCTCATGAGAATGGCCATAAAGACTTGACCTGGACGTTGTGGTGGCTGCTGGCATTCTGGATGTTTCCTAACATCCAGAACCAATCCTGTAGCTCACAGGGCACTCAGCCAACACCAGCTGAATGAGTGAGCCAATCAACCATCTTGGGGAGGTGAAGCTGTGGGAGAGGCTGGAGGGGCGGTGAAGCCGTGGGAGAGGCTGGAGGGGAGGCTGAAGGGGAGGCACAGAAACTCCAGACCCCTTAAGGAAGGGCCCAAGGACTGACTTTGGAAACCCCTAGCTAAGAACAAAGCCCAAAGTTCACGGAGGACAGGCAGCAGTACCCAATGCCCTTTGCCAAGGACAGACCTAAGCCTGTGGCCTATTAATACACACAGCCCTGGCTTCTGAATTCCCAAGATGGACTACTCTCCACGAGGTGAAAGCGCAGGGCGTTTCTGAGTCCTGTGGCACATCTATACAAACAAGCATTGAACAACCCTTTTGGAACCCATTTACCCCTTCTGTCCGCTGAAATAAAATAAATCCTGGGCTTCAAGAGCTCTGCCTGGCTACACCCAGTTACCCATGACCAAAGGGAGAATGCATAACAGCAGCAGCAGCAAAGGCCTGTGCACACACTCTTTGCTCCAGAGTGGGCCTAGGGCCCAGGGCCTCAGGTGGGAAGTATTTTCTAGAGCACAAGGAAGGAGAAGGAGGCAAATTGAGCATGGTCCACCTGCCTGGGGGAGGTGATTGACAGGTCACCATGCTGCCAACCAGGGGGGGGGGGGGGGGTAGCTGCTGTGCAGGGCACATCTGCCTGCAGGGTCCACAGCACAGTGGCTGCTTTAGTTTTCATCACTAAAATTATTGAAACTGCCCTTTTTCTTTCTTTCATGATGGGGCCCAGGGGCTGGGTTTGCCTTCTAAGTTTTTAAGGTTTTGTTTTGTTGTTTTGTTTGAGACCAAGTCCAGGCTGCCCTGGAACTTGCTATGTAGCTCATGCTGGAAGTGAACTCATAACCAGTCCTTCCTTGGCCTCCCAAGAGCTGAGGTTACAAGCGTGCTGCCATTAAGTACCTTTATTTTTTAAGTGGAATTGTAAAGCTGGAACTAGAAAAGAAAAATCATCTTTTATCTCAGACCAATGAGAAGCACTGTTAGTATTGTCATTAGTTTGTGCTCCGTGTGTGTGTCTCTCTCTCTTGCTTGCTCTATATCTCCATCGCTCTGTGTATTTCTGTGACTCCTCATTCTGTCTCTCCCTCTATCTGTCTGTCTCTGTCTGTCTGTCTGTCTGTCTCTGTCTGTCTGTCTCTTAAATATAACCCATGTGCAGGAACAGCACTGCTCATCCCCTAACAACAGGACTGGGCCAGCTGCAGCTGCAGAAGGAATCATAACGTGGACTGGGTCCCATCAATGAACCCTGTTCCCAGTCATGGACCGTGAGCTGGTGCTCCCCTTCCACGGTTATCAGTGACACTGTCACAAACACACTGAGCATAAATCTCTTCTTTTGCTTTTCTGACACATCCCTGAGGATAAATTCCTAGCTGCGAACTCGCTGTAACAAGAAGAATAAAACATTACAAGGCATTTTACACACATCTAGTGGCCACGCTTTCAATTGTCCACTTAAATGATGAATAGAAGATTCCCTGGTGGCCCCCAAAGAAAGCTTGTTCATCTTCCTTACACCTGTTTCGTGGATTGAATTACCTGTTGATTCCACAAATGTACAAAAAGGGGAATCCACATGGACAGCATGCCCTAGAAGATGCACCATGTTCTTGGCCTGTGCGTCTACATATTTTAACACAGGGCATACACATCAGTCTCTGAACTTGGCTGCTGGGGGCTGGAGATGCTGTGTGTGCCTTAGCACAGAGCTGCACACAAACTGAGTAATGACACAGGGGGTTTGGGCAAAGCTGTCAAAGGAAAGAGAATTTTATGTACGAAAGAAGCCTGTGTGCCCTGGAAATGCTGCCCCTGAAATTTTAACTCCTGTCTCTTCTCTACCCTCTCTGTGGACTCTGGGCTGAGGAGTCCTGAAGCAAGGTGTTGGCTTGAGACCCAGAGCTAGCTGCAGACTCTGAGGGTGTCTAAGCGTGTCTGGGTTCTTATGTGTCAGAGGCCCTAGGCCTGGTCTGTCTTGCCTGGGTTCTCCTGGGCATTTTCAGCAGCTGAAGGCAAGTAGTGTGCAGGAGTTCACTGGGATCCAGTCTGTAATCAGCAGCGCTAATAGGACAGTTTTTTTTTTAATTCACTTTCTGCTGTTTCTATAAACAATAGAAACATCATTTGGATCAAAGGTCAGGAGGATGGAAGTCCAAAAGCACCATGCCGAGGTCTGACAGCCATCATTTGATGGAGTGGGGAGGAATGTGAACAAGCTAGGTATCCTGAGGAAGGACTCCTGGGACAGGCCTCTGGTCCTACATGTGGTATAAAGGAACCTTCCCCCAGGTCTCACTTCTTAAACATGCCAGGTTGGTGACCAAGCCCTTACCACACAGACCTAGAAGCGGGGCACTTAATATCTAAACTCTAGCAGTAACAAAACCTGACGGTTTTTCTATAGGGACTTCTGGAATGTAGATAAAGTTAGGGTTTGGGTTAGGGTTAGGATTAGGGTTGGGTTAAGGTTTTGGTAATGTTAGAGTTTGGGTTAGGGTTATAGTTAGGAATAGAATTATTTCTAGGGCTGAATGCTGTGGCACATGTCTATAATCCCAACACTCAGGGAGGCAGAAGTGGGTGGCTGTCTGTGAGTTCAAGGCCAGCCTGGTCTATAAAACAAGTCCAAGAAAGCCAGGGCTACACAGAGAAACCCTGTCTGGAAAAACAAAACAAAACAAAACAAAGGAATTATGGTTAAGGTTAGGGGTAGAGCTTGGGTTAGAGGTAGAGTGTTGGCTGGGGTAGGGGTAGAATAAGGGTTAGGGTTAGGGTTTGGCTTTGGCTTAGGGCTTGGGTTTGAATTCAGTTTTGGATTAGGGGTAAGGTTTGGGTTTTGGTTATGGTTGAGGGGGTAGATGTTAAGGTTAGGGTTAGGGTTTTGGTTTGGGTTTGGGTTAAGGTTAATGTTAAGGTTAGGGTTAGGGCTAGGGTTAGGGCTTTGGTGTGTGTTTAGGTTCTGGTTGGGGTTAGGGTTTCAGTTCCTGAGCTGAGACCTGCAGATGCTAATTCACTCTGACACTCTGTAGGCAGGCGTGGATTCTACTTACTTCCTGTGGAGCCATTTCTAAAGAACGGTTCAAGGCTATTTTTCTTTCACACTCTAAAGCTATTGCTCATACGGAATACTTGAAAGGCGAATATCATCCAAATAGCAGAGCTGTCTTCCAAAGTCCCCAAGCTGGAGAGAGACCGCAGCATGTGCTCAGAAACCACCTGTTTCTTCAACCTTGCTTGTCCTAGCAGTTGACTGACAGTTACAGATCCCTTCCGGCCACTCCTTGCCATATGATTTGGGTCGCAGCTTTCTCTTTTCCACACCAGGATGAAGAAAGAAAACGAGGAGTCGCCTCATACTCTGTATGAGAAATGAAGCCTTTAGCAAACACTGTTAATTCAGAGAGTAGAAAAGGTAACTGTGCCCTCAGGGTACACGGTGCTCCTGCTCTTGGGGGCTCCATTACACCCCAGGCTTCCCTGAGATCACTTGTTGAGTGTTCCCAGGCCAGAGAAGAGAAGGAAGGTGTCGGAGTAGCAAGGTGAGGTAGGTGTGCTCCGACCCAGCTTAGGACCTTATCTCTGGGTCCCCACCAAGCAGAGAAGAATGGTGTGGCATTGAGTGGATTAGATTATAAGGACATACCTGAATCCAGCTAAACGTTGCCAATGCCTGGCTCAGCAAACTCTAGAAAGTTCCACCACCCTATGCACACACAGTTCAGAACCGATATTAAGTGTAAACCTGCCTGGGGGGAAGCAATAGGCGTGGGAGCCCTTTGGGTGAGCAACTTCCATGCCTGATAGGCTAAGACAGCCCTAGGACCATTGTTGCTTCTGAGAAGAGATGTTTGACTCTGGTGGCAGCAGAAGAGGCCTTCCTGCCTGAGAAGCTTGGCCTGCATTGAGTCTTTAACCAACATTCTCTGAGAAATGATTGGCTTCACCATCATCAAAGTTTTCCACCACTCTGAGGTTCAAAGTTTTCCACCACCATGAATTTCCCTTCTAGAATCCTGAAGTGCTGCTGTGAGTAACAACACTCAGTCATTCTTAATTGAGCCCTTCTCTCCTGGGGCAGGGTCAGTGGTGAGGGACGGAGAAGACACTCCCCCATCCTAGCCACCTACCCTTCACCCAGCAGGTTTACAGGTTCGATGCGGGGTGAGGCGACTTCTTTATGAAACATTTGAAAAGGAGGTTTGAATGTCTAGAGCCGCAATGGCTGAGAAAACCAGTTTCAGAAATCTCAGGGCTTCCCCCAACAGGGAAAGGTCATCCATGCCAGCCCTGACCCCCCCAGGCACCTGTGCTTCAGGCCATGGGGATGACTAAGACTCAAGGATGCTCTGGGGAGAGGGAGGAACATCCTTTCCATGGCTGCGTGTTCGCAGTTGTCAGCGGTAGGATGCTCCTCCCTAATAGGATTGGTGACCGTACGCCATTATCATTTTCCTTCTTTATTTTTGTGGTGCTGGAGATGGAGGCCTAGACTAAGCACCCGTCTGACCACAGAACAGCATCCCAGCCTCTGTACCGCAGTCCATCCCCAAGTCCTGTGCAAGTCTATTTATTGCGTTCAGGGCCGCAGTCTCCCTGCTCGGTGCATATGCATGCTATTGGTTCAGCTTCTCTGGGGAACCCTGACTAATACAAGACTTCCCTTCCCTGACAGTGGAGCTGCTCTTTGTCTGGTTAAAAACTCCCTTCGGGAGAGCCCAGAAAGGAAGTGGGGGGGAGAGGAAAGCCCTCATTAGGACCCTCCACCTGGATGGCCACTGCATGGACCCTAATTACTGCACCCGAATTAGTTTCCAGCTTGCAAAGGAGGGCGTCTCTAAGGTCCTTATTAAAACCCGCGAAGCTTCTTAGGGATGGCAAAATGAAAACGCAGGAGTCTTGTTTGAGCTGACAAGAGCATAAATAGGTCCTGAGGGCAGCTGATCCCCACTCATAGCCCGCCTGGCTCAGCTTCAGCTGACCTGTGCCTTTGAGGGAAGACCTGTGAGGGGGACCCTAAGATGGAGACTCTGCCTTCCACAGTCTTTGATGCTGTGTGCTGGTGGGAGGGATGGGCTAGCTGAGAGCTTAGTGCAGGAGAGAGGGAGGGAGGGAGGCTAGTGGGAGAGAGCTGTGGAAACGGCAGGGGTGAGACCTGCTCCTGTGACTCCTCACACGCCCACTGCTCAAGTCTTGGTGATCTCTGCAGTGGGTCAGACATGGTTCTAGAAGCAAGGAATCAGCAGGGATTGAGCCAGACACTGACGAAACCCTTGTTGGGCAGCAGCACTTTTTCATGCCTGCCCTCGGCAAGGCACAGTAGCAATGACAACACCCTGTGTATATGGCCTGCCAACCTTGGCTTCATGGATGGAAATCTGTTTTGAAAGCTGCCCCTCCTGAGAACTCAGTTACCTCTTCGGCTCCATACTTCAGTCATGTGGGCTGTGTGTCACCTGTCCCTGGCGGTCCTCCCTTGTTGGGGGGGCAGTCGTCATTGGCCACGAGTCCTCGGGGACAAGGGAGCAGAAGTAACAAACTGGGCAGTCAGTGCCCTGTGAGCAGGACCGAAAATGACGACTTCTGGGATCAGCTTTGGGGAGGCAGGTCAATTTTATTAAGGGTGAATAAGGGTTATATAGAACCTTGGTGGGGGTGGAGGTGGGCGGCTTTCAGGGTAGGTAAAGATGATTGGCTGGAGGGCTTAGGTTCTGAGATGCCTCATTTACACGGAGAGGATTCCAGGAACCCCAGGTGCTTACTTACTGGGTTCTTATTGGGAGAGAGGGAGTTGGACCTGTGATTTCCCTGAGGACTACACGACATTCCTCAGGTAGAGGGTGTGGGGATCTGGGCTCCCTAGGCAGAGAAGAGGAAGCCTCGCTAACAAAGGGAGTCTTCCATTTTGCACTGAGCAGCCACCTCCTTGTTATCACACTGTCTGAATTTCTTACAACATCCAGTGTTTGTGTCCGGGTCATCACTGCTTAGAAGGATGCCCATCAGATTGGAGTGAGGACCATGCTATTGGCCTGGTTTGCATTTAATTTCATACTAAAAGTCCCTCCTCCCAGCACAGCTAAATCTGGATGTATCTATGGTTACAGCTTCAATATAAATTTAGAAGGGGACAGAGTTTAGCCCAGTTCTTCATTTGCCCCTTTACCTGTCTCTTGCAAGTCAGGTGCCCCCTCCCTTTTGGGGCCTTCAGTGAGGACTCTATAAGAGAGTGGTAATTTGAAGGATAAATGTCCTCACAGTATATCTTGCATTTGAATGCCTGGTCCTCCATTGGTGGCCCTGACTGCGGAAGCTTGGTCAGTGATGCGTGTCACCAGAGGCAGGTTCTGAGAGCTTAGATGTGCCACTTTGAGTTTCTTCTCTCTTTCCTGCTATGTGAGCTCCCAGCAGTTCTGCTACTGTGCCTGAAGGCTACTATCACACTTCCCCACCGTGATGGAACCATAAACACAGAATAAACCGTTCCTTCTGTGAGTGGCCTTGGTCATTGTCCCGGCTGGTTCTATGTCAACTGGATACACATTATAGTCATCAGAGAATAAGGAGCCTCAGTTGAAGAAACACCTCCATGAGATACAGCTGTAAGGAACTTTCTCAATTAGTGATCACGGGGAGGGCCCAGCCCATTGTGAGTAGAGCCAGCCCTGGGCAGGTGTTCCTGGGTTCTATAAGAAAGTAGGCTGAACAAGTCAGGGCAAGCGTGCCAGTAAGCAGCACCCCTCCATGGCCTGTGCATCAGCTCCTGCCTCCAGGATCGTGCCCTGTTTGACTTCCTGTCTTGACTTCCTTCAGTGATGAACAGCAATATGTAAGTGTACGTTGCATAAACCTTTTCCTCCCCAACTTGCTTTAGCAATAGAAACCCTATAACTAAGACAGTCACAGTGTTTAACTCAGTGATACAATCACAACCAACACAGCTCCAACTGTCCTTGAGGCCCTGGAGGATGGGAAACACCATCCATCCTACAGTCATCCTGTAGTGATGCTTTCTTGTGCTGGGATGTGTATCTGCAGCTAGTCAGGGAGCTCTGGCTAGTCAGAGACGCTGTCTGCTTCCCCAGTTCCTACCGCCTCATCTTCCATAGAACAGATCTTTTTAGTGGCTGATTGATTCAACTGCTAGGAGTATTTGAAGCAAACCAGGGGCTGGCAAGATGGATCAGTGGGTGACGGCACTCGCTGCTA
Organism: Acomys percivali; assembly: GCA_907169655.1. NCBI lineage: Eukaryota > Metazoa > Chordata > Mammalia > Rodentia > Muridae > Acomys > Acomys percivali. The sequence goes on from OU015747.1 coordinate 130,268,935, forward strand.
AGACTGACAACCTGAGTCCCAGAGACCTCACAGAAGGAAGAGAACTGACTCCTGTAGGGTGTTCTCTGACCTTTTTTGTTTACATAGCATGCACGTGCATGCACACGCGCACACACACACACACGCACGCATGCACGCACGCACGCACAGAGTAAATGTTAAAAAGTAAAGCAAACTAGAAAACCGAAGAACTGGATATTATTTAATCTTTAATGTTGATTAAAAATATACGCTCTGGGCAGCGGAGGTGCACATCTTTGATCCCAGCACTCGGGAAGCAGAGACAGGTGGAACTCTAGCCTGGTCTACAAAGTGAGTTCCAGGACAGTCAGAGCTACACAGAGAAACCCTGTTGGAGGTTGGTCTGATATACTTTGATGGAGATTGTTTGTACCTTGCCTAAGAGTTATCCCTGTTTGACAAGTAAAAGGCCATCATACCTGGGCAGGGCAAATGGGAAGGGCATGGCTAAGGTTCCCAGGCTTGAGAGAGAAAGAGGGGAGAGGGAGAGGGAGAGGGAGAGGGAGAGGGAGAGAGAGAGAGAGAGAGAGAGAGAGAGAGAGAGAGAGAGAGAGAGAATATCCAGGGGAGGGGAAGGAGGAGAGACCGGAGAAGAGCAGGAGGAAGGAGGCTGCGCCTTGGGTTAGGTGCAGGAAGGAGCACAAGGCCGGCATGGAAGGAGATTTGACCCAGATGGTGATAATTAGCAAGTATTTGTGATTGTGGATGGGAGGTAACTTGATAAAAATGATTAGAAGCAGCTGGCATGGGACTGGGGCAGGGTATTGGGGTAACTGCCCCAATATGAGAAATAGTTTAGGGGATTAATGTCTGCCCTGCTCCAAGTTAACTAAGACTATTTTTAAATATAACAGGTATCTGTGTCTTGATTGGTTACTAGCAGGTTATAAAATACCCATAATAATAATTGTAGGCCTGATAATAAACATTATTAGGCCATACTGATAAAATAACCGCAACATGACTGTGCGCATGCCATGCAATTTTTTGTTAGTTTGCTCTGCTTTCACTTTTGCTCTTTCTCTTTCTTCTTTTTATTAGTCTGTTGCTCTGAGAGTCTTGTTTGTTTTGTTTTGCTTTCTGAGAATTTGCAATGCACAACGTGCTGACTCAGCGCTTCTCACTGCTGCCCCCCCCCCCAACACCCCAAGAATCCAGGTATCCCATGGTGTAGAATGTATGGTGGCCCCTAGGATCATGGTGACTGTAGCACAGAAAGACAACATCCAGGCACTGGTTCTCTCAGCCCACGCATGATTTCCGGGGGTGGAATTCAGGTCACCACGCTTATGTGGCAAGCACCTGGACCCAGTGAGCCATTTCACTAGCCCAGACTCGGCCTTTCTTAACAGCGTCTTCTGACAGGCAGCATGTTTCCATGCACATGTGCGTTCAAACCCTGACTGTGGTGCCCACGCCACCGCGGTACCG